>OX465291.1:148769495-149369495 GCA_949987695.1 Merzomyia westermanni | reverse complement strand
CTATGAGATTGAAGGAGGTCAATGAGCACCACAAATGCATTGCATTCATTGCGGGGTAGGGGTTAACATAGAGGAAAAAGCCAAAGGGATAGTAGAAGTTTATGTATATTGGAACGATCTTTAGTCATAACTTGTAAAATGTGTTTTCCGGACTAACCAGCTCCGACCTTGTGCAGGAAAAATTGAAAAATGAAAGAGAAAGCGGAAAAAGGAAACGAAAGAGGGAAAAGAAAAAGGGAAAATAGAAAAGAGAAAAGTGAAAAGGGAGTAGGGATAAAGGAAAATGAAAAAGGGAAAAGAGAAAAAGGGAAAATTTATAGGAAAAAGAGATATTGGAAAAGGGAAAAGTAAATGTAGGGAGAGAAATGGAGAGTCGCATACTAATAATGAGCGGAAGGGAATACAAAAATTGGTTCTAGGAAATCTGGGTCAAATGTATAACCTAGAAAAATAATTTTTAATCAGTGCAACGTTTATCAGTACTAGAGTACGTTTACCTAAGTGTATCGCAAATTAAGTTGCTCAATTTAGTACAACCAACGTCTGCTTGGCGCTACCATCATTTCACAAATCTCATCAGCAACTTCGATATAACAGCACTAAATTCAATTTGTGTTCCATTTACGAATTGCCATAAGATTTCGCCCACACACACATGAGCGCATGTCGAATAAAATGCAAATTAAATATGGATGAATTTGTATATAGCCTGAATTTCGAAATTAAGGTGGCATGGTGAGAGGGAGGAGATGTTGGAAATTATAATTCAACAACGAAACATTTGCAATTACACTTGCTCAGAGTTGGTCATTAAATATTAAAACGAACATGGATTTTCATCGCACAAGCTACTGGCACACAAGGAGTAGCATAACTGCTGCTGAAGATGTGAGGATATGTGTCTATACTATGTGCTGTGTAGCGAGCTATTTACTTGTAGCGCATATCCTGCAAAATTTTATTTCATTTCCAGTCATTTCATTTTTCAAAGATTGCCAACGCCAAGTCACCTACACAAATACATACATACATACATATGTATGCAGTATATGTAATGGTATTTGTGAGCTGCCAAGCTGGTGTGTGCATAACAGGGAAATGCCTTAAGAAGATGAAAAATAAATACCTGGAAAAAATCGAAGGCAATTATGTGAGCATTGGATGCTACTCCGTGAGAAAGTTTTGTGTGTGCAAAGGTGAGCTACTTTGAATCGAGTAGACGTGACGTCCTTTTAAACTTCGATATGCACGCTTAATTTTTGTTGTAATTATCTTATTTATAGTTATACGTACATTTTTCTTGACTATTATTAGCGCTATGGCCATCAGTGGCAAATACCAACATCATTATTGCTGTCAAGGTAATCAACATTAGCATTATACACGTTTAAGCACTTGACTTGAGAGAAGTCTGAAGTGGGTAGCGATGCTTGCGGATGCTGGATCATTAGTTCCAGTATTTTTTGCCATCGAATTCTTAGCCATTTAAATGAATTGTTAAAGTTATCAGGAATATCAGAAATGTTAATAATACTTAGATTTTCGAGAAAGCTTTAGACTAGGTTCAGTGAGGGCAAGGGTGGCATGTTAGAGTGGCCAATGCGGTCGGAGAGCGCCAATACGATCCGTAAAGAGCTCTTTAAGCCATTTACATGGAAAGAAGTCTTTAGAAAAGTTGATAAAGAGGCGAAAAAGGTGAATGGAGCTGTGAAAGAGCACAAGTTGGAGGATCTGGTACTTGGTCACCATGTTGATGTTGATATGAACAGCACCTCCAACGGAAATTCAAAGCAACAAGCAGTTTTAACAGGTTGGACTAGAGTGATTTCGGTGTAAAAAGAGTTGTTCACATTAAACAGTTAAATATATGTTATTGAGTCTGAACTGGTAAGATTTGAAACAGTTTTACGAACTAGGGTTCCGCTGGACCTTGGCTTTTTCATGAGGTTCGATTGATTCGGTTGAGCATCGGTAGGGCAATGCCATCGACATCGATGTTTAGTTCTTGTCTCATCTGCGGATTCCCCGATTTAAATGGTTCAGCCTCTATTTAATCGATCGTAATATCAAATTTCGCTCTCTGGAAAGTAGTGGAGGGAGCGGTTTATCAATACAAATGATAAAGAGGCGAAAAGATGATTATGCGATAAGCGTGAAGAAGATAAGACGAATTACTCGCTGCCAAAAAAGGATGAATCGGCGTTGCTGTTGTTGTTGTGTGTAATGACAAAAACACTCCCCGAATGTTTTGGTACTACCTTGCGGTTCTGCCCGACTGTCATGTTAGCGGTTTGGTGTGAATCTGCCGAGTATAATGCTGAGAACTAAAGTCCCCTATAGCATCATCACACTACTACCGCAAGGCTCAGTGTTGCCAACGGTGAGTATCAAAGGAAATAAAACGATGAGTTCTATAGGATTTACGCTGCTTTGAGCATAGTCCAATGAATTGAAGACTATAGGTGTCGATAGCTGGACCATGTTGTGCGAATAAATAGAGGGGTTTCGTCCTAAAACTATTTGCCTTTTCAGGAGGGAAAAGCGGAAGGTACCACTGAGTGCAAAAATATGTTGGAGGATGACTTGACCTTTCTTGTTGCTTCCATTTGGTTCAGTTGTAGCTAAGAACAGGTCATTGCGGGGCTTTCTTACGCAAGACTCACAGTCGCCTAGTGAAGAACGCATAATGGTGATGCTGACTTGAGCTACTATCCTATATTTAGTGTGAACACTCTGAAGTTAGAGCGACCATCCTGTATTTAGAAAAAAAAAAACACTATAACTAATATTTCGCTTCTGTACACAAATCCCCTTTTTATATTTTCGTATTACGACTCGTACTTTAAACTCGTATTTAACACGTCTTATTATTATTTTTTCTCAACATTTTTCATCCACACAAATAAATATTTAACCTTGCTTGAGGGCAGTGAAAAGTTTAGTTCACTTGTTTTACTCCGAAACTTGTTTATTGCTGGCGATTTTTCTTTTCAACATTTTTACTCCCTTCTACATACACACACTCATACACTTACGAATACACAATTTTTACTTTGAAATTTCTTAGCAACTCGCGATTTGTAATATGCACTCGCAAATATTTGTTCAGTCAAGAATGCGTTTGTTTTTTATGATGAAAGCGCACAACAAGCAGCTCTTCAAATATTTAACGAAGCTGTGCCGGGTTTGTAGCATTTATTTCAGGATTTTCAGTTTTTTTTTTTCAATTCTTATTCTTTTTTTTTTTGGTTCTTAATACTTTTTGCACTAAATTGATTTGAAATTGAGATTCCGCTAAGTGAATGCAGCAGGTTTGAATAGTTTAGTGCTTTTACGCTTTCACTGTTGATACGAGTACTTTCCACCAACAACAACAACAACAACAACTAGCAGTTTATGTTTGCTTCAGCAGTCGGGTTGTACTTTCTTCATGCGCCGTTGTTTGCAACTTTGTTTGTTTGTTTAAATTGCATTACGGATAAAGAATCTCATTTAACTGTCAGATTTCATTTGTTTGCACTACAAATTCTTGTTGACTTTTCTTTTGTTATTAATTTAACTGTAAGCTTAACTTTCGATTATTTATGTTTGTGAAATTTATAAGTAAAAGAAGTAAAGGAGTCTAAGTGGGGTTGAGAGCAAATTTTATGTGCCTTGAGATATTTGTACACATAGCTTGTACCAACTTGAACTAGTTTCCCATAGAAGCGGTAAAATTTCATTCAACTGAGTTAAGTCGTTTTCAAAATAATAGTGGATATGCAAAAAAAAATAAATAAATTTTTATTAGGTGGCAACCATAGATGGTATCCGCTCCCAGAAATTTCTTTATTAGAATGCTTAGATGTTAGCAGATAACCTTTATACAAAATTTTATAGAAATGTGTTAAGTAGTTTTCGGAACAATAACAAAAATATAATAAACTATAATCAGGTGGCGACCTTGAATCGTAAATTTCCAAAAACTCTTGTTTTGAAATACAAGGTAAAATACCTTCAATTTGATAGTAATATCTCACTTTATTTCAAAAAAATTTCAACGACCTTAAGAAATCGTTTTAAGTGGCAATATATATGCACAACATTGTATATTAAAGTTCAGTAAATTTCTTTGAAATCAATTTGAGGCATTCACAAGATAGAAGATAAAATACAAATACTTTAATATAAAAATATATAAACACATAAGAATAGCTCGCTTGAAGTTATAACGCAAATGTGCAAATCAATTTTTGTATATGTGGCAACCAATCTTTTAAATACTTTTTTTTTTGAAAGTTATTAAAAATTTTACATTTTCCTTTTTTGTAAAGTTAAATTTTTGGCCTTTGTACGTTTTGGTTCAAAAATTATTTAATTTCTAATTTTAGAAAACTTTCGATTTTTCAAAATCGATAAAATTAAAGTTCACCATTAACTTTTTAATTCAAATTTATTTTGTATTACAGCTCTAATATATCTAAAGATATCCTGAAGGAGTTGTTTGTCTTTTCAGCAATATGAATTTTTGAATTTTTTAACTTTCTAGACGAGTTCAATTAGTAAAATCTAAAATAACTCAATTTTGGTCACTGAAATTTTTTTTGGTGCTAGTGAAAGGATGCTAGAAAAGTAAAAGAAAAAAGTTTTAGCACATTTTTTTTAAACTCCCTAACATGAAAATAATTTTTAAGTGATCAAAAATTAAGAAGTTTTTTATTTAACTAATTGAAATCAACTAGGAGGTTAAAAAACTAAAAAAAAAAACATTGGAAAAAAATCAAAAATTCATATTTTTGAAAAACCAAAAAACCTTCTTCTGAAAGTGTCAGGATAGCTTCAGATATTTCAGAAGTATAATACAAAAAATTTTAGTCCAACATTTAACGCCAAAATTTAATGTTTTCGATTATGAAAAACCGAAATTTTTTTTTCAAAATATTTTTTTATATCCTAAGTATCCCCTTTGAAAGTGCCAAAGTAAATTTTTTTTTATTAAGTAGTTTCCGATGTATTCTAAACCTAAGCTTTACAAAACAGAAAAAAGTGAAATTTTGAAATTGACATCACGAAAATTTCAGCGCATTGCGTGCGTAAGTAGCACATGCGCCATATTGAGCTTAAGACCAATTTTAAGCCAACTGCATTGGAAGAATACAAAACAAAGGGATATCAGTGTCGTCTGTCAACTTCGAAGGCATAATAATCATGCATTCACCTTGGATACTCACTTAAACAATATCAAAAATCTACTATGTTGATTAGCACTTCTCCATCTACTCCATGGAGGGTACGTACTCGTATATACAAAAGTGTTGAAAAAAAAACAGTGGCAGTAGCCGGTGCTTATCAGTGAACTGTGATTGGCTGAAGTCGAGCTGATTTCAAATACTTTAGCACAAGTACTTCAAACATCAGTTGGAAAACAGAACACAAAAAATTCAAAATAGAAATTCAATAATATTTATTAAAAAATGGCCTCGCTTCATCCAAGCAACAAAAATATGTAAAATGTACCGGCATAAAACCAATAACAAAATATAATTAAACCGCAGCAAGGGTTACATGTACTACAACCTGCAATCTTCTAAAATAGCAATATATTTACAAATTAGTCTAACGAATTAGAAATCCTATATAGAAGTAAAGCCTGCATATTTAAATAAAAAAAATAATCATAAATTTCTTTGCAATAACACCATGAGTCATATAATTGCTTAACCAAAGATTTCGTATACGCATGAAGTCAAATCAAAAATTCAAAACTTTTACATACGAGCACGAGCTATTGCAATAAACCTGTGACTTTCGCCTCAATAGTATTCCACAAGGACTTAGACATGGACAAGAAAATTAGTGCTGCTTCAAATGACAAAGCCTATTTTAGAATGAGTATGCAGATAAGCAGATTATATAATTTAACTTTTTCTTAATACCATGAAATATTATCCATGCAGGAAATCATTAAATTATTATGAGCAAAAGAAGTCATAACAAATTATGACGGTTAACATGCGTACGAGCAATCTTTTCTTTGATTTGATGCCTTCAAGAGGTCCCGCCAAACAGTAGGAATGGCCCAAGAAGAGGAAAGCCACGTGAGGGCAAGTATCTGGGGATTGACTGCGAATGAAATATCAAAAATTATAAAGCATAAAGGAAAATAGAAACAAGAAGTATGAAGCAATGAATATTTATTTACTTGGCTACAACATCTCATTATGTGGTACAGCAGTGCGTATGATAAACAAATTTTGCTGACATCTTAGCTTCACATTAAGGCGGGAAATATTCCGAAAAATTTTTTTTTTGGTTTTAAATTGTTTGCTATTTGGATTCAATATTCTAGAGAAAAACGTCTGTCTATAAGCGCCCATATCTTCAGTCGGTGAGCTCTTAATCAAAAACAACGTTTAATCCGAAACCATAAGAGGACGTGATGTGTAAGCAGGGTGAAGTACTATTATAGTAATAATTGTGTCTACCCAAAACCAGTTGGTGTTGGACTCTTTACCCAAATTTTTGTTTGGTCGATAAACCTGTTGATGCTATTTGTGTAACCATCATGTAAGAAGAAAATATATTTTTTACAGGTGCCCTAGAATATGTGGGCTGTGCTCTACAAAGCCCTTCCATTGGCTCAGAAGTTGAAAAATGTAACTAAAAATCCTTTGTCTTCGAATTAAGGAGCAAAATAAAAAATCACTTTCGAAAATTTTTGGAACCATCGGGACAGAAAAAAAATTATTCGTTGGAGTTATATTTATTTAGAAATTCAAAAGGCCATTTTAAAAAGTTTATTGAAACATGTTTGATATTAAACTCAAATTTTTTCTATTTATAAAGTAAAAATTCTACCAACACTAAACAAACAGAAAATCACTCACTTAATGTCCTCCCTACGACCCCTCCTAATGTTAACACATTAGCTGTTACTTACCTCTTAGAGCGTACAAAGCGAATTGGACAAAAGTGATGGTGGGGGCGTTCAAAGAGAAAAAAAATGTAAAAGTGAACAGCGAAGCGGAAACCATTCACTCGAGAAGAAAAAAAAGGAAAATGATTTCTGCAATGAAAACGAAGCATAAAAAAGAGAAGTGAAGCAGGAAAACTCGCAGTTGACTGGCATGAAGAAACGAAATTGAATGAAAATGAATGAGGCACCCGGTGATTGATGGAAAGGTAAAGGCGCATTTAAAGCCAAAATAGGATGAAAATATGAATAAATAAATAAAAAATGGAAAAATTTCGAAATAATGTGAGTAAAAAAGCATGAAGCTGCACGCATTTGTTCTTGGCACAAAGAGAAATACGGTGATGTAATTGTGGTGGTAAACACGAAAATTCCCCGGTATTTAGAGAGAATTTACATTAAGGGAATTAGTGAGAAATGTTGTGCCTCAAAGAAATCGGCAAGAAAATTGTTTTACTTTTCGGAAAATATGAAGCGGACAAAATGATAAAAAGTAGAAACTTATATTTTTAGAAATTTTTAATTAAAAAAGTGAGAAATGGAATATATTTAAGCATTTCTAACGAGAGAACGTAAACTAAAGCGTTTCGCCTTCCGGGTTTCGCCGACTCAGGTTGAACTTAGCTTGGGAAAAGTTGATTATGTGGAGATTTTTCACATGGGAATCAATGCATCGCAACTCACCATACACAGGCAGCTCATAATTTCATTTCTGTTTAGAGAGTACGGAGCACCAGGGGTTGATAGACTACACATTTCTCTTCTTCAATGCAAAATGTTAACCTCAAGTTCATAGGGTGCGTATGACACAATATTATGGGGGAAATAGCCAGGCTGTAGTTGAGGTTTTGGGGATTTTGGTTTCGTAAGGGTGCCACTGCACAAAAATCCATGAAATCTAATACAAAAGTAACCCACCGATATTGTTGTGACTTGCGAGCTACGACTCTTTGGATGTCAGGCAAGCATTGCTGGTCAATGGGTCCTAAAAAATAAGTCCAGTTATAGTTACAATAGCAATAAGAAAAAGGCAGTAACAAAACCAAAACTAAAAGGGAAACAAGATCTGTAAGATAAGCAAAAACTAAATAAAGTGGAAGCAACAACAGCAACAATAACTAAAATACACAAAAAACAAGAAAAGAAACAACAGCAAAGGAAGGGCAGCGAAAATCAAAAGACTAATATCAACAATAAATTTAAAACAGCAACAAAATTAACATTAATAGCAAAATTATAAAACACAAATAAAACAAGTACTATAACATAAAATACAACAGGAAAAACTACAAGAGAACAACAATTAAAAGAATCATTCGAGAAACAACAACCAAATCTACAACGCAAAAAAAAAAAACATAAAATAAACAAAGAACTTCAAGGGAATCAAAAACTAAAACAATAACTACAAAATCAATACAAGAGAAAGAAAACAATGACTGTAAGTGAAAGAGCGTCAACAAATCGACGCATAAATGGAAGAACACGATATCTTAAGATATTTTTGAAGAACGCACTATATCAGAATTTTTTTCACTAACGCATTCTTTCAATATTTTATTCAAATAAGCCCTAACTCACTTGAAAATGTTTTGAATTTTAGTTCAGATAGCGCGTTTTTGAAACTTATTTTGAGATAAGGCATTCTTCCAATAAAATCTGAAATAGGACCTTAATGAAAAAAAATCTGAGTTAGAGTGTTCGTCAAATAGGGTGACCTTGCACTCAGCCGACGAAAAAGGGTTTTAAGCTATTAACATTTCTCCTGCAATTATTTAATTTTCCTGGCATACTTCTACAGTTCTGAGGTGGTTTATGAATTTTATTTGTGCTGTCTGTTCCCAAATCACGGCTTTTCGCAACACGATAATAACGTGGTCAACGCTGCTGTCAGTTGTGACACGGTGTAACAGGTGCTTCCGTAACTATTAAAAAGCATTAAAAAACTCATCAAAAATTCTCTGCGCTCTCTGTTACCTCGAAGTAAGCAGGAAGGGTTCTGGACGTCTGGACTTTAAAGCATAACGAATTTCCAATTAGCATCGCGGGGTTTGCGCCTCTAACAGAACTTAATTTTATAAAAAGCTAAATCTTTGTCAGTGAAATTTACTCTTACTTCGGTAGAGTCTTAATTCGACAGTCAGATCACATGTGTGAATTAGGCTCTTTGCATCCTCCACACAGTTAGGGGTTTAGTTTATCTATGTAAACTTAACAAAGGTAGAATTGAGACGAGGTAAAAAAGAGCACAGAAATAGGCTGAAGAACTTTGCTATGCTCATTTGCGGTGTGTTTAATGCTCTTCCTTGATCGCGTTTTGCAAAAAGAGCTAGGGAGACAGTCATATGGAAGTTGGTAAGCTTTCGGCTATACTTTTAACTACACATAAAATGGTTCATATTTTATGGAAAAATCTTAAACCCCAGCAACACAATCACGTCACACCCAACAGCGAACGATACGTGAATGCAATGGATACAAACTTTACAGACCCTGTATATATGTTTATGTATTAAATTAAATACAAACAAAGCGTTTAGCAAAATAAATCAAATAAACCAGCTGGGAATGAGTGAATCATTGTACGCGTCAAATGTGAAACCAGAATGTAACAAAAGTTGTAATGAGATGCAAACAAACTGACAGAGTGTGAGTAAAGAGTAACCACAAAACTGCGAAGCAATGCATTCGGGTAAATGTTTTTTAGGTATTAGTAAGTCGGCGGATCACTTCTCAATAAAGGCGGTTTTGTGATAAAATCAAAAATGATATTGCGGGGTAGAAATATATGAAATTCACTTTATGCCAAGCTTTCTTGACGGTCCTTTTAGCACCCAGTCTATGGCATCAACCACTCCTTCTCGCCGACTTGCGACATCGGGTCGGCTTATTCACTTGGCCGACAATTGAATGCTTCCCTAGCCATATGGTTGGCTTTTTTCACATCTGACTGCAAAGATCGATATATAATGAAACTTAGGTCATGGTCAATAAAGCAACTTGATTTTTCTAATTAATTTGAGAGATTCACTTATGGTTCATATGCTGTCAAGAATTCGACGTCTTTTTAAGTACAGGCTGACCTCTCACTGCACAGCTAAGCGCTCTCCGTCAAAGAAACGCTATTTACAAGCGCTGGACTAAATCAACCTCTTTTGCAGTAACCGGGTCCTGTGACCAAAAATTGACGACAGGCTCTAAGTCGAACAACTTTGGTTCAGTAACAGATATCTATTGACATACATCGATCAACTTGGGATCTTTACAATTTAAACACCATAGAAGCCGACTACAACGTGGCACTCTTGAACTTGTATTCGTCTAGGTATGAGGTCAAGGGAAGACATACGCAGTGCGATTATTCTTGATTTCTCACACAGTGCATTTTCTTCAGAAAAGATGTCCCTACCATACGAAAATAATGAACTTGGATGGACGGTGCCTTTGCATTTCCCTTAGATTACACCTTCTAATGTAGAGTATTCATTTCCTGTGGGCTAAGTAATGCCTGCATGCATTCAGTTGCACTTGTTTGGATAAATATTTTTCACTAGTAAACCCGTCCCCGCTTCGCTGCGTCACAGAACTTACAATAGACTGACTCCGATTTTAATCATTATATCTCCCACACATACCAGATAAGGTATGGAACTTAATTAGATCGCTTATTGAAGCACTTATTATCACCTTTCATTAGATATCCATATTTAACTAGATGCATTTTGGGTCACCTTAGTCCACATATTAGTCGATATCTCCGAAACTGGTCCAGATATAGGAACATGTGATATCTCAAATTTGAAACTAATATATAGCAGTTTTTGAGTGATGCGCACCAAACACACAGACAGACAGACAGACAGAAATTCTAAAAATGGTTGATTTGGCTTCTACTGGCCCAATAATGATCCTTCCTATCGATTTTTTCTAAATATCTGCAATATACAGACATCGACCTTTCTCGATTTTATTATATGTAGAGATTAGGGTTATAGTAATCAATAGAAAGCCAGAACTTGGTAACTATTTATGTTCTATGACGGAAGACCAGGATCAATGGTCTGAACCATCATCAATGCTATGAGGCTGTTTCTAAATTGGTCCCTTACTCTCTATCCCGCTCTTCTTCTTATCACTCTTTCATCACCCTTTACACTCGCATTTCATTATTCCTTCCTTGCTGATTTCCTCTAGTTTTTTCCTTCAACTTCCAATACTTAATCTATAAATATTAATATTTCTCAAGGTCTACCTCTATTCTTTCCCCTTATTACAGGTTTCCATTTAATCTTTCGCTTCTTCTGAATATTTATCTTCTACTCTTGAGTCTGCCCCCAGGCTTTCAACAATAACTGCAAGATCAACACAAAATGATAAAATTGCTGTAAAAAAACCCCCGGGAGTTTTTTGGAAACCAGGATCAATATCCAAAATAATGTCAGACGAGAATTTCGAAGAGAATCTCGCTTGCTAACAGATGCTACTTTGGACTGAGAAGGCTACTAAAAAGTAAATTCCGATGTCGACGGCCAAAGTTCACGCTTTATGAGTCTCTTGTCATACTAGTTATGGCACAGAAATGTTGATAGCGTAGAAAGAAGATGCGATAGCCAAGTTCTATAATTCAAAACTGTGCTCCTTCCGGCAAAGCCCTAAGCAGATATAAGCGTAGTGAAAAAAGCGTGCCCAGCGACACAAGGTATTGAGAAAAGAGAAAGAGGAGGACTAAGTGGAAAAAATAGCTGTGAGATATCTTGGCCCTCTTTGCTAGCTCCAGGAAATCCAAAGGATGACTGCCTTGCTTTGCCTCCCGCCACCCAAAGGCACTAAAACTGTCATGTGAATGCGTAAATATATAAAAGCTGTTAAAATTACAACAACACGATACAGTTAAAGCAAAGAAAATGAGCTAGCTAACGCTTAAGCTTGTAATACGCACAGAAAAAAAGTTGACTCCGCAGTGACAGAAAAAAGAAACAACAGCAACTCAAACCACCACAGTATTCAACTGAGCAGAAGTTGCAGTTTAACCGAGACTTCAATTCAAATTCAACTTTCCACATCAGTACATTAAATCCAATTCAGGACGAGTTGACATCAGGCTAAATGGGTATAGGAAGGAGATTTAGGCGTCAGTCAGCATAAATACGTACATATGTATGTGTTTGAAGGCAGCAAAAACCAACAACAAAAAACATGAATATCAAAAAGAAATAGAAAATGGGGTAATTCAATGAAAAAGAGTTTCGTTGAAGTTGCGGTAGGGGATGTAGCGATCAAATGCCGGAATGAAAAATTTAAATATGTAAATCATATATACAAATAGATATGTATGTAAGTGCGCTACGAGTGTAAGTTTTCTGCTTATAGAGAGTAACGGCACTTGAGGCGTTTGTGTGAGGCAGCGTACGGTTTCAAGGTGAACAGTGAGCGTGTAGAGTGCGTTTCATAACTACAGCACTCTCAGGGTTTGACTTTTTAGGGATTGAAGATTAGAAAATTATTAAAAATATGCAAATCAGTGAAATACGCCAAGTTTATTCCACAATATTCTCCTAATCAAAACTACCAAATCAAACTAACAAAATCAAAAATTGGGTGAAATCGAACCATAACCACGCCCCTTTTTTCTATATCGACAATTTACAAAAACGTTTAAAATGAGATAATTCAATAACAAGAGCAGCTACAAAATAAAGTTTGGAAGATTTATTTAGTTGATTGTCCTTTTGACGATTTGATCAAATTTTTGGAAAACGGGTGTGGCACCGCCCACATATGAGTGAATAAATTTTCAAATTTCGACTGTTAATAACAACAGAAACGTTTATGCTAGAATAATGAAATTTGTCAAGAGGTATACTTATTTACCACGAGAGCGTTTTACACAGCTGCTTATTTAATGTTCGGTTCCACCCAAACATAGACTTCCATACTGTTTTTTTGTTTTTTGAGATGCGCCAAAAGTGTAATATAGAGATTTATACGACTCTTCAATTAATATTCTATGCGAAAAATATAGTATAAAAGATTAAAAAATTAAAATTCCGTTTGTGCTATAATTATGTAACCCACTACATTTAGCATATGCAAGAATTTTTGAAAACAGACATCCAAACAAGTAAAACTCTATTTGCATGCATGTGTGAATCAGCTTAAATATGCAATCGCTCGAACACGGCAAATGCGTGTTTTCATTGCAATACGCGCATTTATTTGTCGGAATTTTTATGTCTCTATTCCACTTCAACCAACTCTTGGGATGCTTCTGCATATGTGTCTGCTTGTCTGGTCGTACGTCTGATGTCTATCAGTCAGCTTATATTCCAACGTTTGGCTAAAAGGAAAATCTCATCGAATGCGCGTACAATTTTGTAAAACTACGCACACATACGGATGTGCAACAGTAGAATCACAAGAACAAAATCGACCCAGTAAACATTTGGTCTTGACCTCAAGTTGATGATTTCGTTGTTTTTGTGAGAATCGCAAGCTCAAGGTACAACTGGTTTGGTACCACGACGTATTGGCCCTAAGTACAAAGAGTTTGAGAATTTTGTTTACGGCTTTGTAGTTTAGTCTTACTCCCAGTCTTTCGAGTGGATACGATGATATTGTGAGACGTTTCAACCAAACTTATAGAACTGTTGACATCTTGATGCCTGCCATCGGTCTACCTGCTGCACGGATATCACACAGATGACGGATGGGAACAAAGGCAGTGGCGAACTCGGTGGAGCTGACCACAATTCATCCTACTAACTACTACCAGAATGGAGGAATCGTCACCGTAGGTTATAAATGAAATTTATTCTGGCGGTTTACGGACTTTCGGGACGTTAAACCCTCCAAGCAATTAGGAAGAGGCATCACTGTTTGGCATAATTTGTTTGTTCGCCTTTGCATGAAACCAGATACCAAAATATAGCTGATGGTTGTCTACCAATAAAATAGGTCCTGCTTCAGTCTGGAACTATAAGTGTTGTTGTTTTAATAATGATATTTCCAGCGGTCTAATCGTCCTAGTATCGTCATCAATGTCTGCTAACAGAAACTGTCGGTTTCAATTGGGTCGGACCAAAGTTAAATTGGTGCTAGGAGAGTAAGAGTTTTAACTATTACAATGTCTTAACCGAGTTATATCTAGAGTGACTACAATCCCTCTTGGAAGTTCGCTTTCCTCTACTAAGACAGATGTTTGCTTGAGATAGGAGTTTACAAGTTTTGTCAGTACGGATTTCAATCGCTTCGGGGTCATTGAAAAGGGACCTCAAAGTGAGCCCCGTCTTTACCTTAATAGTTACTTTTACGGTGCGTTAGAAATCACCGCAAATTAGGGCACTGCTCTTAAATAGAGTGAGCCACAAACTAAGAAAAAGTTAAATACCCAGGCGTTATTTCAGACTACAAGCTTAACAATAGCAATCACGACATGGTCCGCCATTTTAAGAAAGAAGAGGAAGAATGTTACGCAACTCAATAGCCAAACTAGCTACCATAACTGAGGACGCTTAACATATAGGTCTAAAAGGCTTACAGCAGTGCATAATTGTGCTAACGGTCAGGGAGCTCTCAACGTGATTCAGTCTAGGACTAACTCATCAAGCCCAATGTTCACATTCAGGTATTTCCTTGAATTATGGACTTCGCTGTGGCTCGCAAAAGTGGTTTGACAGTTATATCAGAGAACATTTTAAAGATCTAGGCATGACTGTTTTGCACCGACTACAACCGGTAAAGGAATACAAGACCACTCTTACATCCACCATGCACTGCCTTGTAGCTACGTTCAATGAGTTATACTATGTCAGATGCGTATAGAGCACTTACGTGCTTTGTTCCCTCATATTCAGACACACGTCTATGAGAACGGAAGAAAGTTCATGATTAATCTAATTCGTTGCAATATCGCTTGAATGTTTATTGGGTTTCGTCGCTCATACGAAAATCATTCACATTGGCAATAACACGCACTCACAGTTGCACATTCAAACCGCATCGGGCCCCGCTTTTACTCTATTTTACCCAAACTTAATCCTTTTTACGCGCATAAAAGGATTTGAAATTGAAATTTTGTTATATTTGTTTGTCGTGCGTATACCACAAGCGATTTAAGCGCATTCCCTGCGTTCATCAAACCTTAAGCTAACCCTTTATGGCGCCCTGTGCCGCTGCTAATGCGGGTGCAAATATTTTTTTTTTGTTTGCTGTCTAAGTTCATATAAGCGCTTGGCTTTTGGTTTTGTTTTCATTTGAGTTTTTGCTTTAATTTCTTTTCGTTGTAGCACACATGAGCATATGTGTGTATGTTTCATGCGTTGTTACATTTCCGAATCTAATTTGCATGCGTCATCCCCCTGAGTACTATACTCATCAGACGAGACTTAGTTCTAATATACACTAATCCAGACTGACAAAAATAATAATACAAAAAAAAAAACAAGTAAGGGACTCTAAGTTCGTGTGTAAGCGAACATTATATACTCAGTTGTGTGATTAAGCAACAAAAGTTTTGGCCTTGAGCTCATTTATAGTCATGGATACGTTCTATTTTTTCGTGAAATACTTTTTATCACAAAGAGGGAGGGCGATATTTTTAGAAAGACATCAGATAGTAAGAGAGCAGCTAAAAATAAGAGAACGGACCGAGGAATGATAAAATGGAGGGGAAAAGATATAAAATAATAAAGAGAAATAGAAATGAGATAAGGAGAAAGAGGGACTAAAGGCGAAAAGTGAACAAATAAGTGGTTTGAGAGCAATAAAGAGATGAGCAAGAAAAAAGTAGTACAGAGCGTTCAATAACAGAAACTAATTAGTGAAGCGTAGAAGGAGTGAGAGACGGACAAAGATATAAAAGATATAAAATAATGATTCAAAAATATATTGCCAATCCTTGAAAGGTCTGTTATATAAAAGGGGTGTGGTCCTTAACCAATTATAATAAGGACAATATATCGAGCCCTAACAGCAATTTTGACATAAGCATCATAATTGCCTTTGCTTTATTTTTGTAATGGTACATATTACAGTTGTGATCTTTAGGGAGATGGTTTAAAAAAAGAAGTATTATCGATATCTGTCAAAATACGGATTTCGAAAATTTTGTTGATTACGTCAATATTGCGGTTAGGGCGCGAGATGTTTCCAATTTCATTAATAAATCCAAAATTTTTTTTTATAATTTATAATGTTTAATACTTGTAAAAAATTTACAAAACAAAATTGGGTTTTCAAAATACTCGATATTTTAAATAGAGATTGGAGTTGAGCCCCAAAAAACCTGATCAAGTTCTTTTATTTACAGACCGACGAAAGAATATACCTTATCACTTTCATGTTTCTCTGTGAGCAACATACCATAACAATAACTAGTAACAACAACGCTAGTGAATATACAAACATGGAGTGTTTCACTTGTAAATACATAAATTGTAACTGATTAATCTGATTTGTTTCGCAATTACTTGTCACAGCTGATTTGACGGTGGCTAAAAAAAGGTTTTAACCCCAACTATGGCATAATTAAAATGAACAGATTTTCTATTTAAAAAAAGATCCATAACACCGCGTTACACACATTCTGTCCTATGAACGAAATATACTTTTTCGGAAAGGGGAGAAAAAATATAAAAATACACGTGTATCGCCTATTTTGATGTACACGTCAGAATATTTTTTTTTTAGTCGTGTGCGACTATTGCTTTAGAAATTTATTCAAGTTTACTGATGGAAGGTCAACAATAAAGTACGTTGTAACAACAATTTGGCTACCACGTGAGGAGCACTGCAAAGAAAAAAAAATAAATTAAAATTCTGACTTGTAGATGAAAATCGCCGATTCACGTGTACTTTTAATTTTTCCCCCCCTTTCCGAAAAAGTATATTTGGTTCAAAGGACAAAACTTAAGCTCGTTTTTGTAATGCAGTGTAACTGAAGGAGTTTAATTTGAGTTTATACCTCACCTCTGTGGTGATTAAATTCGAATCTCTAGAATTTTTGAAAATGCAACTCTCAATGGCATGACTTATATGGTTTTCTATCGACTCCAAAATCATCCCCCTTGGTATGATTTTTAGTTGATAACACTTGCAGCAGACTGAGTTCGGAGTATTTGTCGTACACTGACGTAGAGTGGATCGATTTTTGAAAAATCTTCATAAAGTAAATTGTCTGCTATCTGCTTTGAACTTTAAATTGGGGCTTTCGAAATGGTCGGCGAGCACATTAATGAGCATACGCTTCAATACAATAACAAACCATTTTGGCTGATTTTATAAAGATCAAAAAAACATAAAATTCTCCCAAAACTCTACCACCATAATGGGGCTATGGCTTTAAAATATGTTTCATCCTCGGTTTTGAATATGCATTTATTTTACAAGTTTCAGCGAAAATAAATTAGTCAAATGCAATTACTATATAAACCACAAACCGAGCCGCAACGGACAGGTCTTCAATCTTAAAAAAATAACGCATCCTTTGCACGACAACTTTGCAGTATCGTGAGTTTAGGAAATCTTTTTCACACGAATAACATAGAGTTGGCTAGCGCTGAGTGCGCGCACTACTGATAGGACCAGAACTGTTAAATTTGATTAGTAATTAGTAATCAATTAACTAGACAGCTTTTTTAATTGGTAAAGATTATTTTAAATGTTTTTCGAGAAAAGACAATTATTAATTGATTACGATTAGCCAAAATCAATATATCAAATAATCATAAAAAATCAAAAATAATCAAAGAAGTTGTTTTGATTACTTTAGATTTTTTTTTATTATTTTTGATAATTTTCAGTATAGTACACATTTATGTGCTTCTGCAATAATACTAAAAGAAATCAAAAATAATCAATAAAAACTCAAAAATAAAATATTAAAAAAAATTCAAAATAATCTAAAGTAATTGAAACCATTTTTTTTATTATTTTATATTTTTTTTTATAATCGTGAAAAATTATGATTTTTAGTAATTTTCAGTATAGTAGACATTTATGTGCTTCTGCAATAATAATAAAAGAAATCAAAAATAATCAAAAAAAAATCAAAAAAAAATTCAAAATAATCTAAGGTAATCGGAACCACTTTTTTATTATTTTACATTTTTTTTATAATCGTGAAAAATTATGATTTTTTTTTTATTATTTTTTTAATAATTTGGAAAATAACCAATAAAATTTGAAAGTAATTGGTAATCAGTCATTGGTATCGCTTTGTGATCAATCCGATGTTCTTCAATGGAGTGTTAGTCAGGTGAGACCTACTTTTCATTGTTAGTACTATCAAGAGGTTGAAATAGCGCTCTGGATGGCTCACATTCGACTCAGAGAGCTCTAAGAAGGAGTGAGACTTTAAAAATGTTAAGCTAATCAATGTAGGATAAGAAGACGAGTAGAAAAGAAATTGACAAGGTGTAAGACGAAATATTAATATGAAATTGAAGATAGACGACTGAGAAGAAATATAAGTGAAGGGTGACGTAACGAAAAGATTGTAAGACAAGGAGAGGTGAGAAAAAATTAGTGGGGTGTGTGTTATGAGGATTGTTTGGCGTCTAAGACTATTCTTAAGGCCGCTATGACTTACTGTTGATATATAACTTACGGTGTATTATTTCACTTTTCGGACCTAGTTCCACTTTTAGCAGCTGAGTGAACACTTTGAGAAATCTTTGGTAGCAACAAACTCCAGTATGACCCGAAGAATACTTAGTCAAGAGGCCTCCTTCAAAGCTGTTGGAGGCTCGAACTTGAGTGGGTGCAGTCTGAGCTGATCTCTCGGTGCAACTTTAAAGGCAGTGCTCCGATTGTTTTGCAACTTTAATCGCTTTATTTAGAAGCATGTTGGCTAAGGTACTGCTGTCTGTACTTCCTTCACAAGGACATAAACCCGTACGGCAAAAGGATTTTTCTCATTAAACTTCATTGGGTTTATTTTTGTTAACTTTCAAAGAGCACAGAGAATAACGACCGCAAATTATATATATACAACAACAACAATTTAAATATTGCACAAGAGAAATACTTATTTACAAGGAAAATTCCATTTATATAAAAGCATTGAGATATGCATCAAGTAGTTGCCCTCGAGTCAAGTAGCCAATTCACTATGAATTCCAATACTTCTTCACTGCCTTTACGGTATTGAAATGTCAAATTAATTGACAGTTTACAAATCATGCAACGAAAGAAAATAAATATTCAAGCTCATTGTGCTTAGTCAAGTTAAAGAGAGCGTAGAAGGGGGCGTATAACTAAAAGCTATGCCAATAAGCACGCAGAGCAATGTTACAGCTAGTTGACTAGAAAAACCACACCAACAAGAAATGAACATGATTAGACAGCGCATTCCAGCAATCAACGTATGTTCGACTTCCGGACAAGAGAAGGTTTAATTATTGAAAAGGATATTCAACTCATTGAAAGACCAACATAAAATAACTGCTAACGATTGTGTGAATACTCTAATTTAGAGCTGAACTTGCACACATGCGACTCTATTGTTATGCTGTCTGCAATGTTAGACTGTTGGTATCTGGCTGGCTGTCTATCGGTCTGCACGATTTAATGCTTTTGTTAGCATTAAAATTTTCCAAAGCATTTTTTTCCTGCTCATTTGTATGGTAAAACAAATGAATTTATTGTTGTAAATATATGTATGTACTTACATATAAGTATCATGAGTCTATAGTAGGAACGGGACTGCTTGCGGCTGTGGCGAAGGTCCTATAACTTTTATAAATATGGAACAGCTTCAGTAACATTTAATGATTGATTAATAAGTAGCTAAGTTATGTTAGGTTAGGTTGAGGTTGAGCCATCCTTTGAAGGAGATGTTCACACGTACAACTTAAATTACATTAAAACATCAAAGCGTTGCAAGGATCAAATTCCTATTAAGAATGACACCAATCCCGGGTAAGCCTCCCTAGGAATTGGGTAGGCCAAAACCACCAGCCGAAGTACGAAATTATTCCATAATTAGCCCTTGTCATCATTTATCCAACTAAAGTAAAAAGTACTTTCTAGCCGCAGCCTCAATGAGCTAACTACATCTCCTGTTGTTCCCCTTGACCCACCCTACCGTTCAAGAGGCAGATATTTCTAGACGGTGACATGTCATAATCCCACCAGTGTCATTGTTTCAACTTGTTTACCTTTCATTATGGCACTGCAGGGGGTTTGTCGTAATCCCAATTACAGAGGAGACATAATCCCAATCCAACAGATATATTGATAACCCTTATTAACCCGATCCAGCACAGGCTTCCTTGCTTCAAGCAAGAATGCTGGACTGTCCGCAGTTCACGGGGTCTTGTAGCACTAAGCACGAAGCCTATATTTAGTAGTGGTAGAAGTAGACTTCATTCTTATTAAGTATTATTTCTAGATTTATATCTCTATCAGGTATGTTGCATATTTCGCGAAGAGAAAGAGTTTCACTTTGTTGGGATTGGCAGCCAGTCCAAAAGTCTCTGCTGAACTAGAAAGAATTCTCCCCTTACGTCAGTTTAAAGGTCATCAGAGTCGACAAACACAAGGTAGCCACTGGCTTCAGGGATTATCGAAAGTACTTATTACATAAATGAGGCCTCTGCTCTGTTATGGCTCCATAAAAAGCTATAATCTGACCGCCAGAGCTCGGCGAATTGGCTCCAAAAAGCATCCCATTGTGATTAAACAGCACACACCTACCCAGGGAATCTGGGTATTGGGAAGATGCTTAACAAGTCCACTGTGTTGTCCTCAATCTACTTCTGGCATGCACATTTATTTTTTCTAGTGCTTACAAATATCAAACCAAAGCAAATATACCCGTTCATCATATTCCTGAAAGGTATAAAAATTACAAAAATATATACCGGAAAACAAATTTGTGCATGACAATCCGGCAGACAAGTGTAAAGGAACTCAACTAATTGAAATGGCAAAGCGCAAATAAAAAACCTTTTCAAATAAAGCAACAATACTGTTAAAGAAAAAAAAAGAAAAAAAATGTTAAACAATACCGTTATATATAATAAACGTGAAATGCTCGTCAAAAAGCGCTGACAGGCGACTAAGCGAGCGGAGAGCTGACCGAATGGCATTGAGTAGCATAGTGGTCGGGCAGGCGTTGAGAGGGCGACTGAGCTAGCTACAGCCATAAAATAACTGGAAAAAAAAATTAAAAAATATAAAAATTCCAAAAGGATAAAACAGAGCTATTAAAAGTAGGTTTTAAACGCGCTACAAAAGTTCATCGAGGGGTTCATTGATTTGTATCGAATATTTACCTACATATAGATATACAGGGTTTTTAAACAATGGAAAGTTTTGCTCTTCAGCTGTATATAATTTCTTTCAAGAAAATCACGAAAGGTAATTTTTATGTTAAAAGAGACAAAACCGAGACGAAAATGTATGCAATCTATAACATAAAAGCGCAAGTTGAGACAGTTTTTCCCGCTTTACGGCCAAACTATATATCTAAGGTATAAACAATTAGATACGTATGTATAGGACTATACAAGCAGCAGTGCAGTCAATCAAAAAAAATTTTGAAATGTATTATACTATATAAAAAGCATTTTAAAAATGACACCACTACAAATACCAAGCATGTATTCACACTATAGAGCCGTTGTTGTGTGAGTAGGCATGTCATGCATGTTATTGTATTACTAGTGTAATCGGCTCTCACTGTCAGTGCAAAGAGTTGATTGTGGACCAATGAAAAACCAGTATTTCCTGTAAAAACGATTGAATATCAGAGTATTTCAACACTTATCTTCATTTGTATGGAAAAGGCGGCCCAATTTACATGGGGATGCCTGTTGATTGGAGCACCTAATACATCTCGGAGTACCCTTTACTTTGCTTCTGAATAATCTAGGTGCTCCACGTGAAAGTACTTTTAAAATGCCGCCAAAAGATTACTCCATGGAGTATTAAAAATTTTTGCTGTAGTCATGGGGCATGGAGCTTATAGGAGCATTTCGATATGGAAAGGATAGTAATACAGAGCATCTTTTTGCGTGCTTGTGCAACATGCTGTGGGGAGATAAAGAAATTCCGTGGAAACCATTTTTTAGAGATCCGCGGTGGTGTTGCTGGCCTAAAACACCGAAGGTCTGAAGTTCGAGTTTTGGGACAGGTAACATCAAAAGTGGCTTGAAAAAGTTTTTTTTAAACGGGATCGCCCCTCGGCGGTATTTTGGTAAACTCTCCGAGTGTATTTCTGCCTTGGAAGGATTCTCATCGAAATTTCATCTGCTTTGCAGATGCCGTGTGGAATCGTAAAAAAACTTTAGGTCCCACCAATTTGTAGGAAAAAAAAGCAGCACACCACAAGTTGCTAGAGAAGCTCTGCTTTAATCTAATCAGAGGTATATATAGTGCCAGTTATTATTCGGTCCAAATCGCCCAGGCGGTTAGATGACCATTTAAAGAAAAGGGAACTCAATGAATTTAAGCCGGTAGAGCTTCCAAAAAAGTTAAGCTCAAAAGGTTGAATATACTTGGAGAGTAGTTACACTATTGCTTCAAGTAATAATATTTTTTTCATCCGCGCAATCTTCAGCGGTCAATTGTGGCACTTCACGCTATCCATTCAACCACCTCACCATTTATATGATCGTAATATACTCAAAGCGCTCTTCAACGTTGTCATCAGCGTCATCATCACTACCACCACCATTAACGCTTTACTCTTAGCCGTCATTTGTATACCGTTACATTAGTACGGCGCATGGCACGCCAGTCAGCCACAATCCACTTTGACTACGTTCATATTTTTTCACAAAGCGAGCATTCGGTGAGCGAATGAGCAGCGGAATGTCAAAACAATCTGAAACAGCTCAATTCCTATTTTAATGAAATTCAAGTGAATTTTTGTTCACATTACTTTAGCGTTTTTTCCGCTATCATTCAGTGTCATTTCCAATTGGACACATTGGGTTGCGTTCAACTGAGTCGTGAATTCAATTAATTTAAATGCAATTGGGTAACTAATAGTTTTGTAGATGGAGTTCTTCGTGAACAATTTAAAAAATAAAGCACAATATCGAGTAGGTTTATGAGGTAAACATGATCCTTCCAACATCATACTTAGAAATTTTATGAGATAATTTAGACCATGGTCAAAGCACCACTCAAAATTTTTTCTCATTAAACCAACTCTCCATGATGAGTTATTCTATCAGACTATGACCGAAGGAACATCAACGAAAATCACAAGTTGGCTGTACCTTCCTTTGTCAACTCTCCTACTTTTTATGTTGTGCAGAAACAATTTTCCAAGAGCTTAATTTTCATTGGTTACCATTTATTTTCTGAACTTTGAATGCAACATTTTTTTTAAGCATTGCTTAGAGCTATTACTAAATGAATTTTGTAGGAAAAATTGTTTAAATACTTTTAAGAAACCCCATCTCCTGTCAACGAGTTGCAAAACAAAGCCGTTGGTTTTATAATTAGGTGAAATGAAAGGGAAGCTCGAGCAAGTAGAGCATCTTAATACATTGATTATACAATTTGCTTTTAGTCCCGGTTTTCGTAGAATTTTTGACCGATAACACAACTTATTTTCTAATCCTAGGGAAAGTTGGACACATAAGGCTACTATGGCCGATCTGAGAAAGAATTCATACTGTTTGAATGTTTTCAAACCATTGAATTCCAATCCGAGCGACCTGCATTTATTAAGCTTCAAACAGTGGATTCTATTTAGCTAATAAGCCCACATTTGCTGTACGAACTAATTAGCTTGGATGCGCTTTAAAAGAATATGTGGAAAGATTTGAACTTTATTACTAATTTTCATTGAGATTTGTATAATACACAGCTTTTGGTCGAGCTCCGCTCTATTTCAGGTCAGCCCATTCTATTATAAGAATTCGGCCTCTTCCAGAAAAATTATCGAGAAGTATCTAGAGAGGAGAGTTTTTGATTTGGCACTGTAGTGCAGACCATGTAAGGTAGTGCTTCATCTTAAAGTTTACAAGAGTGTCAGGTCTTTGTCAGATAGATTTTGGTTACTTAATTGAAAGTGTGGACTTCATTGTGAGTGTTCGAAGTTCCTTGACTGATTCCTTCTTCAATATAAGTATACAGTTTGTACTGTCTTTGTTCTAAGCAGCCTTTTCAGTGTCCTATAAATTGATTGTTCTGTCAGTTAACTACTCTAAGTCCGCACGCAGATAGACTCTGGACTACAAAATACTGATATAGCACCCTCGTTGACTGAGTGGTCTGCTTGTTTCTTACCTTCATGTCCTCGGGATAAGAACTCTTCACAACAAACCATTATTTTTAGTTCGTAAATTATTGAAACTTTGTACTCATTCATTTACAAGTTTCGAAATGAATGTTTAGTAGGCCCATAAGGTTGACTTTATGGCTGGTATAATACAGATAACTCTCTGTTATAAACTTTGCCTAAGGCATCCTTTAAAGCAATTTTTTACTGTATGGATTTCTGCAGAATAGCGATTGGATAGGTTTCCATTGCCAGTTTTTTTCAAGTTCGGTATCAGCTGTCGTCTTGTCATCCTCCAGTTTTCATAACTCCATTTACTAGATCTTTTATTGGGGGTCAGTATATATTTTTTCTAAAGTGTTTGGTCTAATGGATACCTCAAAAGGTATCTGGGAGCTGCTGCATACCGTGGTCGCAATATAGGATCGTCTAACTTTTCCTATTACCTTCATAAGCCTTTTTCTATATCGGATTTTTTGATCATATAATGTAGATCATGCCGCCTAGTTAAACTACAGAGAGCTTGAGATATTTTATCAGTCCAATAACACGATCTGTTAATGGTCATTTGCCTCCATGAGACGCAAGAGACGGTTGACGTAAGGACCCAGAGAAGCAGGGATAGAACAACTCCTTGTGGGTGTCTACTTCAACTAGTCAATATTTCGTTTGATCATCCAACTTCGTGGTAATCTGTGGCTCTATGTCAGAGTTCGGATTTTTTCCAACTCAAACGCAAAAGGTTATATCTACTCCTGAGTGACTTAAATGTTTTTTTAGTTTTTTTTCAAATGCCCTGAACCGAAAATAAAAAATACGCACCGCCAAGCACGCTGCCACAGAAAATAAAAAGTAATAAGCAAAATCATAAAAGTAAAATAAATTAAAAAAATGGTCAAGTAGAAATCTATATGAAACAAGTGGGCGCATTCAAGGAATGAGCAGCATCAAATATATCCCAAAGCAGCGTCGCTTTAATGTAATTAAGCATCATCATAATTCCCCAGGGCTGATTAACAATACGAACAAGCAAAACGCAAAATAACACAGCAAAGGAAATAACTAACGTATATGACGCACACAAAAAGAAATAAGAAGAAAAACAAAAGGAAGAAAAAATAGACTTTGCCCATTAGTAGCGCTTCATAAGTGCAAAAATAGCAACAACAACAACAATAAATGAAATAAAAAGCGAAACATTTCCGCAACAAGGCAAGCACAAAGTTCGAACTCAACAGGTTTACCAACAACAACAACAATTGCAAACCCGATACAAAACACAACAACCAAAAACAAAATGAAATGTAAAAAAAAAAGTTGAAATGCGCCAATGAACGCTGATTTGTAGAAAGATGTGAAAAGTGTGGAAAATTTGCGAAAGGTGCACCAAAAGCATGAAGAAAGCGTTAATCAAAGCGTTCTTAAAGTTTCTTATTGTTGTATTGGATGTAGCATGGTTTTAGGCGCGTTTTCTATTTGGTGTGCTCGTGTGTGGGTGTTTTTTGATTTTATATGGCTAAAAACGCGCACAAAGGTTTTAGAAGTTTGGCTAGCAATAGCAACTCATCAAATAGATTGGATGCTATTAAACTGACCTTTTCAAAGCTTCAAAGCTTTTCGACAATGTAACGGTCACAAAAGCGTGAAAAGCACGAGACACACAATGCAACCGTGAGTTTGAAACATTTACAAACGGCATGCTACCCCGCAAACTCCAACGTATAAAAAACGGGACAGAAAGTAATCAGGCGACCCAAGAAAGTGGGCTAAAAAATGCCTTTCATTGAATTTGTGCAATATGAAAACGTTGCATGCTTTTAGGCGCTGTGGTTTTCCAGGCAAGTTCCATAAATATTCAATACAAAAGAATAATTTTATAATCAATTGACTTACGATTTCTTGGATGTCGTATTGGAGATAGCATAGATAATTGGCTGATCCTGTCTTGGGCGCTTTCCCCCCACTGAATTAAAGCTGGAACAGCTTGACAGCTACGAACATAAACTAAACTACTGTCTCAATATAGAAGATATTTCGAGAGAGCAGCTACCCTTAGATCGTTGTGAACTAAGATACCCTAAGAGCAAGGAGTAGTATACCAAATTTTACCAACGGCAGGCTCTGGAGTTGATAAAAGCACCTTTGAGCATTTTTAGCAGAAGCGTTATCCCTGGTGTGTGGTAAGCATGGAGGAACTTGTCAGAAGTTTTGCATAGTAGCCACTATTTCATTCAGCAGTAAGTTGAACTGATTGCATGAAAATTATATTATTAAATTAATTTTGTTGCTGTTTGCGTCTTATTTAAACGTGTCAGCACTTCAATCAACTACATCCAAACAATTCCAAGGTATTATGTCATCAATTGAAAAGAAGTAAACAAAAATATTTACTCTCTGCGCATTACAGCTGCAATTGTACAGCAGGAAATATATTTAGAAATCTTAATCTGCCTCATATATACAATTGCTATCCATATGTTGCTAAGCCAAGGAAGTGGATAATATAAATCATTGCAACGTAAATATGTATTTCTCTCAATGCGCTATTAAGGCTAAGCTCATATTGCAACACTGTAAGTTACCATGTTATTTTCCACTTTGACGTAGTCAATGCACTTAAATCGAAATGTTGAAATGTTTCTCTTCATGAATTGCGAGTCAAACTAATCAAATGCAATGCTGAATTACAAACAATTAAAACTGAAGCGATCTATATCAGCTGGCCGGTACGGCGTTTCAACGACGAAGGACTTTTATATAAGTATAATATTGTTTAATCCTCATCTTTCTCCTTATCCTTATCGTTATCCGTATCGTTATCCTTATCCTTATACTTATCCCCATCCTTATCCCTTTCCCTATTCTTATCCTTATATTTATCCTTATCCCTATCCTTATACTTATCATTATCCTTACCCTTATCCTTACCCTTATCCTTATATTTTTCCCTAGACGTATCCTTATCCTTATCCCTATCCTTATCCCTATTCTTATCCCTCTCCCTATTCTTATCCTTATATTTATCTTTATCCCTATCCTTATCCTTATCATTATCCTTACCCTTACCCTTATCCTTATATTTTTTCCTATACTTATCCTTATCCCTATCCTTATCCTTATCCCTATTCTTATCCTTATCCTTATCCTGATCCTTATCTTTATCCGTATCCTTATCATTATCCTTACCCTTACCCTTATCCTTATATTTTTCCCTATACTTATCCTTATCTTTATCCTTGTCCCTATCCTTATCCTTATCCTTATCCCTATCCTTACCCTCATCCTTATCCTTATTCTTATCCATATCAAGTCAAGCACCCATAGATAATGTATATAATTCTCAAACCCATCTCAGCCGTCGATATAAATATTTGTTTGAAAGCCTTGAGCAATATGACATTACGAATAAAAAAATATGTTTTTAATTTTGCAAAGAATACTTTTGTAGATAATTATCTACATCCGGTTAATGTAATGCATTTTATTGTGATATTTTTCCATCGACCGTCTGTTGCTGCTTTCTGACTCGGCGGAAGCAGTGGGGTTTGAAGATATTTGTAAATGTTGTTATTACTTTTACAGTTATTGTTGTTGCCTGTGCTTTTGTCTCTTGTTGTTTTTGATGTTGCTGCTGCGCTATTGGAACTCAAATAGAACTTTTCATTTGTTTTAATGAAAATACATTGCAAGAAGAAAAAACCAACAACAAAACAAAGCAACAAAAAAATGTTAACATAAAAATGCGCGGAAAACAAGCAGATCCGCCAAAGCCACAAAAGCGTGTATTGTGTCAGCCCTGTCGAGGAGCTTGCTGTCTCCCCTCTACATACAGTGCTTTATTTAATTAAAAATGAAAACAACGCCATGTTGCTAACGCTGAAAGCTTTTTTCATTCATTATGTGAACAACAGCAATGGCAAAACAAAAGTAACAACAGCAAATGTGATGTAATGTACTACTGTTGTCAACTACCGTTTATATAAACTTTTATCAACTTGATACTTTTCATTAACAGCGTATGTTGACTTTGGTCTGATGGCGGGTCTGTTTTCGATTGTACGAAAAATCTGAATAAACTCAGCAGTAAGCTCACCAAAATCAATCATAAAGACAGCAAGAGATATGAGCTGACAACTTTATCACTTGGGTTTATGGCATTGTGAAAGGAGTTACAATTTTTCTATTTGCGATTATGTCTCAGCTATAAACTTTTATCTTTTAACTCTTCATCTGCCCTGTCTTCTTCACTTCCGCCTTTCGCCCCCCCTTTTTTATCACAACTAGCTCCTGTAGTCTTCTTTCCTCTAGTTTTTCCTCCCTCCTCTCAAGGCGCTTCTTACTACTTTAAATTCCTCTTCAAGTCTTAAATCCTATTATTATTTCTAAACCTCCCTTTCCACCTTTTCTTTATTTTTCTTCTAGCAACCTTCCTCCTCTTCCTCTTAGCCTTTGTCCCTATCTTGTTTTTTTCTGTTTCCTATTTATATGCCACTACCTATTTCTCTTCGAAGATCTATTTATAGTCCGTGCCTCTTCTTATTTTTTGCCTTCTTCTTCTGCCTTTTCCGCTTCCTTTTCTACCCCTTCAATAACTTGCCTTCCTCTTAATCTACATGTTTACCTCTTTTCAACTTCGAGCTCTTCGTTGCCCTCGATCAGAGAAACTTTGTGTGAAAAATCGGGCCGAGGTCGCTCAGAACATTACATAAGTGAATGTGACCGATGAGGGAATAGGCTAGTTGTCATAAGTGAGATTGTTTCTCGTTGATGTGCAATAACCTCAGCCTAATTTATTCTTATGAAGAGTTTTGTTCTGGCTACGAATTTCCCCCTTTCATCGTGACAAGTGGAAGTTTTCTGAGGTGCAGGAAATCCTTGCATGAGGAGGGACGTAGAACCATAGTCTTTGATATTAATCCTGTAGCAATAGTTTAACTTTTCTAAAAATTGAGAATGAGAGAAGGAAATCTTAGCGAGCATCCCATGTTAACATTATAATTGCTCCTCAAAAATAGGTATGAGCTATGTTATGTGGTGACATTTAAGTTAAAGCAACTCTACTCATTAGCCAAGCAACTCACTCACCGGAAACAAATTAACGGGGGAGTTTCAAAGTTGCGTTTTTTTATTAAGTTCTGCATTACTGATTGCTTTCCTGTATGCGCCAGAGTATGGAAAGAGAGAAGATTGAATGTTTGTTTCTCTAAAATCTCATTCACGAAATGCCGGGTAAGCCAACTCTTAGTTGGCCTCGTGTTTGAGCATGAACCACATCAAATGTGAAAAATTACCATCTGTGAGTCAAAATAGTACAGAAGACATTTCGAGATCATTTGGATATCATTTTGTAGCGTGATATAGGGAGAGGTGCGGGATAGGGAACCAAAGATGGAGACCAGTAGGGAGAGGCGAATGGAATGTAGAGAGTACAGAATAGAATGAAGAGGCACAGGGAAAGTGACCTTAAATATCGCTGCTTATTGGAACAATTTTACTATATCCCTCATCAAACTTGGTATGCAGAAAAACTGGTTTCGCCGTTGTTCAGTAACAATCCTCAGTTGCCTCTATCCATTGTCATGCATTCACGGTTTACCAGGTCCCGCAGAAGTACCTTATCCGAAAAGTTGTACCATTCACTTTTCCCCCGCTTCCTATTCCTCTGCTTAAATGCCTTTTTCTATACTTGTTCTCCTTTTCCTTCCTCTTCTTCTAAATCTTGCTCGTATGCTTTCTTTTCCCTTTACTATTACTTGTAATTTTCCTTCTTACTACTCCTCTACTACCGCTATGCCTCCATCTTTCCTACCAGTTTTCCGTCTTCCTCCAATATCCCGGTTAATTTATTTGATTTTATTTTATTTTTTATTTTACTTGGTTTTATTTTATTTTATTTTATTTTTTTTTATTTTACTTTGTTTTATTTTATTGTATTTTATATGTTTTTTTATTTTTTTGTTTTATTTTTTTCTTATTTGATTTTATTTTATTTTATTTTATTTTATTTTATTCTATTTTATTTTATTTAATTTTATTTTATTTTCCTTTATTTTATTTTATTTTGATTTATTTTTTTATTTTTTTTTATGTTGTTTCAATTTATTTTATTTTGTTTTGTTTTATGTTGTTTCAATTCATTTTATTTTATTATATTTTGTTTTATTTTGTTATATCAATTTTTACTCTAATCAAATATAATAATAATTAACCAAAAATTATTATCAACTCGTCTTGAGCTCGTTGAACTTACAAAAATTATTTTATTTTATTTTATTTTACTTCATTTTATTTTATTTTATTTTATTTTATTTTATTTTATTTTTTTTTATTTTACTTTGTTTTATTTTATTGTATTTTATATGTTTTTTTATTTTTTTTGTTTTATTTTTTTCTTATTTGATTTTATTTTATTTTACTTTAGTTTATTTTATTTTATTTTATTTTATTTTATTTTATTTTATTTTATTTTATTTTATTTTATTTTATTCTATTTTATTTTATTTTATTTCATTTTCCTTTATTTTATTTTATTTTGATTTATTTTTTTATTTTTTTTTATGTTGTTTCAATTTATTTTATTTTGTTTTGTTTTATGTTGTTTCAATTCATTTTATTTTATTATATTTTGTTTTGTTTTGTTATATCAGTTTTTACTCTAATCAAAAATAATAATAATTAACCAAAAATTATTGTCAACTCGTCTTGAGCTCGTTGAACTTACAAAAATTATTTTATTTTATTTTATTTTACTTCATTTTATTTTATTTTATTTTATTTTTTTTTTTTAATTTTGTTTTATTTGATTTTGTTTTGTTTTATTTTATTTTATTTTATTTTATTTTATTTTATTTTGTTTTTTCTTATATTTTTTTATGTTGTTTCAATTTGTTTTATTTTGTTTTATTTTATGTGGTTTCAATTCATTTTATTTTATTTTGTTTTGTTTTATTTTGTTATACTTTGTTTTATTTTATTTTCCTTTATTCTTATTTTTTTTAAGTTGTTTCAATTTATTTCATTTAATTTTCATTTCAGTTGAATTATTTACTTGTCCTTTTTGCAGTTTAGTCGTATAAGCGCCTGCAATAATGGTTGAACGTTTTTTAAAACTAGTTGGTTTTAACCATTCATTGATTTTAGCGATATGTTGTTTTAAACAAAAAAAAATTATCCTTAAAAGTTTTACTTTCAAAAATGTATAGTTAAACAATTGAAAGCCAAACTATTTTTCGATTCAGCAATAGAAATCGCATATAATTCCCTTTCCTTTCAATTAAAGATATTATAAATAGATTATGCTAAATACTATTTGGCATATTTTCATTGTTCATTAATTTCACGATAAAATTATTAATAAATATGTTAGAAATGTGGTTATGTTGTTATGTGAATTTTCATGTGCCTATGTGTGTATATCAAAGCATGCATGTAAAAGCTTATATAAAATTCAAAGGGTTATATACTTATGTAAACACAAATTTAAAATGTGTGAAATTGAGCTATTAACTTGTACCTGGAATTATTACTTGGCTTTTCTTACAAAATTTATTGCTGAAAATATAAGTATTAAAAATTCCATAAATAATTCAACTTTTCACTTAAATTGCTGACCGCAAAATGTAATTAATAATATATATAATTAGTGTGTGTAGTGTTAGCTTTCTTAATTGATTACGGTTTAAAAGCAATTAAAGAGATTTTAAGTTAAAACATTCTCCTGCAAGCAAATTTATTTGCCTTACATTTAAAGTTGTGGTAAATTGCAACAAAAAATGGAAAATATCTATGCATCGTCAACTAAAGACAATAAATATATGTAGAAAATATTTAACAGCTAAATTCGACTTAGGCTTTTATGTCAGTAGTTTTTCTATTATCCTATACGACATGGCTAACTGTGGTACAAACTCAGATTTCAACAAAATCACATGGTTTTACTAACACCAAGGCAGATTTATGGAATTTGCAGTGAAAACAACTCGTGCCTAACAGTATGCAGTGCCTAAAAGTATGCAAGTATGCTCTAAGACCTCACAAGGAATATCCACACGTTCAAGGGTTAACCTCTTCAAACAAATAACCCAATATTTTATCCAACTTTTTCGGTTAGAGAATTTTGTCTACTTTGTGAATAGCTTATCGACGTTCTGTGCGGGAACCGGCAACCATAGACTAAATTGCTCACGCCACTACTTGTCAGCCCGGGAATTATTTTTCTAAAGGCGTCATGTAAGTATAACCGAAATTTTCTCACACACAGCATACGAAAGCTCGAGAAGACTTCAATTTAAAAGTACGCACTTTTCTGCTCACAAAAAGTATACTAAATGTTTGACTGATGGGTTGTGTAAATGACAATTAATCAAATTAAATAATGTGCCTGCCTAAGGGTGTGTTTTTCCCATACTCTTTACATATGTGTTAGTGCGAGCGTTTGACTGGTGACGCATATCCGCAAGCTTTTTGTGCCTTTTCCCAACATGCATGGGATTGACATGCTGTGATTTGGCGTGGAATGCGGTTAACCAATACAAACAAAAGATGAAGAAAAAGGAGTTAACGAACATAAACAAGAAATCAAATATAATTGCCGAGTAAACAGAAACAATAGGAACAACAACAACTGCGAACTGTGTGTTTGTATGTATCTATATGGATGTATATGCAGTTGTAAAAATCAGCAATCAATTAAATGTAGAAAAAAAATGTGCTAAGAAAAAATCATAGAAACAACAACAAACGTGCACTATAATGCAATTAAATCCTAGTAAAAAAGATTGAACTCAAACGTGGATTTACAACTTTTCCGCAGGTTTTAAAATTTTCTGCTTTTTGTAATTTTTTTTTTTCTGTTTTGTTTTGTATAAGTTTCCACTTTTATTGCGCTTCTGCGTGATTTTCATTACATTAAAAAAAACCGTATTTCTATACCCAGTAGCACACAAGTTATATTAATTTTGGCCCTAACATAAAAAATAGATAATTGAGAAATCGATTTTTCCGGGCCCAGGTCACATCCCCAACCAAATTTGGTATGTAGATGGAATTGGTGGCATTTAATGAATTTTTGTAAAGAAGCGTAGCACCGTCCACTTTTTATTAAAACAATTTTAAAGCTATTAATTACAAGAAATTCCTGCCATGCTTCGATGCATTTCAGAACTTGAAATAAACTGAGTCCGATTGCTTTAATTTTATCTCCGAAACCAATTGAGATATGGAACTCAGTCCTTTCGCTTATTACAGCGCTCATTAGCACCTTTAGTTTGATACCCATATTGCACTAACATATTTGGGGTCTTCATGCTCCACATATTGATCTATAACTCCGAAATCGGTGGAGTTATGAAAATACGGGTGATCTTTAAATTTAAGTTAGACGTAAAATAATGTAACGCTGGTATCTGCATTCAATTATCTTCAGCACCTTTTAAATTATATGCGCGCAAACATACAGACAGACAGATAAAAAATTCTAACAACGGTTGCTTTCACTTTTATCAATTTTTAATGAATATCTACAGATGTCTCCCTGTTACAGTTTTATTTTATGTAGAGACTTTCTTGTTCTCGTACTTGAACTTCCTTACTGGCTTCAATTTCTGTTTTTAAGCAAACAGTCGCATTCATTTGGTTTTATACGTTTTCACTTTCTACTGCACCAACTCCAATTACACCCCCTTACAAATTCTTCATTCGTGTAGCGGCTTATCGTTGGCAATTAATGTCTGCTTTTGAATGGGGTTAAATTGAAATCAATTTCGTTTAATTAAATTAAAATGCTTTGCATACAAGTTTCGCACGTTTATACCAACGAAGCGGAATGGGCGCAATGCGGATCTATGGGGTTGCGATCTGTCTGAACGGCTCCTTTGACTACTTTTCAATTGTTGCTGCGCTCACACATTCTTGCTGAAGTATTTCTCGTTTATGTTGAAGCGAGAAGTTTTCAGCGAAATATTTGTTAGTAATTGTTTTTCCACTTTTGTTGATTGTCGATGTGAGCTTTGCGGAGGGGTTGCGATTTTTTTTAACCTATTTCAGCTTAAATAAGCAGATATTAGTTTTTGAAAATATTTAGCGAACTTTGTTTCAGATGCAGCGTAAAAATATTTAAATAAATGGAGTTTAAAAAAATAACTAAAAAACACTAGAAAAGCGTAGGTAATATATTTCTGTACAAAAAAAGCTGCCTGGGCGGTTTGTCCAATAACGTTGTTTTTTTGTTTAGAATGAAAGCAAAAAATTTGTTTACGGCGACCTGACATTTTTTCGAGTTCTCCATAGTTTTTTGAAGTTTTGTGCCTTCAGCGTTGCATTTGTACAGCACTCTAGTCTACTTTATATGCGGTTCTCAATTATATTTTTGCCAAAGCATAGCTCTTTCAGTAAACAAACTACTTTCGGTTTCATTTACAATATTTTACTTCAGCTGCATGTATACTATAGTTGTAGCGAATGTCAAATTTTAGGCAACCTCCGATACGAAATGGAATGCGAATGCCTCAAAGCATATATCAGCCTATTGTTTTAAAATAGTTATTAGTTTTGGAAAATAACTTAGTGAATAATAAGGCATCGTGAGCTTAGTATTCCGGCTCAGCCATGTTCGATCATACATGTTCGAACTTTAAACAAATGGAGCTATGTGTTATTTTTAATAAAAAATTTTTTTTTTTTTTTGTATAAAAATCTTCATATTATTTAGAAAGCAATTGATTGATTCTTTGACATTTTCCAAACCACCATTAAATTTCAGTGTTGAGTATAAGGTTTTAGTAAAGGGTACTTTTGAGTATCGAGTACTTCAGTATCGGAACTTTTTAGAATCGGGTGCTTTTAGAAGCACTGCATATTTTGCCACAAAAGTCTGAGAGATTTGTATCAGCTGAAAAACTAATGTAATTTTTCCATTTCAAAAAAATAACGAATGGTTAATAAATGGCGAACAACTGAGTACCCAAATGCTCTTAATGATTTGTGTACTCATTACGCACTGAGTACATTATTATTATGTACTGAGTACATTTAAGGTATTGAGTTAATTTTGGGAAGTGAGTACTTTTATAAACTCAGAATCAATAACTTAGAGTTCTCTTTTGACAATCGAGTACCTCATTATTTTGGCATCAAGTTTACCCAAATTCGAATTCGAATGCAAATATTCGTCACATCCCTACTGTGCTTGTAAGTATCTAGTTTTAATTTAATTGTTTGCTTACTTCCACATACCATAGTTGTCACTTATTTGTTTTCCTCTTTTCAAGTGGCTTAAAGTCAACTCTGTGCTAATTTAGCTATCAATTTCATTGTTTGGCTGGTCATTAGCTCTAAAGTGGAAAAGCAAAATCTCAACCTACATTCCCACAGTGATTTTCGCAAGCAACACTGCAGCATTTGTGGTGTTTCAGCAGTCACAGCTCTTTTGTTTTTTTGCTTTCTCCCTCGGGTGGCTAACTATTTTTAGCGTTTCACTCAGCGAACAATGCCAATGTAAGCTGATTGTCACTACCTCTGATTGACCGCTTTTACTAATCCATGTTTTACATATGTTACTGTTAACGTCTAAGATGGTATAGAAGAATCATTTAATGCATTGCGTAGTTTCTCCATTTTATTCTATTTTCTTTACGCCACTTAATCCAATTTTCAATTCAATCAGTGAATTGCAATGAGGAGATTAGTGTGATTAAGTGAAGACTTACATTAGCTTAAGAAGCAGTCGAAAGCTTCAGATTGGCGTAATCGATTGGGCAGTATATGTTCTGTACTCTTATGTATGTACGATGTACAATTATTTTTTATTGAATATACTGAATTTAGTTACCTGAAAATGGAAAAGAGAGGAAATGGTATTATAAGAATAAGATGAAGTACTACTGTAAATAAAAATTGCAGAAGGAAGTTATTTTTGTAAAATTAAAAAATATTCCCACCAGCAATAAAATTTCTATTAAATCCAATGCATGATTTGAAGCAATTTTTTTTTTTTTTGACTTAATTTTTTTTTTTATTTTATTTTATTCTATTTTTTTTATTTTATTTTATTTAATTTTATTTCAATTTATATTATTTTATTTTTTTTTAGTTAATTTTATTTTATTTTATTTCGTTTTTTATTTTATTTTATTTTGTTTTATTTTAGTTTATTTTACTTTATTTCCTTTTTTTATTTTATTTTATTTTACTTTATTTCACTTAATCTTATTTTATTTTATATGCTAAATTTCTTTTTTTTCCTCTATTATATTTTATTTAGGAGTAGAAGCGCTCCCAAAAAGTTTAGAGAGTGTATTGATAAGACAGGTCCCCCTTCAAACAAGTTTTTATCTATTAACTAAATTTTTTTGGTGGTCACTTCTTCACACAACGTTGATTACTGAAACCGAAATAGGGTGATCTCCCAATGGGTCTTGAATTTTATCTTCGATATTATTGCACCCTACGAGAAAGTATGGATGTACAGTGAGTTCATGATTTCGCGAAAACTGAAAAATTTCTCTTCACAAACTTTTGGGCGTATCAGAATCGTTTAAACGTTTTCGTATGTAATCTTCATTTAATGCCGCACCAGAGATCCTTTTACAACAAAAACCTTTTAATGACATACAAATCGTCTTACAACTAAAATTTTCTTTCACAAAGTTAGCGTTATTTTCACCAACTAAACAACAACGCTGTCAAACTATTTTCCATTGTTTATTCTAATTACCCAAAGAGAATGCTTGACTTTTGCGCAACACCAGGCAAGTGTCTCCCTCTTCCCCCCCCCCCCCCCCCCGTGTGCTTAAACTGGCACCATTAGCCAAGCCAAAATGAAAATTGTATTCTGAATGAAGTAAAATTCTGTAGCGAAATTAAATGAGAATAATAATACGAATAAAAAGCGCATAGAAAGAGAGGATACAGGCAGGCAAACAACAAACTAATCACACACAAAAGTAGGTCTCATTTGGCATTTTCGGCTGATATCAAACTAGTTCCAAAAAGACTAAATCTGCACTAACAAAGGATCACATTTTATTTTAATACTGGATTCCCCAGAGTTGAAATACATTCATGTCCGAAGTCAGACATCTCCCATAGTACGTTATTGTTGAAATATTAGTTGTTTTCTTAGAAAAAAATATATTTGATTTATTAGTATATTTTTAAATACATGCTAGATATGAGGCTTCTTTTAAGTTGAGACAGTTAACTGACTTTTTAATACATACTAGTTGTAAGAAAGTATACAACTAGTTGATTTTACTGCTTGGTATGTATGTTATAGCAAGTCTACAATGTGCAAAACATTTGGTTGCCGGCAGTAGAATGGAGAAGTCAAATGAAATAATACAAAGTAAATATATGTACGTTTGTATGTAATTCTACTTGACAGCGGAAATTCTGCAAAAATGTGAAAATTAATTAACACAAAAATTTTGCCATGTAATTAGCAAAGTTTACCGCTGGAAACTTTACGCAAATTCACTATGTTCGTATATATATATATATATCTATGCTTATATATCTACCGTGATACGCTTCCTGCTATACATGTAGGTTTATTCATATTCCTGGGGGATTTTAGTGATGACACAATTTTTTAGCCTCTTTATTTAATCTTAATCACTAGCGTAGAAAGAAATATACCTCAAAAAAGTAATACTTGCAAAGACAACAACTATCAAATGTGTTTCGGAAAAGAGGAAATTAATTTCAGAAGAGTTCAAACCTGTTTCCGAAAATTTCAATTTACTTTAGAAAGCCACAGATGTTTTCTGAAGAGCTCTAATGCACCTCAATCCTTCTCTTCGTTAACCGTTCTTTTACGTCTCATCAGCAGTCTGTTTTTCTGAAATAAGCTTGCTACTTTCTGAAGTATAATTGGTTACTTGTTGTTACTGACTTGTTCTGAAATACCTTCAAGTTCTCTCTTAATAAATTTCAATAATTCTAATATATTTTTATTATTCTGATATACTTTCCAGCAATCCTGCATAGCATTAAGTTATTTCTAAAATGAATTGTTCTGAAATTATTTTTATATCTTCTTCTTTTTCGGAAATACTTTCTAGCTGCTTCGAAATATATGTAAATTTTTCTAAAAATTAATTGAGGTTATCTGAAATACCTTGGAATATTTGAAACTCATTGAGGACTTTAGCATACATGTATATATAATTCGAGAGCAATAATTTGATTATATAAAATTATATTGGATTCGATTAGATTAAATGAGATAAAATTTGGTTAGGATACGCTAAACTCGATAAGATTAAATTAGATTAAGGATCCATTATATTAGCACAGAAAAAGTAAAAACTGATTTGGTTTTGTAATATTAGATAAAAGGGGATTAGTCGAGACTGCATAAGACTAGATTGATTGTAATCAGTTTTTGACTACATGGCTTGGATTAGATTAGATAATTTAGAGTTAATGCAAGCATATTTTAATCTTAAATCAAAAAGGGAGGATTAAGGAAAACTGTTATTAGAGAAAATGAAACCAGATTTGATTTATTCATATTGGCTTAAATAATAGTCAACCATTAAAATTTTCTTTCGTTAAATCGGATATGATTAGATTGCGATAGAAATGGTAATCATAATTAAAATTATGGCTTAGCAGATTTGACTAGACAAGAAATTATTTAAAGGAAATTTAAATATAATTGTACCTAAGATAAGATTGGAAAATATTATTTCCAAGCAGATTAGATTAGATAAGATTACAAACGGTTAATAGAGATTTTAATATTATCCCTGATTAAGTTAAGGAAGACAAGATTCGTTAAGATTGGTAAAGGTAAGAACAAATTGTATTGGACAAGATTAGATTAATTTAGATTAGTCATGGTTAGATTCATTTCTTTTCATTTGACCTAATTTCCTAAGAACAATATTGAAAAAGTTGTTATTTATTTTTTATGTTTAAGTTAGTTCAAGTAAGTTATTTTAAGACTAATTAACTTTCGGTTGTCTTTACTTTTAAGTTGTGATAGATTGTGTTTGTTTTGATTTTACAATTCGTTTAGATTGAACAAGATTTGATCAATTTATATTAGTTATGATTGAGTTAATTAATTCATTTATCTTTAAACTTAGATTAGATTATATTAGATTAGTTTATATTAGATTACTTTGAAGCGCTAGCAAAAACCTTTTAAGAATCTACAGTCATCGGGGGAGGAATTGGCACACCAAAATACCAGTACGGGACGAATAACTTTGAAATGAATGTCAATAAAGGTAACAATTACATCAAACTTTAGTAAGTGTTTTTGCATTTACAAACAACAACAACATATACAAGTGCAGAGCTAGAGACGCGAGCGGCAAGAAAAAAAAAAGAGAGACACATGAATGCCAAGAGAAAGCGCGATAGAGGCAAGAAAGTGCGAGAGAGAAATTAGAATGTCACTCCTAAGCTGGAATGAGTAGTCCATTTCGTACTACAAGTAAAGTGTGAAAAAATTGGATATCCATAATAGCTAGAAAATATGATAAAAAAGAAGCAACATGACCGCGAATAGCCATCACCATAATTTAACAACCCAACTGCGCTGACCACCACAGGCTGTCCACCATTTCCGTTGCATGGCGCTTTGCGGCAGGCCATGTTTCCGCTGCAAGCATTGTCATTTTGAAAGAAATGTGGAACGTGTACAAAATGTCCCATGTTGGTATATTTTTTCCCATTTATTATTTGTTGCAGTTTTTATGTAGACGCTCTTTGTTCCACTTTTTATGCGTTTACATCAAAGCATGTCAGCGGAAGTATGCTGGCGGTTGCGTCTAGTAAATGTTGCAAACAAAAAAAGTGTCGAACATTATTTAAAAAATATTGTTTTCACAGAAATAGCGTACAAAGTTGGCCTCTTGGTGTTGGCGTATATGATTTGAAGTAAAAAAAAAAAATTGAGAGCAGCCAATGTTGCTTCAGCGAGATCGAATGCTGAGGGCAATATCGACACAGATTAATGTCGTGGTCTATAACAAAAGCAACATTTTTTTGTTGCTGACAGCAATAGCAGAGGCGTTATTTATTATTGTTGTTATTACCGTTGCAGTGCGCAAACTAGCACGCTGCCTTTTATTTTAGTTCCACCAAGTAAAGCGCTTGAATGCGCCTGGGAATACACGTTTTTTTCTCACTTATTTCAATATAAGACAAAAGGCTACTGCGTAGCCGCTATGCGATTTCGTTCATACATTATTTTATTTGTGTACTATTTTTGCGTAGTTTAAAAAATTTCGTAGAAGTTAAACTTCTTTAGCCGCCATGTTATATTACCATGGAGCGTGAACTTGCGATATCTCAATGAGAATTGAATGTCAGTTTTTGCGTATTCAGAAACTATGAATGGGGATATCAACATGCTCTAGAGTACCAAAAGAATATTTAAATCTAAATTAAAAATCCCTTAATGAAGAAGTTTAACTTCTGTCTAGTGTACAGTCCTAAATTCCTTTTTTCATTTTGCGGTTGGTCGTTAATTTATTTAAGGGATTGCGTTGCATTCGCTGCTCTCCGTTTTAGTTGGAGTTTCAAACAAATATATATATATATATGCTTTACAAAAACAACAACGAGTTAGCTAGGAATTCTCCACCGAATCCTCGCTGCACATTTCTGTTATTTTTGCTTGCTTTAGTTTCCTTTTTTGGTCGCTTACTTCGTTTATTGTTGTTTTGACTTTATTGTTTTTCGTTTTTTTTTAACTTGCTAATGTGGTTGTTTATGTTCTTGGCAATTGTTCATAGTTGCAACTCACGCTAATTAAAAGCGACATTTTGCGCTATACCCTAATGAGAGTGAAGAGCGACAGATGTGAGTTTTACCAGGAAGCGAAAAAGTTTTACACAAACTTAAATTATACTATATAATGCAATGTTAAAAATTTAAAAGCAAATAAAGTCGATTTAACACTTTTAGATAATTGAAGATAGAAGTGATATCAGGAGAAAAGATAAGAAATGCTAGGATATCATCTGATGTGATATGATATGATGTGATATGTTATTATATGATATTATATGTAACGATATGATTTGATATGCTCTAATATATTGTTATATGATATTATATGATATGATATTATATGATATAATATGATATGATTTGATGTGATGTGATGTGATGTGATGTGATATGATATGATATTATATGATATGATATGATGTGATGTGATATGATGAGAAAAAATCTCATATGATTTGATATGTTATGATATCATATGATTTAATTTGTTATAATATCATTATTAATATTATACGATATAACATTATATGATATATGATGTTAAGTTATGATATTAAATGATCTGTCATGTTTATCGATTTCAGCAATCCCTATGGTTGACTCTGTCTTTTTACGCACTTGCTTTCAGAGCTGTAGTGCAGAAACAATTTTGTTAATACACTTAAACATCTAAATATGTAAAGATAAAAGCAAATAATATATATACAAACAATCCCCCTCTTGCATAAATTTCTAAATAGATTTACCTGAACTCAGTCACAGCATAAAAAGAATGCTATTTATTTCTAAAGATATTTATATAAAACGCAAGTCTTTAGTGAATTTTGAATGCATCTTAATTTGTAAATCTTGTCAGTCATATCTTTTATTAAAATGTAATGTTATATATAAATGTAAATGCCTATGCCAACAAAACCCGTATAATCTGCTTTGATAAAATGCATAACGATATAACAGTAAGTGGCCAGCGGTGCGTATGAGTGATTTTCAATGCAATACGTAAGTTTGAATGAATTTATTGCAGATTGAAAGAAACTTGCATAATTATGCGTGTAGTTACAGGAAGGAAAACCATTTTTTTTTTGTGTAAACAACAAACAGTGAAGATTACTACTTTTAGGTTTAGCAATTTTGTATGCAATAAGCGATAAAAACCAAAGTCGAGAATTGGGATATTACCAGTAACGTGTTTTAATAAGCTCTTTTAGAATCAGACTAAATTCTATACAGTGTAAGGAGAAAAAATCGCAGACGGCAGTCCTTAAATACATACTTCTATGTCTATTGTGTTGTGGTGCTAGCGTGTGTGTGTCCACGAGAGAAATTATTGCGGTTAACACCATATTATTTCCTATTTTGGTTGCAAACACGTAATGGATATGTTCCTATAACGTGCCCGTGACTAGTTGCTAACCACTTTGAAATCACAAAACCAGTCGCAGTTCCGTTTCAACGACTGTTATTGCTACTTGGGATGTGAGTGAAGTTCTAAAACGTACAAGTCCCTAATCCTTTCTAGGGGTGTGGGATAAAACTTATTTCAAAAGGAATTGACTTTTTACTTGTGGTGGCTTTAACCGCTAGCCTTATTTATAAACAAAGAAAAATCATGATTTTTCTTTAAAATTAGGCACTTCATTTAAATCTAAGAATATACCACAGCTGAAGTTTACATGATATTAATTTTAAAGTGGAAAATCATTTCTCGCACTGCAATTTTAACAAGTTTTCTATATGCCCACAAAATGTCTCTCTCTTTAAAGTGATTAAACTGTTCATCAGAGACTCAATAAATCAACTTACAATATTGTGAGCATATAAAACGCTATTTCTTATTCCCGAAATACTATTTGTCATAAATAGCATTGATATATTTTTGGAAAGTTTATAGATGTGTGTAAGGTTATTGAATTTCAGTACGACCTATTAGCATATGTCTTCAGAAGGAATCAAAATAAACAACAACTAAACACACAAAAATATTACTTTCATATCCACATAAATATCTTCCCATAAGAATATACATACACAATTACTATTTCTGAACAAAATATCTAGAAAATTTACATAGACTTGACTTTCTAAAGAGCGTGCAACAACAATAGCATCAACTTATTTAATTGTATTAAATTGTTGCTAAGCCTAGAAAAAAATTACAGCTATTACGCATAAATAAATACAATAAAGTTACACGCTCATACTTCACATTAAACACTTATGTAGATATCTGTGGCAACAAGCAATAAAAGCCTAAGTCGATCTCAGATGAATTTGATTAACAGCATTATATTCTTCGTACTCAAACCTATTATTGAGAGTTTTGCACAGCATTTCCTCAAACAGTCAAGATTTTATTAACCAGAAAGCAGTCAGGAAATGAGCAATTTTCATTCTTGATTTGGATGCAGGTTAACAAAAAAACAAGCAGAAAAAAATATAAGCGCACAAAACTGTTGCTTTAGAGTTGACAAGCGCCAAGCTCACATTTGATTTTCAAAGCAAATTTCAAGTTTCAAGAAAAAATTTGATTTTCTTATTTTATTTCGTAAGTCGCTTAGTGATTACGAAAAAAAAAACGGTTTTGTATGTGCTAGCTTATTTTAAGATACACCAGATTCTTTGCCTATAGAATGATAAATTTTGAAGCAAAATCCATAAAAATTTGTCTGATGATAAATCTTAATAAGGAGGATGAAATGCTGCTCATTCAATTTATTTTCAGTACGACTTTGGCTTTTACCGTACGAAAAATTAAATGCTCTGAAAACTTTGTAAAATTTACTTTGGTTGTTTTGCCTACATGTATAGTAGAGCGTCTCGCGTTACAGGCAAAAGAAAGTCGGCCGTACCTCCCCTCATATGAAGTGTTTTTGAAAAACATTTAAAACAAATTTTTTTTTTTCTGGCAACCCTAGATGGCGCCCAATTGCATTTTTCTTCATATCTTTATGGATTTAGACTAAAAATAAATTGTGTTATATTTCTGGTTCTACTGATTGAATCGAAATACGTTTTTCGCAAAAGATTTATGATTTTTTACGATATTCAATTAACTGACATTAGGTTGTTACATTAGGGTGGTAGAAACTGAGATATGGTGGGTAAGTACCACAACGAAACTCATGAGCTCAATGAACTTTCTTGAGAAAAACCTCTTCTTTGAGACAAAAAAAATTGGTGTGTCACACTTTAAAATCCGATAACAAATGCCAAAGATATGAAGAAAAATGTAATTGGGCGACATCAAGGGTTGCCAGACAAAAAAAATTTTTTTTTTTAATGTTTTTCAAAAACACTTCATATGAGGGGAGGTACGACCGACTTTTTTTTGGTGATACGCTCTAATGTATAGCTTCTTATGAAAGTAGATTTTCCACATGGCTTGCGAAAATTTTATAAGTATTATTTAAGATTTTAAGCCAATTTGTAAGTGCTTTCATGCGTGCATGCTCGTTGGCTTTTCACTCAATTTACATGAATTGCATAAATATTACGTATACGCAAGGGTGCACCACAACAAGGAGTTTTAGTATCTCTACATCTCTTCTCTACATATAATAGAGTTGTAACAGGTTGATGTCTGTACATTGCAGATATTTAAGAAAAAATGATAGGAGTGATCATAATTAAGTGAATAGAAGCCAAATCAACGGTTTATACATCACTCAAAAACTGCAGAATGGAATTGAATGGAGCTTTTACCGTTGCCTTACTAGATGTTTAACTTAAAATTTAACATATCATTTGTTCAGTTTCTGAAATATCGACCGATATGTGGACCAAGGTGACCCAAAATGTGTTTAGTACAATATGGGTGCCAAGCGAAAGGTTATAATGAGCGCTGCAACAAGCGATGTAATTAAGTTCCATATCGCATCTGGTACGGGATATAATGATAAAAAGCAGACTCAGTCTATTATTAGTTCTGAGAAGCAGGGAACCGGGCCGGGTTTACTAGTAACCAATAAAATTAAGGATGTATGGTAAGAACTAGTAAAAAAAATTTAAATGTTTTGCCAAATCATTATTGGAACTATAGTTAAGTCAAACTCTAGGAAGGTGTTTAGCTTTGGAGTCATAGAAAAAAATTTTCCAGTTCAAAAATTCTTCTTTGGAAAAGCGTGCCTAAATTTCTCTGATAAAGAAGTCTAACAGCTTAAGAAAAGGATCTATAAGAAATTCTTTGGCGGTTGCCTCTAAATTTTCCTTTCTATTCAATTAAAACTTTTATTAATTGAATAAATTTTTTCACTATAGAAAAATTATTAGTGGCCTTGAGCCAATTTATAGTCATGGATACTTTAAAAATATACAGGCCGAAAACGCAACCATTCAATTATATCTGTTGAAACTCATACACAAATTAAAAGGCACAGCTTGCTCAAAGTTTTAGATTTCTCGCTTATGAGATAGTAGTTGACGTGACTGCAGCGGTAACATAAGAAATTTGGCAATTCAAATACACTGCAACACATCTCCATTTATCATACATTTTTAATTCTACACAGCTTTGTCAACATTTAATTTTCCTACTTTGCGTTTCACAACTGTTACAAAATTAAACATAAACTGTTAACATCTTTTGCTGCGAAAAAGTCTGCCTTTTCCTTTGTAATTTATTTATTTATTATACTAATTTTAGATCACAAGCAAGTATATTATTTTCTCTTTTTTTTTGGCTTACCTTACAATGCCGTATACGCCTTAATGAAGGCTAACAAATTTCAACACCTGCCTTCAATTGCTTGACACGCGCTCAATCACTAACACATAAATACGCAATCGCACAAGCACACGAACATGCGCTTAAACATCATCATGATCATCACCACTTGGCGTTTGGTTTTGCATGTTAAATGACTGTCATATTTTGTTCTTCATTTTCGTCTTTCCATCGTCATTCGTCAGCACTTCCGCCGCATAACATCGTACAGCGCTTTCGTTGTTGTGCCGTTGCCACCCACTGTGTCTCTAATGTTTCCGTTGTAGTGGTTTGCTTTTGTTGTAATTTTTAGCGTTTTTCCCTGGCGCACATGAACACCAGATTTAACATTTCCTGCTTTTATTTTTTGTTACTCATCTGCATACTTCCTTTTTTTAATATTTTTCTTTTTACTTTCTCTTTCGCTTAAATTATTACCTTTACTCCTTCCTTTTGTCTTCTTCTTTTTTTGCTTCAAATGTTTTGCTAAATGTTGTTGAAAATTTTGATACAAATTGTTATACATTAATGTTCATTACAACGGTTGATATTATTTTATTTATTTCTTTTAATGTTTGATGTTGTTTACATCAGCGCTTGTATTTCTGCGTATGTGCACTTGAGTGAAAGTAAGTTTGTGTTGTTTGTGTGTGTTCGTTGCAAAATACTCCCTTTTTGTGGCTACTTATGAGTTTAGTGGTTTTGCTAAATTTTGTGTGTGGACGTGTCAACAAACTTCAGCCATTTATGGATACAAAAACATGTGTAGATTTTTAAAATGTAAATTCACAAAACACTTATTGCAAATATAATTAAAAGGGGTCTAATACTTTGTAGGGGACAATTTTTTTGTAGCTTTCGTGTCAATATAACACTTTAAGCTATTAGAAAAACCGCGTGATATATGTTAGCTTTTTACATTTTCGGGTCATTTCGGGACTGTTTTCGTAACAAAATGGTCCCTAAAATAAAATTTTCAAATGATGAGAAAAATTTCCGAAAACAATGGCTTAATGATATCGAAAAATCTCGAGATGAAGACTTTAGCCAGCAAATGAACAACCGCCTGGTGGTGAAGTGATTGACATGTGGCACCAATAGTTCGTTGGAAAGTAAAGTTTGGCAGGTTCGGAAATAGATCAATACGATACAAATCTTACTATATTTTTTTAAATAAAATTTTGAAAATTACCATTGAACAAAATCACAAAAATTGGTCTTTAGGGCGAGAGATTCACTGTATAAAATATCTTTTTTGCCGAAAAGTATCTTATTTTTCAACAGGTTTTTCATTCCTTCCAGATAATAAGCTTCTTGAAGGCTCTCTAAACGGGCATTTTTCAGTTATGAGCTCTTTATTTCAGCCGAATCTCTTAGAGATTTTTTTAAGTAATAATGGGATAATGCCCACATCCGAAGTTAGTAAAGGTCATCCCTAAAACTACATTACCGCCACAAATATATGCATAGTTATTCCGGAGAACCTTTTCTCACGAACTCGACAATGTTATTTCCCCGTCTAATAGGCTCTATATTTTGCAAGTACCTTCAAGTGCTTCACAATACCTTCGTAGAGTCTCCCCTTATCTATAGGACCACACTTAGCATACACATATCTATTTGGAAAACAAATAAGTGAGGTGAGATGGTCACAAATTTCCGCCTAGTTAAATCAAATGACTGCGTTTAGAATCAACGACTCTTTGTTGGATTTCTGTCTCTGTATTTCTGCCTAGTGTATTTCTGTCGTTAAAAAGCTGATCATTCGGAGTCCGCTTAAAATACTTAGGTCCAAAAAGTTTATAGAAAAAATTTTTGCAAAATACAATACAAATTGGAATAGAATCACGGCTTATATCTGCTCGGCGATATACAGCAACACATTTTTATTATTATTATACTTAAGATCAGCATGAGGTTGCGTCATCCGTAAGCTGACCCAATATAAGTACTCGCCCTCAATACGAACTAAGGCCAGTTTAAGTGAAGTTACCATAGTGAATTGGGGCAGTTTTACGAAGAAGTTTTTGACCCCTAAGTGACTTGATCGTTTGAAAGCCGAGTCATCATAAAAGTTCAATTATCCTACAGTACATTAATGAATTATTAGTTTATCGAAAGTATTGATTGATCAAAAAGATCAAAAAAGCAACTCACAAAACACAACTTCAAAATTTCATTGCATGCTATACAAACTTTTACTACAATTTTTTAAATTAATTATAAAATGAAAACTCTATTTAAAGTTGTAAGAAGTATTTAAATACATTTCATTTTCATTTCCTTTATATTTTCAGGGTAGGAGTTCAAAAGCTTTGTTGACTTATTTTTTATTTTTTTTCATGCCACAATACTACCTTACAGCCGTCTGTTTTCACTTACAGCGCATATATTTAAGTAAATTGTATGCACTTTACTACTTCAGGTGTATATAAACCTGAAAGGCCTGTAACTACAAGTAATGTAAAGTCACAGTAGAATGTTTATTTGTATATAAGTATCACAACATATGTACATATAGACGACTACCTTTACCAGTGTTGACATATTTTTGCAACTTAAATAAAATATTTGTCGTGACATTTTTTGTGGCACAGCGGCCGTTAAAAGTAACAACTCTTATTACTGTTTTAAAGTCGAATTTTGTTGTTGCATATATTTGTACATTTAGCAAAAAATTTTCGAAATGAATATAAAACTAAGACCAGCCATAGATGAGTGTATACATACATGACAAAATGCTTATCGCATATATGCCCAAGATAAGAACGGGAGTAGCCAGAATTAAGTTTGGAATTAGTCGCAGTTAGTCATGCAATGATTAAGTCTCATATACGATGCACTGCTCCGTAAATAACTGCCAAACTCAGAAGAAACTGCATCATTCTGATTTAAGGTGAATTAAAAAGTTTGAAAAGATATGGGAATTTGTTGACATGTAGCAGGTAAGGGAAATTTCCATGTCTAAAAAATCAAAGATTAAGAGGATTAACTAAGATTTTGTTAGAATTTTATTGGTGCTATTTCTCTTAGTCAGTAAAAAACTTAAGAAAACAGACGATCAGGTTTTAATATCAAAAAAACCTATTCATTCATAAAATCTAAGAATATTAGCGATTTTTCAATACCAGTCTAATCCAAGACCATTATGACAAGGGGAAATTTTCCAAAGCAATCTGACTTGTCCTGTTCATCGATTCTCATCTCTCTCTCTCTCTAAGAGGATTTTGGGGACAGTGGGATTATGGAAATTTTGTATGGCAATGTAATCCAAGATTAATTAGTTAATTTTGTGGTTTTAAAGGGAAGACAGTCCATAAAACCAATTCAAAATACATAAGAGGGATTGAAGAATTTTAGATTGGTTTTAGCACGAGTTAACCTATGTACTTAGTGCCAAGGATATAATGTTTTTGGGGCAATTTCCAAGATTTAAGAATATAAGGGAAATTTCCCTTTATAATCTCACCGAAGATTAACTTGTTAGGGGAATTTTAATTGTGCGAGATAATCCTTTTATTAAGATTAGGGTTTTTAAGAGGAGGTAGGTTTTAGCACGAGTTAATCCTCGTACTTAGTTAGTGCCCAAGAATTATGAGTGTTTTGGGAAATTTCTGAGATTTAAAAAGATAACAGAAATTTTCCGCAGTAATCTAATACAAGCTTAAAAGGAGGATAAGGGAAATTTTTGTTGAGTATTTACAGGAGATAGTCCATAAAAACAATTCAACATATAACAGATTAATCGGGGAATTTCCGATGGGCTTCAACAAGTTTTAGGACCCATAAATAGTACCTATGGTTTAGAGAAATTTCCACTCGGTTCCAACAGAAAACAGTCCATACAGTTAATTTCCAAGACTTGGGAAGGTAAAGAAAACTTCCTAAACTATGCAAAATAACAAGCTTAAAACTAAAGAAGAATATAGAAGTTTTCTTTGGTTTTAGCATGAAATTAAGGAAGTTGAGGAAATTTTCCATGGACAGTATGAAGTAGGTAAATATACATATTTATGGCTTGAACATGTTTAATACTACCCACTTAATAGGCATGGTGGATAAATAAATTTTTCCCTAACTCGCACAATTTCCTACAGGGTACATGCATTAATATATTAATGTATGTATTTTTGTATAAGTTTTCTGTATACGTAAACAATTTTTAGGTTATTGTTACATTTATACTTTATGGTTTTGCATTTTCCTTTTGTTTGGCATTGTTTGTCCTTATTTATATTTTGACTCAGCGCATTATTGTGCTTTGGCGACTAAAGCTTTGTGGCTCGCATTACGTTGTTTGCATTTTGCATTTGGAGTACGTGAATGTGTTTGTGTTTGATACATTTGTATGTGTGTTTGTGTGTATTTGTTTGATGTGTATGGCCATTGAGTGTGACATTTACCTTATATGCATGCATAATTACAGTTACCAACAAGCAAAGTCCGATATCCCGATATTTGTTTCAGGTTTTTTATTGCCATCAGAGTGCATAATTTTGGGATATACCACACTTTTACTCGTTCTAAGCCCTTACTCTGCCATATTACCTTAAGAAGGAGCGAATGAACCACTTCTCTCACCTCTGCCATACTGTCGAAAATAAATCTGGGTCGATTCGACAGTAGTCCTGGACATCGACAAAGCAAATGGTGAAACGACTCCTCTTTCTCCTAATCCAGACAACTTCTGGGTAGCGAACTACCGTGTATTTATATTAAATTTATTTAGCTTGAAAAGGAAGCTTATTCATTTCTTATCTAAGCATGGCCATATGGACCTTTACATTTCGCAACCATCCTATTTAGTTCAATTGTACCTATTTTTACTCGAACGGATACGAAAGGACTCAGCCACTATTTTTCCTAACGGCTACTTTTAACTCCTATGAGTATGCTAGAAATACTGTAATTGACTCACAACCCTATGAATATGCCACCCAAATAAAAATTTCCCTATGTATATTGAATTATGTCCAACTGAAGACTAAAGAGATTAATAGCGGATCGCTCTTTTTAGAGATTATTCCCACTATCTCGTGCAGGATTCATATGATGATACGAATATTTAGGCATTTTCATGTGCACACATTTATACCCTGCCAACCAGGAAATGGATAAAAGTCTGGATAAGCAGTGAGTCGCGCGTACGAAACAAGTGAATAAAAAAGTGGGTAATTTTTCGGTGGGGTCAACTTTTTAACCATGTTGAAAAGGAATTTCCGTGTACGTGTGAGTGCATACTTTTAGACACTTGTTGTTTTACGTACAAATTCAAAAAATATGCGCTTGGCGTTAGCAAAAATTTGTGAATTGGTGGGATTAGAGTTTCACCACGCTTAGCCTTGGTTGGTAGGGTATGTGTATTTATATTATAAAATACGACCAATGCATTTTACATATGCGCCAAATACATATAAACATACCTACCTACATTCTGCATTTATTTGCCGGATTTATCATTGCTGTTGCCTACTTTTAGGGTCACACCAATAAATCATTGTTTGCGTCGTACAAAAGAACATAGTTTTTCACTCATTTTCCGCCCTTCAACTGCTTTAACGCAATATTTTTTTCTCTTAATTTTTTTCATTCTTCTTGTTTTGCATTAAATATTTCATTTTTGAATGAAAATTTTATTGGTGTGGCAGACCTTTTTTGTAAATGCTTTATGTTTTATAAATTAAATTTTTATGCAGTTACAAGTATGCTAAAACTCGTTTGATTCATATTTAATGAGAAAGGTTGGCGATTAGTTACATTCGTCTGCAGCTGACCTGTTAAATAATGATTACTGATGGTAATTATTACTGGTTTGATTAAATATTTTTTTGAGGATCCAATTAATGATTGACTACCATTACTTTCAATTTTTGATAATAATTCTCCAATTATTTGAAAAAAAAAAAAATCAAAACAAATCATGATTTTTTACGATTATTAAAAAAAATCAGAAAAAAATCTAAAAAAAATCAAAAATAATCAAAAAAATTGTTTTGATTACTTTTGACTCTTTTCCATTTTTTTTTTTTTTGTTTGATTATTTTTACTTTTTTTAGTATTGTTGTAGAAGCACATAAATATACACATTAGTAATACTGAAAAAATCAAAAATAATCAAAAATAGCCAAAAAAAAACATAAAAAAATCTAAAATAATCAAAACAACAGAATTTTCTTCGGTCTGCTTGCCAGTTCCGGTTTCGGTTTCCTTAGGTTATTGTTAGACTTCTTTCGACTTCTGTTCTTGCTACAGTTTTCTTTTAAGTTTGGTTAAGTATTTGATTTCGGTTCCGGTTTAAGTTTCGGTTGTGGCTCAATTTCGTTCCCAAATTAAGTTTTGCTCCGATTCTGCTTTTTGTTCCACTTTTACTTCCAGGTTCTGGTTAAGCTTAATATAAGATGTAGTGATGATTGTGATTTTGGAATCCGCTTTTCTTTTCGGATTTGGTTTCGCTCTGTTCCGATTTTTGCGTACTAACATCAGCCGCTATCATCTGTCTTCAATTCATTTGGCTTAGTTTCTCTTCCTTTCATTTTCTGCCTTTTAATTTACTTTCATTATCTTTTTTTCCAAGTTTCGAATCAGGTTTTACCCCTTAAACTTTGCATCTATTTTGCACAATATTTATTTATGAAAGTTACTACGCGCTATAGCTTTAAGTAGAAAAGTCATCAGCCAACCCTCCTAAAAATGGGGATGAGTCGCAAAGGAGGATGCGACTAATGCCAGTTCTGACCATTTTGCATGAGCTGGATTGTTCATATTTGTTTGAGCATGTCCTATGGAGAGACCAATTGTAGCAATTTATACCCGAACGGGTACGAAAGGAATAATCCACTTTCTACACGAACAAGTACTTTTAACTCATATAAATATGCTACAAAAGCAAAAACTGAGTCACACCCCTATGAATATGCTACACAAATAAAAATATACTTATGTACATTAAATTATAGCCAACTGATGACTAAAGGGATGAATTGCGGATAACTCTCTTTAGAGATTATTCACACGATTTTTTGCAGGGAAGCCACGCATTATATATAAAACATAGTATTGCATACTTTTAAGTGTAATAAAAGAAAGGATTTTTACCGAAGATCAGTAAAAAGACGATGATTTCATTCTAATCCTATAAGTTCCTGTTGCTTAGTCTTTAAGATTAGTTAGCGATGAATCACTTCTTACTGATTGTAAGTTTTGTGATCAATAAGTGGAGTTTCTAAGGACGAAATTGGAGTTATTGTATCTCAAGCGAATACCTGATAAGCACTGTGAATATCTGATGTGGAAACTGCAGGATAACCCGAGCGAATTAGAACAGTTTAGAAGAAGCTAAATTTTATTATGTAGACGGAAAAATTATCCGCTTTGTGCACCAGCCACCTTTTAAATTTAAAACTACCTACTTTGCAAAGTTATGAGGCATCCGCTGTACTAAATTCAAAAATGCTCACCATATATTCAAACACGAAGTAGGTATGCGTTGCTACAAACAAAAATGTTTTGCCGTTATTTATGTACCCGAATTTGGGCTAGGGCAATAATTTCTCCGAGACTTAAGCGAAAATTATAGCGATTCCGTGGCATGCAACATATTTTGTGGTTAAAGTATTTTTCTTGATATTTTATTTGCTCCGCTTTTCGTTTAACTTTTTTTTATTTACTAAAATTTTTATAGATTTTTTTTTTTCATTTTTTTTTGTGCATAGCTAACAAATGCCATAAGGAAATTCAACTTGCAATTTATTGCGCTAACTGTTAAATATTTAGTGGGAAAATAGCAACGGCTGAAATGAACAAAGCAAAAGAAGAAAGTACAAAAAAAATTGTTATACCAAATTTGTTGTAGTAAATATTCATCACTTTTAACATTTTATAGACATAACAAAACGTTTGGAAATTTTTTCGGAACATACAAAAAAAGACATTTTTCAAAGAGTTGAGATAAAAGACCATATTGTTCTCAAAAAAATTGATTTATTGTTTTGCTCTTATTAAAGAGCACTACTTTTATGCCCATTCAGGATCCAAAACCACCATCATACTTTGTCGTTTGTCACTCAATTGCGTTAAGCGACTTTGGCTGTTGTATGGCAAAGCACGCCAGTGGCATCTTACTGCCAAAGGAAGCTAAGTCTTCCGATACTCGCCGTTAGCATAAAGGTAATGACCGTGAATTTTTCACAGAACTTTTCTCTCGCATGTTCGAAGTACTTGGTTTGACATCCTCTATTGGGAAGAGAGACTGGAGGAGATGAAGCGGCATTCCGCATCATAGCAGTTATTCCGGAATAGCTGGAAGACTACAGTGACTTTAACACAGAAGATTGTAATGTTGTTGTTGTTGTTATTAACAGTGCTTCACCCTGCCTAATGCGCACGATCACTATCTTCTGTAACTCTGTCTAAATCTCAGAACAATGGTTCCATTGGCGTATCGCTATCGTCGAGTCCTTAACGTAAGAGAAAAACCGAAATGCAATTGGTTGTTAAGGTTACTTTATGGATAGGCAATTAAGATGTAGCACCAATAATCGGGTGCATTATTTCTCATAAGGTTGGTTGAATCAGCTTTTTGTATAAGGTTATTGATAAAGTACCAATAACTTGGGCTTAAGATTTTAATGGATCCCTGCCCAAATAAGCCCTCCAAAATAGGTCTCCATTACGTCCTCCCATCGGTTTTGTGCCGCCTCCACTGAACTTCTAAGAAAACATTTGGAGAAATAGATAGATTTGTCGTGTAAATGGCGTCACCTATCACAAAGTCGAGATCACTGGCGAGCTTTGTTGTTTACACAAAAAATTGCGTAGACCATTAAGCGCAAGTAAACTGGAGAAAGCTTTTTCTAATGACAAAAGTTTTATTAAAGGCCTCCATGTATGTAGATACCTAGTACAATAGAAGGTAGCGGCGTGTCCCACTAAACGTCACATAATTAAAATGCAATAATTCACAACAAACTGTCAAGTCACCTCAGTTTATTTCAGTTCAGTGGACCGTTCATTAAGTTTGTTGTCATTTGTTTGGTGCGAATGTTGCTAGGTGGCACTTGAATGCGGCATGCCACACACATGCGTACACCGGCTGCCACTTTGTGGCAAAATCCTTTTTGTTAGGCAACACCTTTGTGTTGACAGTTTGCCACAGCCCAACGACTAACAATAAATTTACATGCTTACTTATGTTGGTATGTAATTAATTGTGTTTCTACATTGTTATGTATGTGTGTGTGTGCGTGTGTGTTTGTAAATAAAGCTCTCCAACCACGACCTAACGTTAGTGATATTGACGCTGCCAGTTGTGACATTAGCGGCAGCAGCAGCTGTGGCAGCGTTGGCGGCGTTGGCTTTGTGGTCGCGTACGTGACAGGAAATTTTGTTTATTTATTGTTATTGCAACTATTTATGTATCTGTATATAGACTTTATTTGCTACTCAAACATATTTCATATAAAGATACATTAGGGTGGGTTGAAAAAAAAATTGTTTAGCGCAGGGTTTCAATTTGTACTCTGTAAAAAAAATTTTTAATTTAGTTTAAAAAAATTTTTACTGAAACGATGGTCACACTTTTTCAAAATATTTTAAACAAATATCTTGCATCATAACTTGGTTGAAGACCATTTAGATGAGATATGCCAACGTCGGCGGTAATTGAAAGCCTTTTTGTGTCGGACTTCAACTAAAATAATTCTTAGTAGGGTTGTACCCTAGGGTTGCCACCTAAGCCAACTCTACTATTTAAACTTTACACATTTCTATGAAATTTTTTTTTTGAGTACTACTCACGTAAGTGTTTGAAACTCAGACTTTTTTACGTTTTTTTTGCGATTTTATTAATATCTTTCATATCCGCTGTTATATCGAAATCAACTTGACCCATATTTTATGAACTTTCACAAACAAATAATATGACACATTTTACGATCTCTTAATTAAGTTTTTATCACTTAGAATATTTTTCATAGTTACTTTTTTTTTTTTGGAAATTTGGAACAAATATTAAATGAAAACTGCAAGAATGGATGTCAAGCGGAATCTATTTTGCGTCGTATTTCAACAAAAATATTTCGCAGTAGAGTTACTATCGAGGGTTGCCACTTGAAGCATATTTATTCTTTTTTCATGTATTCCGTTATCTCCAAAACGACTTGGCCTATTTGGATGTAGGTAATGCGCCACATTTCAAGCTCTTCTACTTAAGTGTTGCCACTTACCATGTTTTTTACTCTTATTTATTTGGAATACACCAAAATTAGGTGGTAACTTCGAAAAGTTGATAGCAAAGCTCTGTAGCGCATTAAATAACTAAGCAACTAGGGTAGTTTTGACGGAAAAATTGGATAAAAGTGTTCTAAAAACTGAAGGATGTCATCTCGAAAGTTAATAAAAGAAGGAGTTGCAAACATTTTTTTGTTTTATTTTAATGAGATGCAATTTCAATTTCTTTTTGTATTAAAATCAAATAGGAGTATAAAAAAATCTTATTGGTGCCGATTTCGGACATTCTTCGCAAAAATATGAAAAAAATATAAGAAAAAAATTCCTAATATAACTATTAACTTATTTAAAAATCGGATCGAATTGTCAACGAAATGGTGAGTAAATTTTTCTTTTTTAAAAATAACAAGGAAAAAAGTCTAAGCCAGCCAAATATAAATACATTGTATACCCATTCACTCGTATGTCTAAAGCATTTGTTGTTTTTGTAAGCAAAAGCAGTCGTATGTCATTATTACCACCCCATCAATGCTAACATTGCGGCTGACGGAGATGCGCACATTCACTCATACATATAAGTATGTAATCATGTGTTAAGATATAAATTTGTAGCGCCTACAGGTGTTAAAAGGCGCGGTCGTGCGTTAGTTTTCGCTTATTATTAACGCTTTCGTTGAATATGTTAATTGGACAAGTTAAAAGGATAATGCGTCACATCAGAAAACGATGAGTGAAAAACGTGAACTAAATAAGAAAACTGAAAGCGTAAATTCCTTCTTACTAAATAAACAAAAAAAAGAAACGTGATTAATTGATGGGACAAAGGACAGCTGAGGATGGCAGATGACAGCAGATTTCAAGGCGAATTTTGGCTTGAACCTAAGATTTATTTAATTTTACTTTATTTTATTTTTTTTTTATTTTATTTTATTTTATTTTATTTAATTTATTTTTATTTTTTTTTTATTTTATTTTATTTTATTTTAATTATTTTATATTATTTTATTATATTTTATTTATTAAAATAATAACAAACAATTTGTTTTGTTTTGTTTTAATTTATTTTATTTAATTTATTTATTTGGTGCTTTAACCGTGAGTTCCAGCTGAACCATTCTAACAAAACTTTTATATAAGACGATCTCTTTTCAAATTATAATTTCTCATAAACAAGTCAATTAATTAGTATGCCTTCGCATTTCATAAAACAAGTATATTTTTTATGTTCTATTGCGTATAAGCTTATGCTCATCAATTAAAAATTTGAATTTGTAGTAAATGTATGCCAATAGTCAAGTATGCTTTCAATTTTGAAAATATTCAAAAGAAATCAGTCTCATATTGCAATCATTAAATTTAAAGTGGTAACCTAATATTATATTTTCACTTTGTATTATGTATTGATCAGCGGCGGGTTGCTAAGGGGGAGGACTATAAAGTTTATTTTGCTAGCATACGTAGAACCTACGATAGAAGGCTTCAACACAAAGTTACTTTGTTGTCAGGGAGAAAGTACTCGTATGGCCTCTTATTTGAGACTATATGCTTGACGTTATTCTAATAACAGAAAACCTGGCCACTTTTCCATCCGTCTTTTACCCATGATACACATCTTTTATAGATACTACAGTATCGATACTGTAGTTTAGAGTATACCACAATCAGTCTAAAACTAATCGTGGTATGAAGGTGGTGCATATGTGGTATAGATCGTGGTATTGATGCTGTATTACATACTTTATCCCTGCTATTAGTATGTATAATAGACTGTGTCCAAATTTAATCATTAAATTTCCCAAACCAATTGATACATGGTACAAGTCCAAAACCCCTATTTAGAAAACCCCTCATACGCCACTGGTTACCATATTAATTTCAGATTATTTCACACCTGAGCCAATACACAGCAAAAATGTGCTCTTTATGGGTGTATCTACATTGCATGGTTTCCAGAAACATTCATTAAAAATGCAAAAAAAAAATTCCTTATAAATACCCGTAATTGACATCTATAATTTGAATAGCGATATTTGTACGTACCCTGCAGGTAATTGGACTAGCTCAGAACTCTCAATGAGCTAAACCGTTTGGCAACACCATCAGTTCTAGCTTTATACACAAGCAATGCTTTCAACTAGTACTGGAATTATTTTCGTGTAATATTCGAATAAATACTATAATTTATTCGTACATACAAATAGTATTATTCGAATAGTGGTATTGAAATGCGAGAGATGTTGGATGTTGAATTTTTTATCCGAATAGTTTTTATTCAAATAGTCCCATGCCTACTTTCAACTCACTCTTAACCGGTTTCCATTTCGATAGTTCTAAGATAACTTGGCTTTGGCTAGTTCGCAACCTGTGCCATTTCGGAAAATTTTAAGTTGTGGATGAGTGATTATCGATACCCGATATTTCCAACTGTCTTTCAACTATCACTTTTGTAACCGGCACAGCACGATTCACAAAGCGTTTAGCTCGAGAATGTCTCTTTTGGATACTGGTTCGCAATTTCACTACAGGGTATACTTAAACAAACACACACCAAAGCAATATAAGTGTGTGTTTTTAATCACCGGCACACCCATAAACCCATCAAAGGCATGTTTGCATATCATTTCGTCTTCGATTAAAGTACTTAAGAAATCATATTTGTGAGTGTGTGCATTTGTCACTGAGCTGTTTCACTTCTTCTTGAGCTGCTGATAAGTATTTCTTTATCTAGCAGCACAAAGCGCTACCTTAGCAACGTAGAAGTTAGCTTTCAGACTGCTTAGATGGGGTTTCAGTTATAAATGCGCGATTTGCTTTGGCTCAAACCAGATTTCTTTTCAGATTTCTCACACTGATTGCTTTGCTACCTTAGAAAGTACTCAAGGCAAATACTTCTAAAGGCCAATTTTGATTTAACACGCCTTGTTATCGTACCGCGTTAAAGAGTGCCTCAAAGTACTGAACTCGCTTCTGTTTACTTCATGTTTTACAGCTTGTTAATGATTCGTATCTATATTGCCTTCTAAATACTTACCTCATTTCGCTTAAATAATCTTGATAATTTGATAATTTCATCGTCTGCTTTTCGATGCTTCCATTAGTATGGCTTCATTAGCATATCTTCATGCGATCAACAAAAGTCTTGATTGAATTTGTAGAGAAATAAAAAGATGCTTTCATTTACACACATGTTAGTAATGTACAGACCTCTAGAAGTGAAAATTCTGCTCCTCAACCGACATTCAAATAGTGGAATAGAGGAGTGAACAGACGGTGGTGAAACATTGAAATAGCTCGGTGTGCACTGGAACCCATATCAGAAGTGCCCAGGCAAACTTTTTAGATACCCCAACTAGCTTCATAATGATTCCGTCACTCCCTGCGCCATCCTCAATAAGGATACTACAGTACCCTAGCTGCCTGTTAGGAGTACATGCTGCGCATATGTTCTCTGTATGGCTGAGGAGGTGATTACAAGTGTTCAACATTTTCTCTGCAAATGCCTTACGCTGAAAAATACACGTCTGGTAAGTCTGCAGCTTTCAACTAGACTATACATATCTACTTATCAGCATATAATAAAATTGTTCATTGCAGATATTCAGGAAAAACTTATAGGAGGGTTCATTACCGAAATAATAGAATCCAAAGCAATATTTTTAGGAATTTTTATCTGTATGTCTGTATGTTTGCGCGCGTAACACTCAAAAGCTGCCAGAAAAATTGCATGTATCTTTCATTATTGCATTACTAGACACCTTGTTTTAAAACATAAGATATTCTATATTTCAATAACTCAAACGAAACGTGCTAGTGAGTGGTGTAATAAGCACTGTGTTTAACTTCAATATCTCAACTGATCTCTTAGATAGAATTGATCAAGTTGGACTGTTTCTATTAGACAAATCGTGGCCGTGTTTTCTGGTCAAATAATAAAAATATGAAATGGTTTGTAGTATTATTCTTGGCCTTGAGCTCGTTTATAGTCACGGTTTTACTTTTTGTGTATGTAGGATTCAACTCATATCAGTGCTGCCAAAACGGTCAGTAGGTCTAAGTCAGTATCTCTGCTGTGCCGAAGGCAATCACAATAAGCTAACCTAACATTGTTTTCGCGAATAAGGAAGGACTGGTAATTTTTGTTGAACTAGCACAGAATCAACGAGGCAGCTAAGAGCCAATTAAGTGAAGAGCGTAGAATTTCTTCCGAATATCCATTGGGGTGATAGGTCGTTTTGCTGCTAATGTATGCTTGAATTGAAGTGGAGGTCCAACTAGCAAATTGTGCGTCCACTGAAATATCAATCCTTTTACATAAACCCACGCACTTACTAAATACTTACGTACATGCAAGTATAATTAGTGCTTTTTCAAAGTTGTTGGTGCGTATTTAAAAGCTTGAATTTCATCATTTTCCAGGTGTTCATGATTTAAGTGAAGCGTTAATTTGAAAATTAACACGTAAGGATATTCCGAGCAGTCTTGGCATGCATCGCTGGCTGTATAATAATTGTTTATGAAAGCAAGATTTGTGCCAGGGCTACAAACCGGCTTTTGACCGGAAAAGTTTTTTTGGCATCAATCGAAGCTATGTTAAGTTATCGAAAACAATTTCGACGAAGCAGATTTAAAAAAAAAAAATTAATAATGCATGACTATAAATGAGCTCATTGTAAATTATAATATTTTTCTTTTTTTATAAAAATGTAATGGCAGAAAAAATACGTATTTTCAAAATTTATTCACAGACTATTTGCTTTTGCTTGTGCATTTTTCAGTACCGAGTCGTCAAAATTTTCGCAGCGGTTTGCAGCCCTGTTTTGAAAAGTATAATCATGGTACTTAAGATGATACAATGTAGCTTTTATAGGTTTAATGAAATGCAGAATTTTATTAATAGCACCATAAAAACCACAAACCTGAGAATGTTAAGTAGCGCCAATGTGCTTTTGAGTTGAATTAATTATACTTACTAGATGCCTTTCGAAGCTTTAACCCTTTCCTTGTGTACACATACTCGTACATATTATAAAATTGTAACAGTGCGATGTCTCTATATCGTAGATATTCTAGAAAATTTTAAAGCAGGCATCATTATGAAGCCAAGATAATGCAAAGGAATGGTTTTTAAAACTTTTGTCTATTTGTCTGTATGTCTGTGCGCGTATCACGAAAAAAATTCTGACTGGAATTGAATGCATTTTTCACCGTAAATTACTAGATCCTTTTTTCGATAACTCGACCAATTTGACCCCAAATGTGTTAGTAAAATATGGGTATCAACCGAAAGATGCTACTCAGTGTTGCTATGAGCGATTTGATTAAACTTCATAAGTTTTACTACATCTTTTCTATTTTTGTTTATTAAATGTTTACCTTGTACAACAATTTAACAAAATGTGTTCGAATCATTAAAAAATATCATTTTGACACATGTGGATATATTTTATCGGGTCGGGAATAGTTTTAAATGACGTTATTCATTACCATACAGTAAAAAGGAATTTTTTTATTTCTGTAATATTTGTCTATTATCCATTTTAGCTATTTTAGGCGTTTGTACTATTTTTCTAAGTTATATCTCCAGCAAAACCTTGCCACCTCAAAGGGGGGCTTCAGCCAACTAATAATACGCATAAATATTGTAGTGCACAAATTTAGGCCTTTGGATTCAAGGGGGATCCCAGATATGCAGCCACAAATCCCGTTGTGATATTCTCCTCTAGTAGAGGCTCAGCAATATTTTATGTTTCATAACACAAAAAAAATGGTCATTTAATAATAACGTTAGAATTTTTTAAACATTTTTAAAAAGTTCGCTAGAAAATCGCTGGCATGGGGAAGCCAAAGTTTTATCCATCTCAGTAATTTATAAATTCACGTCAAAGGCTTAAGAACTGCTATAAAATGTATTGTTGTTGTTGAACTTCATTCAACGCTACTTGCTTTTGATTTTTGAAGCTTATAAAATTATATATTTTATTTTCCTTTTTATGTTAATTTGCTCATTTAAATGAATAAGAAATTAACCCTTGGTAAATTTCTACAATGCAACAGTGCGTTGTAATTCGTTTTACATAAGTACTTTGTAGAGCCAATGACCGTCTAGCGCTGTATGCTGCGTTAATAAGTACCCGTTTTTATAGCCAGCTGTGCTAGACTACTGGTTTACAGTTCGTGAGACTAAAACTTAATAGGACACAAAACTGCATACTCAGAACTAATTTGGAAGTTTTCGAAGATTTTTCGAATTTTTTGTAGTTGCTTGGATACGCTGGTTCGAAAGATTTCTATGAAAAACTCTCTCTTTTTATATGAAATTAACAAACTAATTTTAGCGGAAAAAGTGTTCGTAATATATTAGAAGAACCAAGTGGGCCATTTTGAGTGGCGCTCACTTCATGTCCATAAGTGGCGTGATTATGTTAATTTCAAATTTCCAATTTAAGCATATAATTTTATAAATAGTCCTGGTAACTCCACTTAAACACAGCCTGCAACTGTATATAATGTTAGGTTTCACACGAGCTTTGATGCCCTTTTTTTTATTTATTTTTTCTCAAAGACTTTACTTGCACTCAATTGTAGCCTTTACATAGCTTTTTAACTCCAAATATGATTAGTACGACTGATTTTTATGCAGCAAAGGGTATGTGTATATTTGGATATCTATATATATATATACAAGCTGGTTGTAGTTTATTCAGAGGACGCACTTAAGTATTAAATTACTGGATTTATGTTTTACTTGATTTTTATCCCTTTTTGTTATATAGCAGACTTTTGCTAGTTTTTTCCACAACGCACATGCCAAAGCTTAAGTTGAAGCACCTAACTTACAGCGGCACACACTCTCACATTCAAACAAAAGATTTCTTAGACCTATGTAAGTGTACACTTTCGAGTGCTTAAGGTGCTAGAGTTTAAAGAGATTTAAATGCACAAATTTAAGGCAACAGAAGCCAGCATTATGCATGAGCTTATGGAAGTTTTTGTCGAGACCCTCCAGCTAAAACAAAGTTTAGTACACTCAAATGAAACAAACTTTGCATATCAATCGTATAACTAAATTTAAAGAGTATAAACTATATATTTGTACGGAGTTGTAAACTCGATAATTTTACCACCCACAAACCCTTTGGCCACATGTCGGGCGAAAAACTTTTGTCTAAGCATTTGTGGCTAATATATGCCGAAATTTCTTGAACAACTTGTAACACAATTCGACAAAAACAGCTGTATAGACATGACATAAAAACACAGTTTCATAAATAGATATTAGGGTGACATGAAAAATAATGTATTTCGCATAGCTGGTCCTACCCCATTCAACAAATTTAAAAAAAATTTTGCTCAACATTTGACGTGCTTCAACCCATTTTTAAATAAATAAATTATTATATCGTAGTTTTTAAAAGGTATTCTAGAATCCGTGGGGCATAATTAAAGAAAATCAATTGAAAGTCAAAAACAGAAATTCGTATTATTTTGGTTAAAAATCATGCGAAAGAATACCAGCTTCCGTTAAAACTATTATTTAATTATTTTTTAAATTTAGTATTGTAAGAAAAAAGTTTGAAAATTAGATGTTCAGGCCACCCTAATATATATACATGCAATCCTACACCCACCTCTAAGTTCACGCACTTCATCTTAGCTCAAAAAAGTTCTTAGTTAGCCCAAAACACACTCACACAAACATTATGAAAGTATTAAACAAATTCTCAAAGTACGCCTGCAGGTATGCAACATCCATTGGATTTTGTTTTCTATTTCCATGTTTGTTTGTCCATTTGCATATTTGCCATCAACCCTGACATTCTCTATCCACTCTCTAATGTTTCTTACATGTTTGCCGCTATGTTTTGTTTTTCTACAAATACCACTAGTAAAATATTTTTCCACCGCATACAAATAACATAGCGTATCCTTTTTGTCCGCAAGTGCACCAGCTACTTTAGATTCTATTTGTTAGTCTCCTGTTGCTTTAGCCTTTATAAGTATATAGTCGCAAGTTTATGTCCTTCCAGATTTGCATATTTGTGTCTTTCGATATTTGTTAGCGATTATAGGTATATACAGTATCTTTGCGGGAAATTGGGAAAAGTGTGCTGCCTGGTTCGAGACTCGAACTCTTTGCCTAACAATACGAACACGGGAATAACACTCCCCAATGTGCCACTGGTTAATAGCCTTTTAGTTCTATTCTTATAAAATCATGGCCCCTTAAAAAATATGTAGACTATATATCTCAAAAGACTGTAATACTAGATCTCCTGGGAGTTCATTTTAAGGCAACTAAATGTTTTTCACCTGGAAAGTGGTTTTCCTAGGGTTAAGTGCAGCTGTGAAGATTCTCTTCAAGTCTGTTATTCCTCCATCTTCTAGCTCATTTGAGTATTTGAATGGTAATTCAAAACTTCAATACGCTGGCGAGAATAGGCTCACCCCTCACATATTTTATTGAAAATTGCTCAGGTTGTAGAGAGTCTTCACCAATAAATAGCAACCGAATAAAATAACGAAAATTTTAGCTAGCAGCAAAATGATGAATAAAATCGGTCATTGATGTTCCTAATTTTTGTAACAAGATTTTCCCAATGGGATAATTGCTCTAATATCATTATATATACACTTATTTATCAATATATATATATACGTAGGTGTATTGTATTACTGAAATATGTTTAGCATGAATCGAAAGTATATTGTTGAGTATAGCCACTAGGCAGACACGTTACTAAAATGCAAATACTTACATATTCTCATGTCGCTCTACAACTCCTTCAATACCAGCTTCTATGCATTTGCTTGATCTGCTTATTATTTCATATACACAAACATGCAACCTAAACCTCCTACACCCAAACATTACAAACATGCAGAAGTTCGTTGTTAGCGCTGCTGGTAGTACGCCTTATCCTTATAGGATAACAAGTAGTTTAAGCATATGCCGTGTAAGCTGCTGTACAGAATATATATGCATACATATTATTACATATTACAGCTGTAGAACTGCTTCTCGACTTCTTTACAATTTCAAAGAAAATAAGCAGTGCATCTGTTGAATAGCTGCATGTGTTTGAGTGTGTATGTAGATATATTAGACTGGGGCGAAAACAATTTTTTTTTAATTTTATTTATATTTATTATACTGGCCCACAAACAAATTCTAAATTTGGGGCAGTCCACAATTGCCTAAAGTTATTTGAAGATCGATTTAAAGAAATTTTTTTTGCACTTTTGGTCCTGCTCATTAGAAACCTGCAACATAAATATCGACTCTGGAAGATTGATAGCTTGCTGGTGATGCCATGACCATGCCCATGTCAAGTGCTGTGGTATGACTGGAAGAGTCGCGGACATACTATACCATGAAAAAGTCTTCGCTAGCCCTGCCCAAAGTAAAGAGGTGCAGATCCTTAATCAAAAATTCCAGCAAAACCACGTGTCAATGAGCTGATTTTATTTGCTCTGACATAGCGAGACGTGTCCTTTTTTCTAATATCAATATGACTTTCATAAAAAAAAATTATTTTATTTGGCCCAGTCTAATGTATATAGCTCCATCCCTTCTTTAATATTGTCTTTCTAAATTTGTGCACCATATGTCGTTGTTTTTCTTTCTCTCCAGTCACGGTTGCAGCATATTGCGCAAATGCATGCTTGTGTGTGTGTGTACTGTTGTCAGTGTATGCTTTTAGGCGCTTTGACATGCATGCATGTTAAATTGCGCAAAAAAGAAATATTTTAATAAGAATGGTATCAAAATATTTTTACGCTCATGCATAATGTAAAATAAAGCTGCAGATCTTTAGATAGCAGAAAATATTAAATCATTCCATAATATGTTTGCAACATGACCTCACACTACAAGCAAATTAGCTTCACTAATTTGGAAGTCATGCTAATTTGCAATAAAATGTTTAGTAAGATTATGTTTTTGTTTGTCGGTGCATTTAGTTCGTTTTGAAGTTTGGTTTTACTACTAGAGAAGATACTAAACTATAACTAAATAGGTAGGAAAGTGAAAGCCGCTTTTCGTATTCATGAATGGTATAAAGCCTTTGGCAAAGTCAAGTTGCTTTAATTCGTTTTCTCATTATAACTTTCCATAAAGTAAATATGTCCTCTTAAGGAGGGACCATTTGCTTATATTTGCTCTGCCTTTTATTTAATGTACAGCTAACGGCCACTCTTTTACTTGAAGGCAGCTAAGCTCTTGCATTGGAAGGAGTATAAATGACATTCAAATGAAAGTTAAAGGTCTAAATTGTCTACAAAAGGCATATTATCAAGGAAATATAAGGTTTTGAGCTACAAACATAAGTATGCATAGTAGCAGAATAAGACGTACAAACTTAAGTATGTATTTTAAATTGAATAAAAAGGTTACCCACCTACCGACTTTTACTATAAGTAAGAGACTTTCGAAAACTCTACAAAACGTTTCATAGAACAAAATAATCGCTTTATACATAAAAACATCTTAACGAAGACGAATTTGAAAGGGCATAGACAAAGAATAACCTATATGTACACTCATGCAGGTCTTACTAATCCCACTGCCCTCTGATTACTTAAACTATTCATTTTTAGTTTTTGTTGACCCCTAGCAATCTTCTTCCATTTATTAAATGACAGCAAAATGTTGCTTAGCCTGCTCATATTTCAGAACTTTCTTGGCAATGCTAGACAGATTATAATCAACAAGACCCTTTAAGTATGCGATATACAAGCAAACTACACTGCGCAATTGCAAATTATCTAGGCGGAGTCATTCTTAGCTTATGAAAGAAAAATACTGGTACAACCTCAAATAGTTTAAGCTATCCCAGGCCAATTTTATTCTTAATTCACTTGAATGAGTATTTCAATAATAAATGGGAAAAGGTGTACACGAAGTAATCTTTCACGTTGAACACTTTTGTTAAACCCTTTTCCACGCTGTAGCTATCTCACGAAAAAGTGACATTTTTCCTCTATTTTGGCAAAGACGAATAAATAACATTTTGTGGGACGCTAGCGGGTTGAAGGTTTATAGGCAAATATTTTCTAAGCACTTTCAACAGGACTGCTATAGTCTTTATAAAATAAACGAGGAATTCTTAAAAAAAAATCCCTCTTTTTTCTCGGTATTCTTGCACATTCTTTATTGAAAGGTCTTAGCTGACACCACAATTATTGAAAAGCTTTGGCCAATATATTTGATAAACATTCTAACTATCCAAAGAAGGGGGAAAAAATTCGAAAAATGTGCACATTCTAGTTTATTTATGGGTAGAAACCCAAGAATATTAAAATACAAAAAAAAAAAAAACCAATCTGGGAAGTAAAAAAAATGCAACCCACCCTAATATATATAATTCTGGCTCTTTCGTCAACAACTTTAGTCTTAAATAATTTCTTTGTTACTATTGTAAATATTTTTTAGTAAGTATGTAAATGCAATGCCGCCCAAGCAAATTTCTCTGAGAAAACCTACGCACATGGGCAAGCATAGTCACGTAAAGGGTGTTTTTTTAGGGGTATAGAACTTCGAATTGAAATAAAACACAAGAAAATCGTTTTAAGGTCCATCAATTTGGCTTTATTGGAAGGATAATTTTATGCCATTAATGTTTAAATATGATTTCGGGCATGTGGCCGCCGCGGCTGGCTCGAATAAAGCCAATTCTACAGGTCCAATTTTCAACCACTTTTTCGAGCATATGGGGCCGTATGTCGGCAATAACGCCACGAATGTTGGCTTCCAATTCCCCTAACGTTTCTGGTTTGTTGGTGTAGACGAGCGACTTCACATATCCCCAAAGAAAATAATCCAATGGTGTCAAATCACACGAATGTTTCCTTCAATAAATCGATTGTGACGTGCGCTGTGTGGCATGTAGCGCCGTCTTGTTGGAACCACAACTCATCCACATTCATGCCATCCAATTCGGGAACAAAATAGTCGGTTATCATGGCTCTATACCGGTCTCCATTAACGGTAGCTGCCTCTCCAGCATTATTCCGGAAGAAGTATGGCCCAATGACTCCACCAGCCCATAGAGCACACCAAACAGTCAGTTTTTGTGGATGTAATGGCGTTTCAAGGGTCTCATGTGGATTCTCTTCACTCCAAATGCGGCAATTTTGCTTGTTGACGTAGCCATTCAACCAAAAATGAGCCTCATCACTGAACAAAATTTTGCGATGAAAATCAGCATCGAAATCAATCTCATTTTCGGCCCATACACCAAAATCACGACGCATTGCATGGTCTCGCGGCTTTAATTCTTGCACAAGCTGGATCTTGTAAGGTCGCAAGCCAAGATCTTTGCGCAAAATCTTCCATAAAGTTGATGGACAAAGCTCCAATTGCTGTGCACGGTGGCGAATCGATTCATTCGGGTCCTCTTCAACACTTTGCTCTACAGCGGCAATTGTTTCTTCGGTGCGCACTGTTCGACGTCTCTGCGGATGCGTATTATCACATAGAGTAAACGTAGTGCGAAAACGATCCATGGTTAACCGAATTAATTGCTCTGATGGACGATTATGTCGACCATAAAATGGACGGAGCTCACGGTAAACTTCGCGAACTGAACCATTATTTTCGAAATAAATTTGCACGATTTGCAAGCGTTGTTCTTTTGTCAACCTGTTCATGATGAAATGGCAAACCAAACTGAACATAAATGACATTAGAGTTGCCAGATTTCACCACAAAATGCCAGTTTTATCTCTATTCGAAAAACAAACCTGTAAAAAAAACACCCTGTATATGTAAGTCTCTCTCGCATCCTTCATTGCAATCGGATACTTGCAACATGTTTAGGTCATGTCGACGGAAATTTACGAGCAGCTTAAGCTTTTAGACAGAGTCTACTTAAAACAATTTCCAAGAATATATGGCTTTAACTGTTTAAGCTTGAATTCTTGTGCAAATGTTTATTTATGCTTATTTATGTATTATTCATAAGAATAAATAGTAATAACGCATACAAACAAATGTGTAATCCTGTATACACAAATGATCTTTTGCTTGAAATCTAGTGATTTTCTAGTTTGGAAATGTTACTTAAGACAAAATATGTGAGGTGTGGCGGTAGTGTTGCTGGCCTACCACACCGAAGGTCCAAGGTTCGAGCCCTGAGACAGTAAAAAAAAACTTTTAATAATTAAAAAAAAATAACAAAAATAACAAGTATACAAAATTCGTTACATTTTATATGAAAATTCCTTATTTCGTCGAACGATATCCATTTTAATTTCACTACTATTATTGTGAACACAACTGTATACAAACTAGACTGGGACAAGCTATTTTTTTTTCAATAATTTATTTGTGGAATGTTAGCAGACAAATGCTCAGTTGGCCTAGCGGTAGGGAGCCTTACAAAAAGTTCGTTGATAAGTAAAGTTTGGCAGCTTTCGAAGTAGAGCTATTTGCATAAGCCGCCATGGTTTTTGTTTCTAATTTATTTCACATTACCTATTAATAATAGCATTCATATGAAACATTGAGAAACCCTTTTACAAAAGAGCCTAAACCTGTGTTGCGCTCGAATAAGTCAATTGCTTGATAGTAATTTTAATTTTGGAGAAAAAAGGTTTCTTATTGTTTTTTTATTCATAAATCGTCTTTTACGTCTAAAACGTATAAAAATATAATTAAAATACATTTTTGTTTGCCAATTCTAGCGCATATTCTAACCTTAAAGATATATTTGCGTATATAATTAACATAATTAAATCAGTAAACCTAAAACTCAACAACAAAATTAACCAAGCACAAGAAATTGGGTTTAAATATGCATACAAGAGAAAGGTCATGGGTGAATTGTTGTTGTAGGTTTATAAAGAGGTGTTTGCTATTGGGCAGCTTTCCCTACCTTTACTATTGTTTGCTTTGAAGGTAGCAATCTGCTCGCTCATACACAGTAGTAACCCATAGCACAGGTTATCATCCTTTTATTAGTTCGTTTAGGCTAAAAGGTGACAAGTTAATTGCTTGGACTTGCAAATATTTGCGGTTTTATATAATCAAGTGTTGGCAATTGAGTTTAGTTGTGTATTATGGGTTGAGTGGATATTCAAGCAGGTCTAACTCTTCAAAAGCAATTGAAATAGTTCATTAAATATTCCACAAACAGCATCCTTGATTTCCACAACTACCTACAATCATCAGCCAGCTTGGACTGATCATGACACGTCAAAAAACTTAACATCCGTGATAGTTCTCATCCCACTTTGAGCCATGCGTGAACCAGTTCAACGGTTCACTATATTAAATCTATACATCTATTAATGGACTAGGTATTATTATTAATATAGTTATCGGGAATACCATGTTAAAGTATAAACAGATCCAACAATAGTCAACTGGCTGTGACTTGATATACTGATTGACTAAACTCTGTTAATGCACGCCACTAAGGACACTAATGAGGTCCCGAAAGCCCGAAAAATATGATAGGATGGGGAATGTTGCTACGCCTAGAACCAAAGGCGTCAATGCTAACTGGCGTAAAAGTGCCAGGTTTTCCAAAGTTGGAAAAGGAAGAAAGAATACTATTTTTTAAAAAGAAATGTGTGGAAAAAAAGTGTGGGAACATGAGATGACAGCTGGCAGGCGCAGGACCAAAGGTTTCAAATATAAGATATATTCTTGCAGAGGTGGAACGCGACAGATTAGACAGGGTTACACTGAAATAACAGCCCTTGGTCGGGTAAAAAGACCCGGGGCATTCCGGTACGATGGAACCGGCTGCTGCGGGAATGTTTTTGCAGAGGTAACACTAAAAAGCTCGTGAGTGTCGTAGCGAACGTAATTGTGATCAAAGCTACATGATTCCTCAATATTGGGAAAAGAACCGTGAGAATCGACAGGCACCGTACTTTTGACTATATCTGCTTTCTGCATGCTGTTAGGGCTATGCCAAAAGAGAGAAATACTAACAACACCGTCAAAATTAAAGAGGATCACTCTTAGCCATTCGAAACCCAAAAATATTCCGGCAAAACGACTCATATTTTCTGATGGAGTATATAATTGGAGCATCAAACGCACGGAACTCTTTCTACTCTGACCTGGATAAATAGATGAAATAATACGTCTTGCGGCGTATGAGCTCGAGACGTACTCTGCGCTATTTTAATTAAATTTTGAATTCACATTTTAAATTCAAGTAAAAACGCTGAGCTATTGACTTTATGTTTGTGCGACCATCAATCAATACCCCTTGCTTCGATTTCAGTCCAGCTTACACCGATGTATTCCAAGAGGCCTGAACCGAATTATAGAAATGCGGTAACTACTTCATTTACCGTGTTGCCTGAGGTAAGCAAAGACCATGATGATTTTATGCTTCTAGAACCTATTGACATTCTTTTAAATTGAACAACTCTTTAACATACAACTTTATTATAAAAACTTTTCTAAAATCACACTAAATTGATTTTAAACAATCTTATTTAATTAAGTCTCTCCCACATACTACATTTACTCATTTATATTTTCCAGCCAGATGCAGCAGACGAATGCTTGAAGCAGATTACGATTCAAGTCTGAGATAAATTTCATTTATTGGGTGTCTCTTTGAATGTGGCAGTGATGACGAAACATTTAAATTGGCTTAATGTTAATGTAATTAAATGCGTGCAGACGTTTCGAACAAAAAAAAAAGCAGAAAAACACATTCAGAGTAGAGCTTACCACAAGGTTTCACTTTGCTAAGGTCTTGACTTAAGTGCAGTTAAATCAAAAAAGTTATCTTAATTGAATTATCAAAAAATAATATGCGCTGCAAATGACATTCCAAGCTCGTAGGCCACAGAACAACAAAACCTTATTAGGCAGCAGACGATCGTCCTGTCAACTTCATTTAAATAAATTAAACGAAGCAACTCAACTTAAGTGAGTCAGCAAGGCAATGGACTACTTTTTTGTTGTTTATCAAATCACGATTTGCCTGTTGAATATCAAAGTCAAAGCGAAGCCACAAGAAAAATGGAAGGAAAGCAGCCTGCGGTTAAAAAAGTTTGTGGTTCTCAGAGTGTTGGTGTATGAGAAACAAAGCCAGCCCGCATCAAAAGTTCAACGAATTGGAAGGGTGTGTACATTAGAAATGAGAATCCCGAGATTGCTTATAATAATTTTCAGAAATTTGAAACATTTCGCTATAATTCCGTTTGGTCCGTCATGTCTCATTCCATGAATGGATGCGCCAATCAAGCAGGGCGAAGTACTCGTACTGTTACAACAACAACAATAAGGTCTGATAGTTTCTCAAACATTTTATTCACCGGATCCCTAAATCTCGGCACAAATCCTTTGAACAAAATACTTTGAAATCAGATCCCGAATATCCTCGGTTGGTCAAAATTAAAAAACAAAAGCCCACCACTGGTGTGTAGGTACTGACGCCTAAGTGAAAGTATGAACAGGCTCGGTTATACAGGGTGCTTAATAGGTGGCAGCTACTTATTGCGACAGGAAGCTCGTTTGTATAATATGAGGTCCGTTTTAATACCACCTGAAATAACTTGATAGTAATATATAATACAATGTAAGACTCGCGGCGACCCTAAGACCTGATGTGCTTATTTGCAGTGTACAGAATTAAAGAGACTACATTCTTGATTGCGCCGACTTCTGCTTATAAGACATTACAATGAGCAGACAGCTTGAATTTACTGCTTGCATCAGGCTCCAGACAGGAGACTCTTCCTTCAACCTTCTCTTCTAACTGCGATCCATTCATATATCAGTTTACCGGTTTATTACCCCAAATGAGTAACTCAACCCACTGCTATCTCTTTCCACTATGTTTCATCAGATAAGCCCTCCATATAAAAGCTTTGGCCTCACCACCATCTCATAAAATAAGTCTAATACACTTGGCGAGTGGATTTTCCCTCTACAGCAATACATGATGACCGAGCCAATAATCCACATTGTACATCCTCTAATAAGGCATAATTGTCGAACGCCTAAAGCTATGTCATATCACAACCGGTACCCCAAGCATTATGAGCCGTCTGAAGGCAAAAAGCTATCGGTCGTTTCCCTATCTATGCATCTCTCAGAGTCCAATCAACGCTAAGCATTACTGTGCGCTTCTATCACCGATAATAGGATAGCAATCTCCTCTGAAAGTCAGGCGGCTCTTAAGCCCCTAGGGTGAACAATCATATCACGGACTTTCGTTGGTAAGTACAGAGAAAGAACCATGAATCTGACAAGGAGACTTATCGTTTGTCCTATATGGGTAACGTGGCATCTTAGCATACAAGGAAATGAGCGTGCTCATAACCTGGCTCGACGTGGACTTACCATTTCCGTATCTCTCACCACTGTTTGGCGAGGCTACTAATGTCCCACCCCTACAATTAAACACTCTCTGTAACCCTTCTTCAGCTAAATAGAAGCGACCATGTCAGATTAGTTTGGGTGCCCACAGGTCATTGGACTGTTGGCGCAAATGCGGCACTAATAGGTTAGGAAAACAATACCTTTTGCATCTGATGCAACCTACCAGGGGCGGAAGAGACAGCGGAGCTGTGCCATTTTCCAGCTCACTGCCGCAGCATTATCAAATTTTTAACAAAACCCTGCTTGGGCAGCCTCTCGGGAGCTTCTAAAATTTTTTAAATCTGAGGTGTGTATCGTCCATGAGCTTTTGTCAGTTTTATTCTATTATCTTTCATTGATTAATAGACGAATTGTGGCATCCAAACGGTACATTAGCTCCAATTAGAGTCTTAGGGGGCTTGGCGCTGCAACCAACCATCCAAATTGGCAGGAAAGCATAATTTTTTTGATTGAGCTCTCATCTCAGTCCACTTTTACAGCTATACTGCACAGGAGATCCTTAATAAATCTATCTAGCGTCCCTCGACTCCTACATTAGTCTGGTCTCTTGTGATAGCGCCGGGCAGGACCTAATTGAAACCCCACCCAGAGCGAACTCTCGACCTATCATATCGCTACTCATATAAAGATCGGTAACGATCTTTAGCAGCGTCCATTGAGTTTGTCTTTGGAGTATTAGAGCTAAGTCGGTTTCAATCGCACACCCTGTTTGTTTTGTAGCGAAGTTTGACTTCTTTCCTTTCACGGATGCGTGACAAATTTATGTGTACATTTTCTGTAATTCTGCTTGGACGCCTATAAGTATGCTTGCGTGTTATGACATTTGAAGTTCAAATTTCAATACAAATAATTTATGTTTAGCAAACACGCAATGGCAGAACGTTGGCGAGCGTGCGCTAACACAGAAGTTAAATGAAGTCAACTTTGATAGTCGTCTGCATACATAAACAGTTCCTAGTAAATATGTAGACTTGCGTTATTAAAATTATTTATTTTATCTAAGCACTACAATTTTGCTTTGGGAGGAGGGCATGTCACAGCTCTTCATCAAGCATTAGAAGGTATTTGAGTGTCGTTGGCGCTGTCAAGGTAGCATGCTGATAATGAAGGTGAGCTTACTATAACCACTTGATTATATCTTAATCATAGGAATTATGTGATTAATAATAAATTTAATTACTTCCAGGAATTAAGAAAATTACGTTTGTTACATATAACACCCTACTCTAATGAAGTTAATTTTGACGTTAGTAGCAATCGTAGCTGAGATAAATGAGAATGAAAAAAGAAAAAAAGCATGAGAGATAGAGATAGGAAGGCCTGGTTTTCTTTTTAGACTACAAATTACACCAAATTTTGCTTAGTAAAAAAGGGAGCAAGTACTACCTATCAATCGTTAAGCTCAGGTAAGATTAACAGTCTTTAGAATATTTATTTATATTGCCTAATTTTAGGATGATGCTGGGATATTGTCTGTACAAGTAACCAATTACAGATAAAATTTACAAATTTTGTACATCTGACCATAATTTGCCTACCTTTAGGAAGATGCTATGATTGGCTCGATGAAGATTAAGGCGTCATTTGTTATGCCTACTTTTACTATGCTGTTAGGATGCTATTTAATATACTTTGAATCCATGGTTTGCTCAGTAGAGATGTAGATGAAGGTAACACAGGCAATAAACAAATCGTTCCTGCGGCAGTCATGTCTCTTCGACTTCAACAATAGACGCAAAATTAAGTGCAGAAATCGAAATTGGGCGAGGAAAGTCTTGTGTCATACGGATCAGCTTGTTTATGCAGGCTTCAAGCCAAATGAATTAACTTTTACGTTCAGAATTTTTTAATTTCATAGCCGCATATTCATAGAGTTTGCTACATTTGCTAAGTCATGAATTTCATATCCAAATTTTCTTATCCACTTACTTACTATTCAACTTAAACAATTAAGATTAAATCCTGAGAAATTTTCAAAGAAATAAACATAGCTTTTCCCACGCAAAATAAGCTCAAATTGAAAGCGCTTTCGATTTTTGCTTTCTTTTATCTTTAAAATTTTTCGCTCTCTTTTTCTGTGCTGCTTGAATGAACAGGGCAGTGAAATTAAATTTAAATTTTTCTACATCTTCAACTATAAAAAGTTCGCGTACAAAGCATTTGCCTCCATACACCGTTCCGCCTTATTCTATGCAATATTAGCCTGGGAAAACAAGAAACGAAATGTTTCATGTTTGCGCTTGCACTCATAGTCAGTGCTGCTACAAAAACAGCAGAACGATAAACACAAAAAACCAAAAACAACAATAAAAGGCACTTCAAAGCCCAATTGCCTGTCTAGACTGAAACTCTACAACAAAGTCTCATTCATTCATAAGTCTGTGACGACGCTTGCTGCTTTCGAACCTCACTGGCACTCTGCTTTGTCGTGCTGTGCTCCCTCTGTAACTAAAACTTAAGTATTTTTAATATGGACGCTACCAATTCAATGCGCTCCAGTTTGTTTTACTTCAGTTTACCAACGTCCCTGCAACGCCGAAAATTATGCTTTTATTTTTACACAACAATGGCTTCGTCCAATTGCTTTATGAAGTGTGCGTTGTAAAAGGTAAATGGCGAGGTTAGAACGTTCACCTATTTAAGCAACAAATTAACTTTAAAGCGAATTTGGAAGTGCGCTTTTTGTTTATTTTTCGCATCACAAAATTTCACGACGATTACTATACCTCCGCTTTATATGCAGCGCCTAAAAGTATACCTACATTTTTAGACTTTTTTCATAAATTTATTGCTTTATACCTGCTCACGTAAGGTGTTGTTGAACTTTAGGATCAAACGCATTTTAAGGCAAGCAACAGCAAAGTTAGTTGATGGCGTGTGGGTCTGATTACTTGCTGTTGGAAATAATTTCACGTTCGGATTTGTTGTATTTTGTTGTTCACTAATAAGACGCTAAATAAACTTTTATTGCGATTTTATTTTCTCTTGATTAAGTAGATAGGTTTTTGTTGTGATGCCTATGCCTGTATAAATAAATTTGTATGTCGATATAAGTGATACATACTTGCTTCTCTCCATTTTCAATATAAACGCCTACAACTGCCTCAATAACGAAGTAGTCAACAACAAATTATAATATATTTTTGGTTTTTTTGGTTTTTTTGTCCTCAACACTCAGTATACCAATGACATTCAAACCTGCTGCTCTGGTTAATGCTTATGAGTCTTTCAATGTCAGATCGTCACATAGTTAGAATCAACCCCTTCCGATTTGAATAAATGTGAAGGGTATAATTTTATCATAAAACGAAGTTCTGCTAAACAAAAGAATGTTTAAATTTTTCTTCAAAAGTTATGTCATTTCAAAATTTTACTGCTCAAGTTAAAAAAACAAACTTTAGCTGTTTCGAAGACGATACTTACAGGTATAAAAAATATTTGAAAAAAAATTTGAGATCTAGTTTTAAAAATTTTTGGAATTTTTCAAAATAGAAAAAAATTTAATCTCGCCATTAAATTTTAAACTCATATTTTTTTGTTTATACCTCTGATATATCTGAAGATATCCTGAGTAGCAGGGTGTGTTTTTGTTTTTTTGAAAAAATATGCATTTTGAAACTTTTTTGAAAATTGTTTTCTAATTTTTTTTAACTTTCTAGTCGAGTTCATTTAGCTAAACACAAAATTGCTCAATTTTGATCCCTGACTAAAGTTTTTCATGGTTGGAATGTAAAAAAAAAATTACAATTTGTTATTTGGCGCAGTCTAATGTCTACGCACAAACAGACACAAATCCTTATTATATATTTGTCGCGTATACGTCGCGTCGTTCACGCCACTATGGCAAGCAGAAAATTGTTGAGCTAAGCTACCATACGAACGCATCATCTCACAGTTTCACAGTTTGCCTCAATTCAGTCTCGTTGCCCAGTTTTATTTCCCCGCTCCAATTAATATTTCAGAAATACACGCGCAAACTAACAGAACCACTGTTGAGTGTTAAACGTGCAGCGGTGACCACGAAAAAGAAAACACTAATAACAGCGTTACAACCGGAAAAGCAGCGTAAATGAGCGAAATGAAAAAAACAATTTTTTTTTTTTAATAATGGCAAGAGCGGCGTGGCGTTTTTGTTTTTTTGTTTGTGACCTTTTATTGTGCAACATCATCGCTGCACGCTCATGCGACAAGACTTGGCCCGTGTACTGCAAACGCTACCCTGCTGAGCGGATGACCGTTTCGCTGCTGACCCTTACTCATTTCCGCCACATTTTTCACTTTTTTGTGTGATTTTTTTTTTTTTTTTTTGCTTTTGGTTGTATTATTTTGCTGTTATGTCGCCAAGTGTTAATGCTTATTTTTTTTGATAGCTTGTTTCTTATTGTTGCTTTTGTTGTTGTTGGTTTGCGCTAATACACGTGATTTTCATACTAAATAAAGATAATACTGCTTTGTCGCTAAATCCGTCGTTAGTCGTTCACTGCACTTGTTCTAGTCATCTTTGACCGCTCAAAAGTGCCGGGTTCTTTATATGTTTGCGTGTTTGTGTATTTTTCTATCTTTTTAACTTGCTTCGTTTTTGTTTTTGTGTCTGCTTTTCTAGTCTTTTTTGTCTTTCCGTGCGGTTTTGCGCATCATTAAGGATATTAAAAAGAGTGCAGGAAATTTAAAAATGCGTACCACCTCTTCTCTTGAGCATTTTCATTTGAAAATAACTTCTTTTTTAAAGTTTTGCCTTTTTCAGCGTTTATTTATGTTTTCAAAACGTCTTTAAAATAATATAATAATATTTTGGTATAACAAACAAGTTTAAAAAAAATACTTCTTTTCATAGTTGAAGGACCAGAAGCAAAAGGATTTAAGATATATTTTTTCTTAATATGCGTTTTACCCATATTCTCTAAAAAAGTCGACTCTGTACAATCAATACTACTGAAACTCACATGAGGAATGTGGTAGAGTTAATTTGAACCATTTTAAGAATTAATGTCTGCCTGTTTGTATCTTTATCTGTTTGTTTGAAGTCAAGGATGTCGGAAACTAAGAAGTAAATTTTTATGAGACTTCCACTGCTGAACAGCCTGTAACTTAGGACGTTTGTCAAATTTTTTTTTTATGAAAACTACATGATAAATAAAGAAGATATAATTTTTTGATCCTTTACCTATAGGACAGATTTCTTTTTTTGAAATATGCAAAATGCACTTAGTTTCTCAAAAAAATATTAAATTTTTTTTAGTTTTTTATCAATTTCAGCTAAATAGAAAATAAATTTCGAGCATAGATGCAGACGCGTACAAAAAAATTTTACATTGTGTTAATGATTTAGGGTAACAGGAATGTATAAGCTATTCACAGCCCGCGCTACGTTGGTTAATTGGCTAGTAAAAAATATGAATAAAGATTGATTCGCTTGAACCAAAAGAGAGGGGAGGTTTACTTATTTGCTATGGTGAAATTACTTCTCCGCTTTTTGCTTTCCATACAAATTTCTTAAACAGCCCATAAAGATTCTGAATAAAGATAGGTCTCGCGATTCAGAAATTCGGATAAAAAACCGGGTAATTTTGTTTGAAGTGCCTCACTTCAGGTCTGAGTGCCTGCATACTTTTAGGCATTTGTCGTTTTCCATACTCATCTGGCCATCTCCTCATTTCTCTCACTCAAACACTTATTCACTCTTTTACTTCTATTATATATTTTTTTCTCTTCTCTTGCCTGTTCTCTCCACCCCTCGACGCCAGCACCCTCTACACGATATAAATATACGATGTACAGGGTGGCTGATGAATTTTGCTACATTAAGAAACTCAAATAATTTTTTTTTTCAGTGTATGGAATTCATTTTTCTTTTATTCATGTTAAAGCTCATTAAATTTTATTAAATATAGCTTAATTAGTTTTAAAAATAATGGAATTTAAATGCCCCCCTGCTCGTCGATGCATGTGCGGCATCTTACCAAAAAGTTGTTCATTACTGCTTGGAGAGTTGAGACAGGAATAGCCGCAATTGTTTCTCGAATGGATTGCCTTAGTTCATTCAAATTTGTTGGTTTTGCTTTGAAGACTTCCTGTTTGCAATAACCCCACAAGAAAAAGTCAGGTGCAGTAAGGTCAGGCGACCTGGGTGGCCAACGGAATGTGGAGTTTCTGGATATCAGCTTATTGGGAAATTTTCGTCGCAATTCTGTCATAACAGGTTGGGCTATATGAGGAGCTGCACTATCTTGCTGAAACCACACAGAGTTGAAAGAAATTCTCATTCGGCGTAATTCTGGATAGAAAGACTCTCTCAACATGCTCAAGTAACGGTCTCCAGTAACCGTAACGGTGTGACCGTTTTCTTCGAAGAAGTAGGGCCCGACAATGCAGCGTGATGAAACTGCACACCACACTGTGACACGAAGTGGATGCAATTCCGTCTCATGGAGTATCTGTGGGTTGGAAGCACTCCATATTCGACAATTTTGTTTGTTTATGTTGCCGTTTAAATCGAAATGGGCCTCGTCAGACATGAAAAGACAGTTCAACATGTTTCCATCCTCTTCCACCATTTGAAGCATCTTCTGGCAAAATTCCAAGCGAATCGGCAAGTCTGCAGCGTTCAGTTTGTTGGCCATTTGAATTTTATATGGGAATAAGTCCAAATCTTTGTGCATAATTGACTGTAATGACTGTCTGCTTACACCCATTTGAGCAGATAAGCTTCTTGTCGAAACACGTGGATTGTTTTGTATGGCAGCAGCTACAACAGCGATTGTTTCCTCCGTTCGAACTGAAGGGTTTTGATGGTAAGGTCTTCTGTTGACTGTCCCATGCTCGGCAAAATTGTTTACAAGTCTTATTATGGTCCATCTGCTCGGAGGATTGCCGCCAAACGTGCGCCTATACTCTCTTTGAACCGAAACTACGGACTCCAGTGCGTGATAGCGGCGGACAATCCAAATTCTTGTTTCAGTGTCCCAGTTATCCATTTTTGTTAAATGTAAAAGTCAATCTGCAAAATAAAAAAAAAATTAACCAGATTCATTAAATAGAAAAAAAGTTATTTAATTTTTTTTTGGTAGCGGCTTTCATCAGCCACCTTGTATGTGCCTTATTATCCTTGGTAATAATTTCACGATTTCAGCTTTAGACTGATATACCCGGATCAGATCTAAGATCTTAGAGAAGAATCTTATTACACATTGAACTAATCACTATCGCCAGTCCTTTGCTATGAAATCTTAATTGAAAAGCTTCCTTCCTCTTTTAATTTAAATAGATATACTTATGATTTTCTTAACCTATTCCACATTCTCTAAGGATCACTGAAAATTTTCTGGGTCTTAAAACATGCTTAGCCTAGGGCAATAAGTCGTACCTTTTTCCGTATTCTGCCGATTCTTAGGCGTTTTCTTTTCCTCTCGCTTTATTGTCTCTCTGTTATCTTACAATTATTTTTTTGAATAGGTTGACTTTTTATCCATATTAAGATTACTTGTTAAAAATGTGCAATTAGTATCTAAAAGGAGTTGTACGCCATTAATATCTGTCACCCACATTGGGCAACAATTGATCCCAACTCTTCCGTTAAAAGCATAGTTGGCATACATCAATTTTAATTTGTATAGCCTACTTATTGGTGTTGGAAGTAGACTCGTCCGCACGTTCCAGTAGAGATTTTTCTAATTTTTTTCCTCCCTCGCCAACAATAATTATTTCAATTTATTATTTTCATATTTTATTAGGTCAATGTTAAGAGCTCAAGGCAACAATAAAGACTCTCAGAAAAGTTCATGTTATTGCGGTTAAGTGAACCCATAATATTCTGGGTAAAAGCGAATGCATACCAGGAACTCGCCGCCGTACTTGAACAGCTCCACAGGCAATTCGCCAGCACCCAACACCCGTGGCATTATTGTTATTTAATTGGAGTGGAATTGAAGGACGTTTTTCTCAGCCAAAAGGCCAAAATTTTGTTTAGACAAAGGAACTACCTCTTGCATGAACTTGTGGTTACTAGAGCCTCGCTTTCTTAAGATTTCTACGTAAAAATTCTCAACTTTTCGTTAGCTGAGTGGAAGATCACTTCATCTCTATTGCCTAATAATTTTTTGTAGCCACCCAGCCAATATCGACTTTCTAAATAAGGCTTAGAACGCTTCTTTTGAAGTTTTTATGGCAATCGCCTAAATAAATGTTGGCATTATCCAAACTAGTTACTTAAAAATTGGTTTCATTTCTTGGCGGCTATTAAGCAGCTGAATGTATACGTACAAATTATATAATAAATATACACATACAAACAATAATTACTAAGAAGGGGGTAAATGTCTGAATGGAACCCGATTATTAGCTCTAAATACTGGGCGGCATAGCGTGGTGGTTGGTCGACTTAATGAGGGCTTACCTTTCTTGCGCTTAACAAAAATAACGCTGTACCGGATATATGTATTAAAGGTGACCAAGACGCATTAGTGGTGAGTTGACCTAATAAGTATTATTTCAAATAAAGATAAGAAAAACAAAAAAACTGGGTTACTGAAGGGTTTCTGATTATTAATGATTATCGAAATTTGATAGTAAAATGTGAATACCCAATCAGTATTACCATAATATTATTACCAATGTCTGAAGGTGGCGCTGGGGTTTGGTGAGGTTCAAAGAGGTGTTTGTAATGTTAGAGGGAAACCGCGTAGTAGAAATTATATAAATATTTTCTGGCACACTATTTTACTTATAAATCCTATCTCTAGTGATCAAGTAAATTATTAATAGTCGCTCAGACCTTTTTCATAGAATTTTTTGCAGAATGTGAATCAATTTCAAAGCATTTTGAAGAAATTATACCAAGCCACAAATAGAAATAGTTAAAAGTGTGAGCTCCAAATTTGCTCCCTTTAACGGTGTTCACGTTTAATAACACGAAATTTTGCTGCATCATACTTTTGTTATTATTAATTATATAATAGGTGGCTAAAAAAAATTCTCTGACGCCTACATATATACGTCTATTCATAAAAATTTCACGTCTCTATGTAGCTATCAATGCTTGCCTTTGTTAATATTTTCCATATTCATATAATTTTTCAATGTAATCCATGAAACAAGCAGTTGGTGGTTTTTCGAAAGACTTTATTGTTGTTATTTGCTTATTCCGTATAAATTCGACTATACTTTTATGTTTCAACTTGCCGCCAGTTAAACAAAAAGAAACCGCCTTCATAGTACAATACATGACAATATTTAATAGCATATCGTTAGGCGCATGTGGCAGAAAAATGTGGAAATATCGAACAACACAAAACACGCAACCAGAAAACAATGCAAGTACATAACCCAATAAAAGGCCGGAAATTTTCCTTTTGACGAAATTTTTTTGTATTTTTTTTTTTTGGCTTTTTCCTGTTCTTTTTTTGTTGTTGCGGTTGTTCTTACTTTACGTTTTATTACAATACGGAAACATCAAATTTTTCACCTGATTGCAGACGGCAAGCAGCCGTCGCTTATCGTTGGTCGTCATCATTGTCGTTGCCCTCATCAGCATCGTAGCCATCCGGTGATATTTGTAAATAAAGGCCATTACATGCATTCTGATACATATATATCGACAGTTAATCGATATTATTACTATTACTATTACCTACTATTATTTTTTTCTGCAAACATATGTATGTGATGTTTGGCATGCAATCCCGAATAGTATCCACATTACGAGATTTGAAAGTTATATTACGTATACCACCTAAACTTATGAAAATTGGTTCAATGGATATTTATTTTTTCATGTTCATTAACCCTTGAAAAGAAATTGTGCTTTCCAATATCAACTCACTCTGCATCTGCTCCTTTCGCGTTCTTTCCTCAGCCTGTCTTACAACCAGACCTGTTAAGTAATGAATACTAATCCTAGTGTTTATCGGTTTGATTAATTACTTTCTTGAGAATCCATTTAATAAGTTATTACCAATTGCTTTCAATTTTTAATGATTAATTTCCAATATATACAAAAGTTGTTTTGATTACTTTTGATTACTTTGATATAAAAAGATTTTTTTATTAGAATTGTTGTAGAACCACATAAATATACAAATCAACAGTACTGAAAAAATTGAAAATAATCAAAGCAAAAAAATGAAAAATAATTCTAATATAATCCAAAATAATAAAAAGTAATCAAAACAAATTTTTTGACTATTTTTGATTTCTTAAAATAATTTTTGTTTTTAATTTTTTTTTTTTGCTATTTTCTAATCGTTTTCTTGAAAAATAGTTAAAACAATCATTACTAATTACAAAGGCCGCATATTAATTGATTACTAATTACTAATCAAATTTAACAGGTCTGTTTACAATTTCTTTGTGGAGAATTAAATTTCGTAATTTTTTCTATCGTTTCAAAAAAATTAGATGAATCGTACAAAATCTAAACTAGCAATAACAGATCTGTAAAAGTTACTATAAAGGTCTGAAATTTTTGCTGTAATTTCTTTTCACCAATCTGAGAAGTAATATACATAAAAATCCGCACTTGTTTAAAAAAACGGTCACAAATCCAACTTTGTATCAATTGTATAGTATACAGTTTTCTTATGTGTCATAAACCTGGAAGTAAAATATATGCATACAACTTTTCCTCAAAAAGAAATAATATAAACAACAAAAAATTCGCAACAATATATTTCTCCTCAGCAACTATTACAAAATATTTTTAGAAACTCCCCTGAGTCCATTGCAGAAGCTGCTAGACTAGAGAACCTGAGGAGCACAGTCGGAGTGTCAAAAAAGGACACAAAACTTAAAAAGCCATAATGAGCAATGCTAACAACCGCCAGATGGCGGTGACTGGACATGGTTAAACATTTCTCTGATGCAGACGTCTGGCATCTTTCGAAAGAGCTCTATAGGAAAAGCTATGGCGGCTGCATTCAAGTTTTCCTTCTCTATTCTAATAAAAACTTTTAACAATTAGTAAAAAACTAATAATAAAAATAATAAAAATATTAATACTTTTCATATAAAATATTATAAATGGGTACAATTGGTCTCCCTATGGGCTATGCTCAAACAAATATGAGCAAATGAACCCATTCAAACTGATCGCATTTTTTGCAGGTCATTTATAAAATTGTTTATATTATAAATTTAGTATATGCGCTGTTAGGTATTTATGTTATAATATCATGAATTTCTTCAAACATTCTCATCTTGCACATAACTTTATTTTATATATTTCAATTTGCAAACCTTTGCCATTTTGCTCTAATTAAGCTAATCTTCAGGTTGTGTACCTTATCGACATTTTGCATGCACGCTCTAACCGTGTCATATTTATATTTTCATAATTTATTTTTTATATCAATGCAGCAAGTGCAGTTTGAACACGCTATCGTCCAACAAATTAAACTAATTATAAATTCAATTATAGCATGTTCACATTTCGCTTTGCATATCACTTTACAGTTTTTACTCAACCCACTTTAGTTATGTAAATGCAATTGTGCACATACACAACTATTTGCCTAAACTTTTATTGTAACAAATTACAAAAAAATATATTATTAAAAGCAAATAACAAGAAAGTGTGACACTTCAATGATTTTTTTGTATTTGTAATGCATTACGAAAGCAAGAGTATTTGTAAGTATTGAACACGCTGCACTGGCAAAATAAACGAAGTTGGTAGAAAGTGCGAAAGGCAGCCAAGAGAAGTGTGTGCTGCAGTCTGGTTAGTGCTTGATTTTACTGCTGCGAACGGAAGTTTGTCTTGGTTATCTAGTGACTAATAATATATGTAAAACTAGTCAAGTGTGAACAGAATAAAATCGTTGACACAGCACGGTGGATAGGCAACCCATATAACATTTATTAAAACAATTTTAAGCACTTCAGGAGTTCATCTGCTGACATAAATTTACACAGAAACGGGGGTTAATATACATATCTGTATGTAGAAACATAAAAAAACTAAAAGGATATAATATTTTATTGTTCTAAATATACCCTATAATGAGTAAAAGTTAATAAATAAATTAAAATGGCCACAATTACATTCATTTGCTTGCGCATATCCCCCCGATTATAAAACTTACCTATTCATCTTAATTTTTCCGCTTCAGAACTAAGACAAATATGATAATAATTTTAGTTTCATTAGCACTACTTGCTGGTGCTATTTTTTATCACAAGCAAATAGTGGTACCTCTTTACAACTTTTTCTAAAAATAGCAAAGCGACGTATGACAGAGAAAGACTCCTACGTATAAGTTGATACAAGTGGTACCACTTCACTTCTACTGCCAGTAAAGCAGGAGAGTGAAAGAGACACAACATTATGACTAAATAATTTGTTGTAGTCATTCAAATGCAGGTTTGATGTTTGTAGCAGTATCAAAGGAGTTGCGTTGAAGTAAAAACAGCAAAAAACATACCAAATTTGGAAGTTGCGTACCAATGTACCCGGCAAAAAAATGCGTACCAAAAATGATACGTTTCGGCCAAAACGGCAACCGTGTTACACAGTGTAAAGTTATATTACAGCAAACACGCCCACCCATATCTTAATGCAATACGCTTCCTTAATCATAATGAAAATCTGCCTAATTGTATGCCACGAAATAAGAGTTACATAAAATATCCGCTGCGTTCAGTTAGCTCACTGCGCTTCATTGAGTATAGTTCGTGTAGGTTGAGTTATGTTCTGATCAACTCGCATGCTAACATTAATACACGTTTCTGTTACACTTAAGACGGAAATTAGATGATGCCCCAATTAATTGCATCTTAACAGCTTACAATAACAACTAAGCCGGACAGTAAAACGCTTTTGTAGCTTAAGTGTACACACAAATGAACTTTATTAATATAAGTAAGCATGATAAGGCGGTACAAATATATTCTTACACCACAAAAAAAACGTTTGACTAAGCTCTAAAGAAAGTGGACCGCCATTAATAACTTTTGTGTACAGTGAACTGTAATTCATCCCAACTACTCTACCAGCAATCATTGGATAAAAACTCGGATAAACGATTGTTCTTGCTACCCAAAAAAAAAATACAAAATTGGGTAATTTTATTTAAAGCGGTTCAATTTGCAACCGTTTAGAATTTGTTTGTATTGTAGGTTTGGGGTCTGACAGCGTGCACACTTTCACGCACGTATTGATTTACATATAAATTTTATGAACACCCAATGCAATTTGATTAATTTTTTGACTTTTTTGAAACCGAGTTTATCACACGATTAGGCATGGTTAGTATCGTAGTCACTTATGGGAATAGCGGGATATGGTTATTTTAGTTTGAAATTGATGTATGGTAATTTCAACCTGTCTAGCATAATTTCAGGCGCAGAAAGATTGACGGATACCTACGAAAAGATGGTTCATCCTATCATAACCGTTTCACTAAAAGGCCTCGCCATAAGGCACTCAAACAACTGTGAGTAGTTCCAACCGTCTGACATATGTCGCTTGATGATTAGACACCCATTTCGTAAACATGCTGGACTAATATAGTTCTTTGTAGGGTATTAACACACACACACACGTATATATGACATCACATGCTTCAATATAAATCATATTACTAATTTAATTAATAAAGTTTATGCTTAGCAATGCCCCAAAGACGCACTTAACGAGCACTTAAATGAAATTAATTGCTTACATGGACAATGTCAAGCTTTAGTTAGGAATCAACAGCAACAAAAACAACAAAGCAGCAAAGGCAGACTCAAATGAAGACAGAGTAAGCCCAACTACACACAAACATGCCTTGTAAGCGAAAGAAAAAAATACGCCGAAAACTCAAAGGGACAACAGACTTTTATTAGTGTACTTCAAGCTAATGATGCTAACACAGGCGTAGTAAAATTTGAAAAACTCACAGCTACAACCAAAAGAAAATACGAAACACAAGTCGGGCGTGTATCAAGGAGGCTCCAAATCATGTATAACATCAGAACAGGAGGAAAAATATGCACACCTTACCTCTTGCCTTTTGGAATGAAATATTATAAAATCTGAAATTGTGCGAAAGTTCCATATCTAGCGCAACCATTTACAGTATCACAGTATTTTTCCTTGGAAGATAAAACAGAATTCATGTATACGACGCATTGGAAAATTTAAAAAATGTATCTAAACTAGGCGAACAACTCTGTATGCCTACGATTTTGTGATCTCTTCATACAAATTTAACATTGCACTCCTAGGGCAACGTATTAACTGTTGGACGAACCATAAGAATAAAATATATTGATGGAATGTGTCGCAAATTTCTTGTTTCTAAGTGTAAGAGAAAAGCTCGACTGCTACTTGAAACAAAAAATAGCAATATGATTGTCAGGTAAGGCCTCAACTTACATAGGTCTGAATCCATAAGTCGAGCATGCCTAACCCCTTTCCTTATTTGGTATAATGTTGATGCATACGTACTTTACCGACTCGCATATCAAAAAACAAGTCGGTGTCAAAATGTTGAACATCTAAGCCTTACCGGGTTTGCTTACCGAGTGGGCTGTCATTTCAAGTATACCTTACCACTTCACTTACCAAGTAAGGCCTAAAGTCAGATCTCCATAGACACGGTGCTGCTAGCCAAACTTGTATAAGGGCTTTTCAAAGCTTCACCCATGTGCCAAATGAAGATCTGCACTAATTTAAGACTTGCGTGGACGTTGTTTCTCACACACATATTAATTTCCTTCACGGTTAACGAAGAAGTTTCGTAAAACAAAAAGTACGCACAAAGCGAAAGAAGTCTATAAAATAACATCAAAGCATTGATGAAGGTGACATGTCCGACTTGTCAAACAAAAACACAAACGTGAGAAAAGAAAAGTTTATAGTCAAGTTGGAAGTCAAATCAACAAGGCCCACATATATGTATATATAGCACACCATAACCATCTGCAAGTGGTTCAGCAACCCAGCTAACCAAAGTCGGAGCGCTTCGAAATATTGATCCAAAAAGAGTCCGTAGCTAGAGCCTTTTTTAAATGCTATTTTGTAAACATCAAAAAACCCACTTTTTTTTGAATATATTTTTACTTAAATTAGTACGACATCGAATGAATCTCCAATATGACTTCAAAAATTGTCCAAAAATCTTCAAACTACAAAACATAAATTATAAAAAGAGCCTAAAAAGACTTCAAAGATCATTTAAAAATTATCATAAAAAGCTCCGAATTCATCGGAATCGGAGTCGTTTTGGATAATTCTTCCTGAGGTTAAACCTCCGAGAAATGTGCGTTTTATGGCTCCGATGGAGTCTTTTCCTACTTTTGATTAGCTGGGCAGTGGGCCAACTGCAGACTTTTCGTCAGCTGAGTGGAAAATTAACATATTTCCAAATGTTTTTGAAAACTCTTCGCCACAAAATTTGTTTTAATAATGTCGTATTCCAGATAGGGCTCTAGTGAAAAATATTTCAAAATTGTGTTACGTCTTCAATATACTCGAAAATCCTGTTGTAAGTGCTCCAGAATGGTTAGTCTTAAAATACTCCAGTGCTCATAGAATAGAGCTACTCAGGTCAAATTATACAATCAATTTAAATTCAGAAGACGTAAATTAATTTAAGGATATATAATTCATTTTCAGAAAATGTGACCAAGTGACTTCCAGAAACTTTCAAATGTATTTCAGTGTAGTAAATTGTACTTTAGAACGCATAAATTATATTTCAGAAAATGTGCATGGAGATTCTTAAATGCAATTCACCATTCTGAATTATTCTTTACGATTTATACAATGCAATTAACAACTCTGAAATACATTCCACGATCTCTGATTAATATTTTATGTCTTATAAAGAATGAGAAAGCTAGATAGATATAAAGAGGAATCAAAACTAAGTATACAAACAACTTCCAGCCCTCTTGGTCAGAGCCAACAAATCCCATGGTACACACAAACATTCATGCATTCTTGTAATATGCCGCAAGCTTATTTCTGGAATCAAAGAAAAATACATAAAACTGCCGCCTTGTTTGTGAGTTCACTTCTTTCCGTAAGCGGTGAGATAAAAGAAATGTCAAAGGACATGACGAATCGAATCACATTATTAACGTTTTCGACGTAACAAAAGCTCAATATACACATACATTTCGATGTTATATTGAAAAGTAGTAGCCAACATATTACGGAACAGTAAAAATACTTTTTAATTACGCAAACTTTAACACCCCAGCTCAAATATGATTTGCTTTGACATTGCAAGTTTCGTTCCAATACGCAGTAGGTAGTGTCGTGATCTCTTGCTTTATGGCATGAGATACGAGTACCTTAAAAAATGGAGTATGCATTTGTGTTCGGGTAGGGTTGGAATGGCTCAAGGTAAGCCTGAAGATTTTATTTTATTTAGAGAAACCCGTCCATGGAGGACTAGAGCTAGAAGCTAAGACTAGCTAATTTTTTCTCAAATATATTTCTTGAATTTATTGTTATCCTTTTTCAAGCTCGCAGTAAATGCCAATGTCGATATTCAACCTTCAAGTTTATCCCAGCATAATTTTGACACCAAATTCGAACCTTTTTTACCCAAGAACTATAAAGGAGGTAAATCGGCAAGACTCTAAGGGCACAAGCTTGCTTAGTCTATATAAATTTCAGTGCCCATCAAAGCAAAGTAGTCGTTGTAAATGCCCCTGATATCACTCGGGAATCCCTAGATTCTTTTGACTCATTTTCTTTCAACCTAAGTTGCTCGTCAGGCCATTAAACAGACCTTCCTTTTTAGTTGCCTTGTCTATAGTGTTGACCAGTTCATTCTTATTGATATTATGTAGACAAGATGTGCGTCCACTCGTTTATAAATCGATTCACTCACACTCCTTAGGCCGCCATTCTCAGCACATAATAACTGTGCCTTATCATTTTATAATTAAATAAAATTTTTAATTCCAGTTTCCTCTGTGCCTTCTGGCCTGGTTTTCGTTTCGGAGCTGTTTTAAGTATCTATTTAGTTTCACGCTTAAGTTTCAGTGTTATTTTCGCTTTCCATCTCAGGTCCTGTTTTCTTTATAGCTTTGGTTCCAGTTTCGGTTTTAAGGTGATACAATACAGTTAGGATTAAATGTTTAGCTCCGTTTCGTATCCGAATTTATGTTCCATTTTTACTTGCAGTTTCTATTCCAGTTTCGATTCCAATTTGCTTCTTTAAATTTCTATATCGGTTGCAATTCGCTTCGTTTCGCTTTCAGTTTCGATTCGACATAGTATCCAGTGCCATTTCCTGTGCGCCTTTCTTGCCGAGCTTGAGAAAGGAAAACGTTCATCATATATATCACATGTGCCCATTGTACTAAAAAAGCGACAGCTGACAAAACTATTCCCTAAAACTTGCAAATCACAAGCATTTATACTCACCGCACTAAATTAGATTAGTTTTCTCTTCTTACGCTTTAAAATTATGATTATTTAAATGGAAATACCAATATTTAAATGAAAAATCGCTACATTTTTCTTCTAACCAATTCCGATGTGAGAACTGCATGTGCAAATGTCAAAATCTGTAATCAGCTGGCGTACCAATTTATCTGTAATCTTAAGCAAAATGAAAATAATATGACAGGGTGACTGAACATCTAAATATTTTTGTTGTAAAAGTTGTAGCAGAGTTTTAGGCTTGACTAGAATTAGTGTAGTTTTTATAGTACAGAGAGCGCAAATGGGTTAAAATCCGCAAACTGAATTTTAGACTGTGTTTTTTTTACTATTCAATCACATTTTGTATCTTTCATCCTTACTATACATATGTATTTTGTTTTCAATTACATTATCTACCGCTCATTCGCGCCATTTCACACTTGTTCGCTTATCTTCTTCTTGCAACTTGCTAAAATCTATTTTCTTTACTGCTGTCTTTTGTTTAATGATGCTTAACACTTTTTTGACATCAACAAAAGCCGTAAATCTTACCCTACTCACAATTTATTTTGCCTCATTTTCTTATTGCTTGCAGCCAGCTAAGTAATTTCAACTTTAACTGCGCCACGCCACTTGCAACAATGAAAGGCTTACAACGCTTTTTCTTTAAAAATTTGTAGCATACCTTTAGGATGCGTAAATATATGGTTGGCCTGACTGACCTGAAATCCTTTATGTATGTGGCGAAATGCCAACTCTCAAATTTTATTACCTTCATTCTGGCGTTGATACTAAGTAACGGCACAAGAAAAATGTTTTAAATACAAAAAACAAAATACTTAAGGCAATTAAATGTTAATTACCTTGTGAAATTACTGTTGATAAAAAGGAATTGGCAATTATATTTCAGGATGATATCCAAAGGAGATAGATTAGAATTTAAGTAGCGAGAAATCTGTTAGGTTGCGCTTAAAATCAAAGGCAGCAACGAAAAGGAATATAAATGTTTTACTTTTTTAGGTACGGAAAAATTTTGTACTGCCTAAAAGTAGGCTACGCTAAATGCTTTATAAAGTGGCAAACTGAACAAAGTGAAAACGTGAGGTAGGAGGATTTGGTGCTGCGTTTTACCTGTTTTTACAATACAAGCGATGTTTTCATTAACTTTTTTTCTTAGGACGGTCTTCTTCTGTTTTAGGCGTCTATTGTTGCCTGGAATATTTTATGCGTTCAAGGATCTCTGATTTGTTTGAAAGGTTTTATGAAACTGTTTTCATTAGAAACCTTGGTGATAGGAGACTATCTTCAGAAGAAACTATGATCGTAAGAGTTTAATTGAAGAATTTCGGACTTAGAAAATTTAATTCTGAAGAAATTTTTGTAGTAGGAAACTGAGGTCTCAGAAAACAATTCCTTCCAAATAGGGTCACAATAGCTGTTGGTCATAAGATACCGAGTTTTTCTGAGATAATTTGACGGAAGTCCCAGGCAGCTTCCAAAGGATTGAACCAAAGTGAAATTGGTGTTAGAGGTGTCTGCTCTGTCGAGCAAGTGAAGAGATGGTTGGTGCCAGGGGGCATACCACATACCTGGCGAACATTCGCTATGCCAGAGTTTAATATGAATAGGTAGGAATTTAACGGGTTACAGTATTCAGATCGAAGTTGGGCCAGTGTGACTCTTGTGTTGAGCTAAGATACGAGATCCTTAGTAGCACCAGGGACGCAAGTATGCAGTTATACAGTACTAACTGTCCCGTTCTACTCTAAGCTAGGTATTAAGCATCTAGGTCATCGTACGTGTTAAGATGGTAGCCACCCTTAATAACCGCGGTCGCCATCTTTTTTGAGATGTGTGACAAGCGATGTATTGAATTAGTTAAAAGAAAAATATTTAGAAACTGAGAGGTATATTGCTCACTTCCCTTTCTACGACATAACAACACCAGCTTTTTGTAGGCCATAAAGTTTGATACAATCGTAATATGAAACAATGCAGTCAATTTTCAAGTTTCAAAGTCCCAGTGACTAGAATATTGGATTATGGTCGTTTAGCCCCGTGAGTAAAAACTTTAAATCATGCAAAAAAAATTTGGAGACCAATTTTACTTTTCTTTATATTGAAACTCGCAATATCGTCTTAATAAAATTGCTGTCATAAACTTTTTGGATTGCTTCAATTACCTCTAACAACGTAAAAGCATTACAAATTGCTTTGAAATACCAAAGATATTCCAATATCCATGCCATGCTATCAATAACCAATCCATCACTGTCAATTTTTAATAAATCATATGCAAATTTCAGCAACACACCCCCTTCAACAACAAGAAAACGAAAAATTTAATGCTTTCCATCCCTTCCTTCTAAGGGCATTTCGTCATTCTGAATAGCAAATTTAGCGACAGCGCTCAAGCGAATCGACTCTGATGAAACACTGAAATCGATATTATAAAGGTGAGGTGACGAGTTTCAATGCAAGCAATCATATGCAATCATGCATATGTATACTAGGGTGGACCTTAAAAACTGAAATAAAGTATGTTATATAAGCTCACCCTTTCAAAGTTGAGATAGATAAAGATATCACATATGACTTTTTGTTGCAATTGGAGACGATAAGGGTGTGTCCCACAGTGACTAAATTTAAGATTTCTTCACAGTGCCATCAAAACTTTTATACATTAAACCTACCCAATCGAGTTCTGTCATTAATCTTAGTATTATCTATTAAATGGTCAAAAACAATGCTCCCTTTTCTATTAGAACTACGATATTGGGTTCAGTACTTATTCAACTCTGGTGCCATTCCAACGATATCCATAAATTGTTTCTCAATTAAAATCAAAGGGTAAATGACCCCGTAACGGCATAATATTTAGTCACTACTCTTAAATGGTTTCTTTTAATTTACTCACTCAAAACTGCTTCGGAGATATAATGATTAAAATCAGATTCAGTCTATAATCAGTTCTAAGACGCAGCGAAGCGTAGAAGGGCTTACAAGTTTGAAAAGTTGTGTTGACGTATTTAAATTTCAGGTATTTCATCCTGAAGTTGGGCTCCAATTTAAAGTCTGTTCTTGTAAAATGTTGTACAAGGAATTTTATAATATATATAAACACCTTATCTGCAAGATAAATATGTATTTTTAAGAAGCAGGTACGAAAGAAGTTCACTAATTATTTAGCCAACTAAAAGAGTTCCAGTTTCCTTCAAGATCAGGACTCCTCAACGCAAGTTATGAATTTATAAACACGCTTTTGAATCCCATTTTAAACATTTTTCATGCTTCCATTTTCAGCATTCACGAATGAAAAAATTCAATTAACCACCACACATTTTTTTTGTGCAATCAGTCAATGGAAAAAACTCAAATGTCACGGCTCGTTAAGGCGTCGAATACTACAAATGCAGTTGCAACAACAGACGGCAGAGATTTTGTGTACATAGAGTAGCTGGTAAGTGCAATAAGCATGAAACTATGAAAAGTACATAAAAGTCACAGGCACACACGCACACATCCAAACATATGTAGTGTCACACATACAACTAAAATTAAGATCGAGTAGTAGCGACTTAGATAGACGTAAGCATTAAACGCTGTTTGACTATTGCATGCAACACGCTCAGACTCTATGCATTTGTGGCACGTTTTCTTAATTAGCACTCCATGGCGTATGAGCGACTTTTTTTCTTTCGGTTTATTTAGAGATGTTTTTTTGTTTTTGTGGAAAGTGAAAATTCGGGATTTATTTTTTTATAATCCTCTATTGGATGAAGTGTTATTTTTTCAATATCTAAATTTTCTCCTTATTAACTACCAAGAAAATGTGGCTCTACAGCAGCCACTTTCGTACGTTTAACATTTATTTATTTTATATTATTTTTTTCATTGTTTACAAAAAATTGCGCTAAAAAGAATTTTAAGATGTCTCTTCTCTCTGAAAAATTGTTTAATTAATTGACCTGCGTAACGCAAATTTGGTTCACAAGAACTATGTTTATCAAACAGATAGAATAAAGAGTTTGCATAAAAAATGGTCCTTAAAATAATTCAAATTTTAAAGAGTTCAAAACTGTTGCTTTTATTAGAAAACATATACTTATAACAAAAACAAATATTTTATAACCCCATAATTCCAAAAATTTTTAATATCATATAAACAATATTAAACCTAAATTTTTTTAAACTTAAAAATTAATAATTGTTAGCATTTAAATAAATTTTCTATGTGGTAAATTTTTGAATATAAAAATTTATTTGACCTTTTTTGTTTCGGCTATCGCGACTAAAAATCACCATATTTTTAACTAAGATGGGGCGTTGTTGAAAGAATTTTTGTGATGAGGCATCTTACAAGAAAATTCTTAAATACTACGTTTTTGAAAAAATTTCGGATTAAGAGAGTTCGCCAAAAATGTGCTGAACTGCCACTCAGCCGTCGGTTTGCTGTATATTCTACAGCTATATAGTTTCTTAAGATATTTCTATATCTTTTTTCAAGTTCAACATTTAGACAATAACGAATACCCGAATCCCGGGCAAATTTTCGGCATCCCGGAATTGCAAAACCAGATTCCGAAAATCCCGAAATTGTGAAAACTAAAATAAAGTGGCATCCCTAGCACCATTCCTTCATTTCTCTACGCTTTTTAAACTTCACTCAGTTGTCAGAGTTCATTACTTTTTACAGCAAACGTGCCTAATGTGCAACTTTTCATACAACTTTTTCCCTTTGCTAGTGTTTGTTGTTTAATGTTGTTGCAGTTTTTGTCATTAGTGCTTATAAAGTGTTAGTATGTGTGTGTGGCAAATGTGGTGCAACTTCCACTATTGTCGCTGATTATGATGAGCTGCTGCTGCTGTTACTGCTGCATTTTCCAAGTGACACTAAGGGCCGGTTTCACCAACGCGACTAAGACTAAAACTAAGTCGTAACTTGAGTTAGCACAGATTCGAGACTAACTTAATTTTGGGTTTCACCAACTGAGCGACTTAAATAATTTTGAACACAACAACCCGATCAGCTGTTTTATGCATAGTAGTATCTTTTCACACCAGACAACTCTGCGCATCCCAATACCCCTGTGCAAAATGGGCATGTATGGCCATTCACGAAGGAATGTATTGATCTTACACCCATTTCTCTTTAGTTGGAAGGTACTAAAATTAGCGCTTAGTTGAAAACGATAGTTTCGTAATGGGTGCATGCTAGAAAACAAGCGTTCACATGCATCTACGCATACGCCGGTAAAATCATGCTTGACGAATTTTCCGGCTGGGGCATTTTACAAAACAAATTAGGAGCATTACTGACATTTAGGTTTTGAGCGACAGCAACACTGACTTAGTCGAGAATAAGTCAGCTGGCAGGCTGACTAAGTTGTGACTTAGCTAAGTTAGATGGTGAAACTGAAAAAGTCAAAAACTACATTAAGTCGAGCTGGTGAAACCGGCCCTAAAACTTAACAAAAACAGCAACAATTGGAGCGTGTCATGACGATGTGGTTAGGCCAAAGTGAGCGTCGCGCTGTTGTTCTATTGCTTACAGTCGGGGCATCATCAAAAGGATTGTTGCAGCGTAAGGTGTACTACTTACGTCGTTGGCAAAGTGTGACATTATGTTGATGGCGCTTCTTCTGCTTTCGTTATTGTTGTTACTCTCAATGGCGCTGTTGTGATCTTTTCTAGCTAACAGTCAACAATGGTGATATTACAATTACGTTTGGGTTTCTATACCCAGTGGTGATAGCGTTCACGCCATACATTTTATAAAACAAACTAGGAGATTCGGTAAAGCATTGTGCTGTCCGAAAATGCACCGGCCGGCAAATAATTGGCCTTTATTTTGTTAATGATTTTTATGGTATATTTTACATATTTTAAAGGTTTGATGAAACAAAAACCAAAAATACAGAATTTTGTTCATCTCATCTCTTGCCGCCTATACTTCTGCCACCCCAAATACCTCTTCCTTTTCAACTTCGATATTGTAAGCTTTTCCTTCGGTTCCTCCTCCGAACTTTTTCTTTCCACTTCCATTTTTAATAATTTTTTACTTCTATCCTCACCCCTATATATAGAGGACGACTTAGTCAAATAGTGCTATGAAGTATTTCTCGCAATCAATTGAACCCTCGGTCATACCTTTTTAAGAGGCTTTTGGTCCACATTTTGGTGTAAATCTCAAAAACTGTTTTGTATATCGTAAGAAAACGGGCGTCCACCGTGGTGTGACGCTAGTGTTGCTGACCTACCACACCGAAGATAAAAGGTAAGAGCCCTGGTACAGGTAACATCAAAAGTGGTTTGAATCGGTTTTTTCAAAACGGGGTCGCCCCTCGGCAGTTTTTTGGCAAACTCTCTGAGTGTAGCACAATTACGTATTCTGATCAGAGAATGTCAATGAAATGCCCAAACCTGATATAACCAAAATCGTTCTTTCACAAAATGTTCCTGCAAACTGTGAAATGCCCTTACATAAAACCGCATCTACGTCAAGTGTAGAATTGTCTTGGAAAAAACTTACAGAAAACTTTCAAAACACTAAGTAATGTTGGAGCTAGTAAGGGTTCGCCCAAGATGAAGATCTGAGCAACGTCTTGTAGAGCTCCTAACTAATTCCAACATCACTTAGGTCTAACCACATTGAATAGTTTCCGAAGTTTTAAGTGCTCCCCATGACAGTTCTTCATTCGTTGCATCATTTTTCCAGTAGTTTTATCTTCACCAAAAAATCCTAAGACAAGGAAAACTAAATTTTTATAAAATCCACAAGCGGGTATATTATGCTTGCTCTCCTTCGATTGTTTTGTTGTTTTATCTGTCCCTTTTCGTCATTCACTTCAAAATTGTTTGTCATTTATGTTTGCTTTAGTTATAAAGAGTTGTTGTTGCTGGTTTTTAGTTTTTGTTGTTGTTATAGTTGCACTCGTACGTGTCATTGCGTGATTCTCGCAGATTTCTGCTCTTCGCTACACCAATTTAACGGTCATAAATGTTGCTTCTGCTCGAGCAACTACTGTCATTGCTGTTTACATTTTGATATTCACGATTAAACATGGCTACCACGGCAATACTTCATAACTACCTACACACTTACATACAGGTAGATACAAACATCTGCGCTCATGAAATTTAAATACTTTTGCTTACCTACAACTTCTCTACGGTCATCTGCTCGTAGACAATTTTAAGTTTTACAGTTTTTGCACTCGGTTGCATGTCGTATTAAAAGGGGTGAGCTATCAGACGTTATGGCGTGAAGGGGCATCCCGTACAGGCGTCAATGTTTACAAAATTGCATTCTGTCAACGTCATTGACTACTTAAGTTGGCTGCGCGTCATGGCCGCGCCGTTGTTTTTAGGAATTGAACCAACAAAAATGCAAGGTTCAGACGACTACGGTAGTCACAATCTTCACTGGGGATATGCAGCGAGCTGCAGTTTAACTCTGCTTGTCACATTTTCATTCTGCGCTCATTAAAGTTGTCCTCAATTTTGATAATTTTAATTTTGCTGTCAGTGCGCGTGATTGCGGGTGGTCTTGTTTAAGGCTTAAACTTTAAGTAAAATGGTTTGTATGGCAGTTGAGTAGTATGGCATATTTTTTTTTGTTCGTTGATAAGAAAAGAGAAGCACCTTTCATTAGCCTTCCTTACTATAGCTCCTAAAGTAATTTTGTACATCGTTGTATTACCTTTGCAAATGGACTATAGAAAGGAAATCCACCACGAATATTCGAATACAGCTGAAAACGCACATTGAAAGATCTATCTCCTTTGACTTGATTGACTCAGCTGTTTCATTAGATAATCAAAAAATATCATAAATAATCAAAAGTAATCAAACAATCACAAATATTCAAAAACAAAAAAAACTTGATTACTTTTGATTATTTTTAAATGATTTGATTATTTGGTTACTTTTGATTAATTTTGATTACGTTTTCGTACTGTTGCGTACAAACTTAAGCACATGCAGCAAAATACTCCAGAAAATCAAAAGTAATCAAATCTTTGTCTTGTATTTTTTGCTTATTTGTTTCGATTACTTTTGATTACTTAAATTTTTTTATTTTTACAATGGTAATCAACTCGATATTTTTGAAAACATTTGGGAAAATTTGTATTGATTGAAAGATCTATCCAATCAATTCATTACTCAATTCTAATAGGAATTTAACAAGCCGGAACGAGTAGGATTATTAAATAAGAAAGGTCTTCTCTTTTGATATTTGGGTTCACGTTTGCACACTGGGGTCCTAAGTTCAATTTGCAAAAATTAAAATTGCACTTTCTTGACTTAGTTAAACGCAAGGAATTATCTAAATTTTGTCTTCAAGATATATCATTCATGAAATAAAGCGACCTCCCCCTCTTAACCTAACTTTTTCACATGGCCATAGTACCCTTTCAAGTAGTAATACAATACGACTCTCATTGAATCGATAAATCCGAATTTACCCTCATTGACTGCGGCAGCTGCCTTCAGGGCTATAGAAAGGGATCAAATAAGTAAGATTATAAAAAACTTGACAGCACTACTTTCATGTGAGAAATTAATAAGTTTCATGCCTCTCTATTGCTTTAAAGTAATTAATCGCTTAATGCTTTATGCAAGTGTCGTTGACAAGCTTTAAAAAAAACTTTGAAAATTTCCGAATAATTTTACTCACTTAATACTTCCTTTATTAAATATTTTACTGACAGCTACGAATTTAATTCATTAACTTTCATTTAAAGATAGTGGTAAAAAAGCGCATAAAAGTCTTTTAGAAAAAAGGTTTTTTTTTTGTTAAAATATAATTATTTCCAGCCGTCAAAATGGATGAAATGCAACGCCTTTTAACCATTTGCCAAGTGCAGCCATATTTTTTTTTGTGATTTCAACCGCGTGCGTTCATATTCAATGCAAGTTAGAGATGTGCGTTTTGGTGGATTTAATGACGCGAGTATGACGAGTACAGCCCCAAGGCGAAACGGATAGTTGTATTAGCTTAGGACCTGCAGTATCTGACCTGTTTTCCATCAAAAAAATTACTTCAATTAAGTTTAAGTTACAATTACGCGTCTTTTCAAAGCCTATTTTTAAAAAATTTTAAATCAGCACAAAACTTTCTTTGAGTACACAAATAACTCTGATTTCAAATGTTGTTCTTATAAAAGGAGGCAGGGATATATCGTATCTTCCTAAGAAGTTAGTATGCGCGCTCAGCCAAGAAATCCCCGCTCGGTTTATCAGTCAATCTCTGAAAGACTAGCCCGGAGTCAGTCATGTTTGTAACTATTCATAACACCGATTTTTTAGAATTGCTTTTCCCCTTCCTCTTATTAGATTTCAATGGTTTCTTAATTTTCTTTTGCACTTCTCATTACCACATAACTGGTTGATTCATCAAGTAATCGGATTCATCGGATCCGGTTCTGCGCTGTTGCTTGTAACTTACAGCCATACATGCGCAAATGCACTGATCCATTTTTTTTTTCTTGACTCGCTTAACAACCTTCAAACTATTGTTGGTTAGTTTTTAAGTTAGGCGGTTCTTTTTCTGGTTCACTTTTAATTACCAAAATGCAATGACACCACTTTGACATTCAGTGGTGCACGAACCAAAAACAATTCACATTAAGTGAAAGTAGAAAAAAAAAGGATTAACGACATGGCAGCAAGTAACGCGTGGATTATGTGGGTCGTATGCAGAGCTCGAAAGTCATTTCACCAGCCACGCTCGGTTGAATCTATGAAAATTGTTGAGCTAGGGTGTCTGTTTGCTTCAGCGCATTGCCAGTTGTCTGTCATATTTCTGACATTAGTTGGAAATTTGGACATTACATTATACGACAGATGGAGATCGCAATATTTCTTTCTTCAGATACCGGAATTTTCGGGATTGGAAATATGTTACTTAAAACTGAATATGTATGATTCATTTATGTAAACGATATTATTTCCTTTTTTCTTCCTTTTTTAGCATAAAACGCCAAATTAAACGATGCGGACGAAATAAGGAATAAAAGAAACCGCAAAATTGGAGGTTTTAAGACCTTGAGATCAGAAATAAAATAAAAGAAAATAAAATAAAATAAAGAAAATTAAGTAAAATATAATAAAATAAAGTAAAATAGAATAAAATAAAATAAAATAAAATAAAATAAAACAAAATAAAATAAAATAAGATAAAATAAAATAACATAAAATAAAATAAAATAAAATGAAATAAAACAAAATAAAATAAAATAAAATAATTAATATTGAATTTTCGAGCTCTAGGCCACCAATGTAACTTTACACTATAGATAAAACCAAGTACAATAAATTCGAAATATCGACGAAATATATATACATATATAAAGCTATTTGTACTTGGTTTTATTTTTTGTGTAAAGTTACATTGGTGGCCTAGAGCTCGAAAATTCAATATTAATTATTAATAAAGGCCGAAAACATTACTAAAATAAAATAAAATAAAATAAAATAAAATGAAATGAAATGAAATGAAATGAAATGAAATGAAATGAAATAAAATAAAATAAAATAAAATAAAATAAAATAAATTAAATTAAAATAAAATAAAATATAAAAAAGGAAAAATAAAATAAAAAAAGGAAAATAAAAAAGAAAAAAAAATTATTAAATTAAAAAAAATAAAACAAAATACAATAAAGTAAAATAAAATCACACAAAATTAAACAAAATAAAATAAAACTAAAATAAAATAAACGAAATAAATAAATATAAATAAAAAATTAAAAATATTCTTTTCTGTCTCCTTATCCCTCCCAATTTACTTTTCCCTTCTACCTCATGTTATACAGCTTTCCATCCCTTCCCACATCGTCACACCATCCTTTTCTACATCTACATCTCTCTTAATCTCGCTCGCTATCTCCCTTTTTCCCTCCCCTTATACCTCTTTCTTCCACTTCCACAGAGATTTCCAGTATAAATTTCACACAGCCTATGCAGCAATATAAAAGACTTATTAATATTTATCAGTGAAACATCTCAAAGCTGTCGACTTATTTTGATTCAATTTATTTCTATGTTTGGCATACCAAAGACACTTTTCAATGATATACAAAGGCTGCCAAAGAGGCAGAACCTCTATTTCTTTCCAGCTGTTTTTTTTTTACTACAGTTTTCATAGATAGCAGACGCTTTCCAATCAGAAAAGCGTCAAGAAAAGATGAGGCTCAAAAGCGAAATAAAAGGCCGAACGCAAAAAATAAAAAAGTAAAAAATAAAAATAAAGGATATACTGAAAAATGCAGCCTAGGCAACAACTGGAAACACTGTATGTAGTTTTGTATAAATGTTTGGCGTTCGTTTGCTGTTTGCCCACAAAATAGCCTTAAAGGGCAGAGCATATCCTGTAAAACGGAAAATCTGCTTTGCAGATGCATTTTATTCATTGCCGCTTACAGTACACTGTGCTCCTCAGCAAGCTTTTGTGGAATGTTGCTGCTTACCACTTTGTTTGTTTGTTTGTTTGCCTTGGTACTTTAATAGTTTTGAAATTCTAAACGCGGCTCATTGCATGTCTGAACGTCTAGCCGTGCGAATGTTTATTTTATTTACTTTTGACACTGGCAATCGCACTACTTGCCACTTGCTACTGCTTGTTATTTGGCGCATGTATCTTGCAACTATGGATAAATGCAGCATTGCCGTACACCACATGTGCCGCATTATTGACTTAACCAACCGGACGCATACACACAATCAAACGAATGAATAACAGACAAACGGTTGAATAAACAAAGATTCGAATAAGGATTTTCCTAGGAACACACACACACACTAAAACAGTTACAGAGTCCAAGAGCAGCTTACGGCGGATTGTAATAGAATCAATTGTAGTCTGCATGCGACGTACGAATATCGCTTTATTGAAGTTTGGTTACAAAAGTTTATTAGGACTTTAGTACTCTGAATAGTGTTGGGCGATACGGAGGACTTAAAGAGCCGGTTCTGAGGAGATAGGTATCTGGAGCATTCCCGTCTTTTTCATGATAGCAATTCGAAAATGTAGTGAGTGCGTAAGCAAACACGTGGGTAAACCCTTCAAAAATGAATAGTGCCTGTTTAAATTAGTTGGAATTTGAAATTTTTAAAAACAGGTTCTGTAAATTGAATTGATATTACAATGCACTGATATTTGTGAGGTTATTGTAAATGTTGAGGTGCATGTTGTAAATTTTTGGATCTGCTAAAACATTTACAATTTCCTTTTATTTGAATTCGTTATTTTCATTATTTATCTCTTCTGTATTAGCTGTTTTCGTTCCTTTATCCAGTGACTACGAAGCTGCATTCAACAGTCAGTAACAGTCTCTAGTGGCTTCACAACTGATTTCAATGATGAGCTAAGTCGATTGAGACATGTCCGTCTGGCCGTCCGTCTGTCTGTCTGTTCGAATGCAAACTAGTCCATCTGTTATTGAGATAGCTCGATGAAATTTGGTACAAGGGCGCCATTTTGGAATATATTAATCATTTGTCGGAACCAACAAGATCGGACCAATGCAACACATAGCTCCCATACAATCGATTGTACCGATAATTGAGCGAGTTAGAAATGAGTTATTTTATTATGTTGTTTTTTTTTGGTGTGGTTTTATTGTCTTTGTTACTTTGTTATTCTTTCGTTACGCTGAAAAGCTTTATTACAGGTGGGGATGTTACCTGGAATCGGAAAAATCGATTCTTTTATTTGTTTGGAAATAAATCGATTTATGAAAAATAAACTTTTATGAAAATAATCGATTTTTCATACATAAAATTCTCATTCGATGTACTCGTATATGTTAAAATATCTAATGAATAAATAATTCAAAAACGATTTCTATAAGAATTATTAAAAAATAACCAAATAGAGGATTTTCAAGTTTTGTTACTTCAGATTCGAGTTATTGACATACAAATATGCATTGCTTTTAAATGTGTTTTTACAGGTAGAAATTAGTAATTATAGTATTTATTGTTTTGGTGTAATTTTGCTAGCTTTGTTCCTTTATATTTTGCCGTTGCGCCAACAAGCTTTAAACAGTTAGAGATGTTATCTGGAATCGGAAACAGATAAATCGATTTATGAAAAATAAATTTTTAAAGAAAATTATCTATTTCCGTGCATAAATCGATTTTTTGTCATTAGTTCAAAAAACCTTTATACAATAATTATACAAAATATCATTTTTAGCTTTTATTAATTCAGTTTCGAGTTATTGGGCACGAAATTTTAATACTCTTAAATATATTATACAGTAAAAATAATAAAAAATGATAAGAGTTAAAAAAACTGCCGTTTTTTGGTCTCAAAACTAAAAAAATACGTTACTCGCTAGAATCAACTTTAGACAAAGACAGAGACCAAAACGAAATTTTATTATCACAAATTAGTGTTTAAAATTTGATTAAGTTAAAAATGAAATTAGCTGATGCATTTTTAAAATAAATAAAGCGGAAATCGTTTGGTATTAAAACTAAAGAATATATACTAAATAATAAACCTTAACTAAATAACTGTCACAAAAGTTCAGTACTACCCTGTGGGGAAAATTTCTAGTTATGAACTGTTGCGTTTCTAGTGCGTTCCGAACTAGTAAAAATCGACTTAATATCACACTAGTTTTTACTAGCCACTTTTTCACTACCGCTGAACCAGAAATTTTTCTCACTAGTTACTGATTTCCCCACACGATAGCTACATTTGACTAGATGGAGATTAAATAGCAGTAATTCACAAGAAACAATGTGTTTTCAGCCGTAGTGTGTACATAGTATTACCCTTTTCTTATACGCCGCACAGATGTCGATAACTAAAAATAAAAAATAAAAATTGCGATAATTATAAACCAAACATAAATTATAGTAAAAATCGATTATATATTCACAGCTCTAATTGCAGCTGTCTTTACCTTAAGTAATAAGATTGAACTTTGTTTCTTTGTCATTGTACAAAATGTGCTCTCCACTTTCCCTTTCACACACAATTTTTTAATCTTTTTTTTTCCAAAGAATAATGCCTGATTTATGAAACTGGAATAAATCGATTGTTAACGGTTCATTAAGCAATTTTCAGATGAGTTCGTATATGGCTTTTGTAAATAAATTTGCTTCCCACAACAAAATCTGTGAAACAACTAACCCAAATTGAGAATCGTTTTCGTAGAAATACTGTTTAAGCAATAAATTTTCCAAGCGGTATTAACAAACGTTCTAATATTACTTACGATGCAGGTGTTGTTACCAAGTATACGAGTATTTTAAGATATATTTCACAATAAATTTATGCAATTACTTTCGAATTTACAACAAATGCCGTTCAAAGAATTTATTGACATTTTGCACATTGTCGTTAAGAATCAAAGCAGGCAAAAGCTATTAAATTGCAAGTCAAAACAGAGCAGAGCCACCTACACACACACACACAGATAGATATGGCTGTGAGGTAGCACATTAACAGTGACAAAATATTTGTGAGCTTTCATCTTTCTTCAGTTATATAAAATGTAATCCAAACCGATTACAAAGAGCCACTGAAATGTTGAACGTGAATGAGAGAATGTGCGAATATCGAATGCATTCATTTCAAACGAAAGCGTGAACGTGATTTTGGCACAACGGCTTACATACTAACACATGCATGGATAGGTAAGTGTACGTGTTAATGCGCGTTTTACGAAATTTCGTTCAATTCGAACATGAAACTCTATTGGCATATACAGGGATAATTTGCAAAATGATTACCCACCCTGTAGGAAATGGTGTGAACTTAATTATTCGAGCTGTTTTCAAATAGAGGTTTTAGCTTTAAATGGTAACATTTGTCCTTTGCATTAAATAATTTTTTTAGGTTCAAAAACAGTTTTATATTTACTGCTTTTTGACTAGCTACTAACTACTTTTCGAAGTCACAAAATAGTTAGTTGGTCTACTTTATTTTCTGAGTAGTCTGCTTAGTACTTAGTTTTTATCAGCCGAACAAAAGTTAATTAGTCTGTATAGTTTTATATCTAGCTTCTAACTGCTCACTTAGATTTTTGAAGTCGGACAATAATTAATTGATCTGCACTGCTTTGTAGCTAGCCACTAACTGTCTACTAACTAGTTTTTAGAAGTCGAAAATAGTATCCAATGCTTTCTAACAACCCTATAAAATGTTTTTTAGATAACGGCCGCCGTGGTGTGAAGGTAGTGTTGCCGGCCTACCACACCGAAGGTCCATGGTTCGAGCCCTGGTACAGGTAACATCAAAAGTGATTTGAAAAAAGTTTTTCAAAACGGGGTCGCCACTCGGCAGTGGTTTGGCAAACTCTCCGAGTGTATTTCTGCCATGACAGGCTTCTCAGCAAAAATTCGTCTCCTTTGTAGATGCCGTTCGGAGTCGGCAAAAAACTGTAGGTCCCACCAATTTGTAGGGAAAATTCAAATCGGCACACCACAAATTGGAAGAGAAGTTTGGCGCAAAAGCCTCTTAGGAGGTTTATGATGATATACCATGTGCCATAGAGAGAGAGAGAGATAACAAAAAGTAGTTAGTCTCATTCTGAGCTGCTTTGCATCTAAACTTAACATCTCAACACTTTTTAGGTAAAACTATGTGCCTCAAAAACTTGGTTTTAGATATTTTCCGAAATGTTAACAGAAACTTTTATTTGTTTAATATTTGTCTTTATAGTATGCCAGGACGCTAGCACTATACTAAGGCGACAAGGCTGTGCAACACAGAAAACAAAAAACAACAATCAAAATTTCAATAAAATCGGTATAGACTTGTCGGAGGATTAGTTACACTACCACCGTGACATAAGATTTTTATATACAGTGCCTCAAAGTGAAAATGAACCAATTGGTTCCTATATAAAATACATTTTTTTATCTTTACATATAATAAAATTGCGGGAGGGAACATTAGTAAGCCAACAAAATTCAAAGCAACCGTTTTTAGAATTGTTGTCTGTCTGTCTGTATCTATGCGCACGTATACCTCAAATACTGTTAAAAAGAGTTGAATGTAAATTTCACTGTTTCTTGAGTAGGTATCTAACTTAAAAGGTAAATGTATCATTTTCACTGCGAGTCACTGTACATAGAATTATGTTTACAGTTAATACTAGCGTTTAGATTGAAATCTGTGGAACGAAACGTGGGCAAAGTACAGCATTGCCAATTATGTGAACACGTGTGGGGGGTTAACATAACTAGGTTATCTTCATGCCAGAAGTATGCGATCAACCATCGGATATAAGCTTTTTCAATTTGTTTTTAAAGCAGCACTCACATGCATCTGACACATGTGCAGGTCTTTTGCCTCCCATCGCACATTCCTTCAAAGTAAACTGCTTTTTATAGCTTGTTTACTTCCTTTGTTTTCTTTACAGCTCATGCGTGTGCAAGATGGTTGTGATTGTAATTGCTGTTGCTAATGTTTGTAGTGCTTTTGTTACATCAGCTCATCTATTAAGACAGATTATCCTCCGTTTAGCGTAAGCCTGCTTGAGTATTTTTGTGCTCAGGATGTATCATATGTGCCAGATAAGAATGATATGTATGAAGTAGCATATGTTTTATTGGCAAGAAATCTAAATGCTTACTCTCGCATAAAAGTGTGCATAAGGTGTTTCTGCTATGAGAATGCGTAAAAAAGGGTGAGTGAAGAAGGCCTTGGACTACCGTAATGTTTACTAGAAAACCCAGAGACGCTTTGCTCTGTCTTAGAATTTATAATGGGCCGACTTCAATTTTAATCATTACATATCCGAAAGCAGTTGGGATATGGAACTTAATTACATTGATTGTTGCAATGCTCATTAGCACCGGTCGGGCTATCGAAAAAGGTGTATCTTTAATTTAAGTTAGACGCCTAGTAATGCAACGCTGGAAAGCACATTCAATTCTATTAAGCAGTTTTTGAGTGATACGTGGACAAACTTTCAAACAAATAGACAAAAATTTTAAAAACTTTTGATTTGGTATCCGGCTCAATAATTATCTCTTCAAACAAATTTTTCTTGAATATCGGCAATATACAGGCGTGCCCTGTCGCACTTTTATCACATGTAGATGAAGGAAGCGAAGGGGAAATAGTAATAGAAGATGGACAAGGAACGTAATAGAGGAAGATTGGGAGTTGTGAAGTGGATGGAGTGGCAGGGGCAGAAGATGAATAGTAACAAGAAATCTACGGATGCGGAAGTGTCAGAAGGATACAACATGTAGGAAGAAGAAGATTAACAAGTAGTAGGGAAAAAAGAAGTTAGGGATGTGATCACGCTTAAATCGATTTTTTCAAAAATAATTTTCCAGAAAATAATCGATCCTTTTTAATAAAATTTTTTTTATACGATAATTTCTTATTCGATGTTTTAGTAAAAGTATAGTTTACATAATCAAACAAGTGTCGGAGTATCAAAATTGGAACGAAAAACAAAAATAAAATAATAAAAATTAAAAACTTAGTTTGACAGAAAACTAGCGTTCTGATCCAAAACCCGCTTTGTTTCAATTTGTTGAAGACCGCCCTATGTCAGACTTTCTTACAAAAACGCCCTATCTGACCGAAAATTCAATACATACTCAGCAGAGATAGGAGTTTTTGCAACAAATTCTGATTTATGGCTTTGTTAAAAACATTTCCCACTTCGGGATTTATTCAACTCAATTTGAATTATAACGTTTTTGTAAAAAAAAACGGAAGTCGTTTTGCCTTAAAACTGAAAAATTCAATTAGTTTTCCATTAAAATTTTAGTTAAAATAATAAACTTAAAATAAATAATTTCCACAAATATTCAGTGTTATGGTACATTTGGCTAGATCAAAATTGACTCGAAGTGTTTAATGCGAAACTAAGTATTTTCAGCTTTAATTTGAACATAGCTTTAAAAACTTTTGCATTCTTCGCAATGATGTTCTATTTCGGGCATGTACCGTCAGGGAGTACTGGAGCGTGCCGGGTTCATATCCGGCAAATGACTGCCACTTCCCCTAAAACTTTCTGGAAGTGTTTTGTCGTTAAAAACAACAACAAACTATGTGTTTTCAGCTTTAGTGTGTACATAGATTTATCCATCTTTTCATTTTAAAATGTTTAATTCTTATAATCGATTTCTTAGAAATCAATGTTAAGCAATCAGGAAATTCAATAAAAAATAGATTATTGAAAAAACAGAACGGGCTAACTTAAGAATCGATTATTTATGCACAACCCTAGGAAAAGTAGAAGCAGATGTATAAAAGCAGAGGAATATGATGCCAGGTCTGTTATATGTTAAATATTGGAGTATTAAAAGATAACAAAATGTAAAAAAAAATCGACTTTATTTTCTACTTCCATCTACAACAATTTCCATTAACTTTAATCTGTATTACATTGAAAAATTCACTTAACAAAAGATATTGCACGCTATAAAAAGAATTTCATTTCATCAAATGGGCTGATATGTTCCGCTTATCAAACAATCAATTTAGCAACCACACAAATGTCAGCCAAATACTTGTACAACAACGTCATCATAAATTCATAGAGTATATAGTACAACAACAATATTTGAAATTTTCAACAAGTGGCGAATGCGGAGGGAGTATAACGGAATCTGTCCTGTATTTATTGAATTAAATGATTGGCCATAAAAGCGACAACTTTGCACAATTTAGTACAACAAAAAAAACATCAACAACAACAGTAATAACTACGACAATTTTAATAATAGTAACAATCGCTCAAAGTGCTACAACAACAAAAACAACTGCAAGAAACGTGCACCCAACGAATGCGAATGAGCGCCAACTAGGGAGTCACACGACAAAAGCAACACAAAAAGCAACAAGCATAAAACAACTGGCATAGCAACAACAACTAAAAACAAGTAAATATTGATGTTGTACTTGCACACCCTCACCCACATAATGCTCTGATGGTGATCAATTAATAAAAGCAAATAAATTTCATACAAAAGTAGCAACACAAAAGAAGTGGCGAAAAAGGCTTGCGAGAGTGTGTGTGTGTGGTGAGGTGAGCGCAAAATAATGGATTGCTATGCAGGCAAACTTAAGGTTACGGAGGTCAGTTGGTCGCACTGTCACCCATTTTTCTTTTTCCTAGAGCTAACAATGCATGCATGCACCCAACTCGCATGTCCTAAGTAACCACAGCACATACCTTAGGCAACAACAATTTGCAAATAGACAACAACAACAATGCAAATAAATGCACTGGCACGCAGCCTTCATTGATTGAGCACTTCTGTGTGTGTGTGTGTGTGTGCGTGTGGTTGAGTGAAAAATGGATGTATGCGTGCCTGCCACTGTGTCGTGCAACGTCAACTTGTAGCTTTTACTGTTGGAATTTCATTGATGGTATCTGTTGGGTACGTTGGCATGTCACAGCGGGCAATAGCAACAAAAAATAACAACAATACGGTTAGCGGTAACTGTGCGCATTTCAAAGAAGGAGCCAATTTGAAAAGCACTTACGGTTCAGGTGGAGGCGAATGTTATCTAGGTAGTTGTGTTTTTTGGTTTGAGTGAACTGTTTAAATATTTGGCGGGGTTAGACGGGAACCCCAACATGCCGAATGTTTCCCTGGATGGTCCCTCCATTACACCACCCATATGTTTACCTGCTCGACTGAGAAAAAAAAACTAACACCAACTTCACTCTGGTCTAACCCTATTGAAACGGCTAGGTTCCTGAAACTTCCGTTGGAAGATGTTGATGACAATCATGGGTAAGGGGAGTGTTGAGTAGACAGGGTGAAGCATCGCCACAATAACAACAAGATTTGGTTAAATTTTAAGAGTTACGTTACATTACGGCCTCCCTACGTTACATTACCTTAGTTAAGTTTAGTTAAGTTAAGTTAAGTTAAGTTATGTTATGTTAAGTTAAGTTAAGTTAAGTTAAGTTAAGTTAAGTTAAGTTAAGTTATGTTGAGTTATGTTAAATTAAGTGGAATACGGCGCGTAGCTTCAGCTCTGAAAACCCACACAGCTGGGTATAAAACATGCACACAAAAAGTTACAAAAAACACAGACGATCTGCTGGCCCACCGGCATTTTTGTAGTACCTAGATACACGTTGTGGCTAAGACTCCTTTTTGTTTTTTTTTTGTATGAAAGTTTGCATGACCAGCGATCATGCTTGGCCACCGAGCCCTCAAGCTTATCAACACCATCATCATCAACTCGTCTATTGACCATATTACACACTTAGTTAATACCATCGTGGTCGCCATCATGCGCTCCATCATCGTCACCATTTGCTATTGTTTTTCTGTTGTGTAAGTTTTTCATTTTTGTTTTGTCTTTTTCTTGTCATTGTATTGTTGCTGTTTTTGTACTCGTTGTTGTTGTTGCACTTATATATATCGCCATCGGCGTTACTATCGTCAATCGCTTTTGTGCATTTTTGCTGAGTTTCATTTTACAAAATGCAATGTAATTGTCGGCTATTAGAATGGCCAAAACAGGCTTTGCCAAAAGGCAACAATAATATATACATGTATATAGATAGTACATTCTCATATAAGCAACTATGACATGCAACTGCTTTTTTGTATGTTGCCGTTGTCGTTTTCTCCACTCTACTTTGCCCTCACTTTACTTAAGTTAAAACTATTCTCACAATACATTTTCGTACACAAAAATTTTCACATACCATATGAGGCATGCAAAATGCAACAAAATTGTTGTGGGCGGATAATTGCTGGTTACACTGACAACAGCATTGACGACCAAAACCTGATGTTTCTGCAGGACACAAACTACAAACTACAACTGCATAGAGTAGATACTGTGGGCACACAAAAAAGCAAGTTATGCGCTCAAACACCCACTTGTCCTTATAAAGGCGCATATGTATACTTGTGTGTGTGTGGCACTCATACCCAGCAGGAAATCATTTAAGCTTTCATATGGAACAAAACGGCCATATGACGGCTTTAAACCCTTCTTACTTTAAACGAGCTATTATTGTAAGTTTATATTTGCTGGAGATTGCTTATTGGGTAAAATGTATTCCTTTCGCCTTTTTCCACCTTACTTTACTTTTTTCCTTTCCTTTTATTTTTTTTTTCCTTATTTTGTTTTGTTTTATTTTATTATATTTTATTTTATTTTATTTTAGTTTATTAAATTTGACTTTATGTTATTTGGTTTTATTTTCTTTTATTTTGTTTTCTTCATTCTATTTTATGTTATTTTATTTTATTTTATTTTTATTTTATTTTATTTTATTTTTATTTTATTTTATTTTATTTTAATTAATTTTATTTTATTTTATTTTATTTTATTTTATTTTATTTTATTTAATTTTATTTTATTTTATTTTATTTTATTTTATTTTATTTTATTTTATTTTATTTTATTTCATTTTATATTATTTTATTTTATTTTTCTTTTTATTTTTTTTTTATTATCTGTTCACAAAGGATGTAGTAGAACCAAAACTAAATCTTATTTTCACCTCCAATGTATACAACATGAATAATCACTTATCTTATTTTTGTAAATACTGTTGGTATTATCAATGGAGTTAATATATTTTCTCATGTTATATCTAGCTGCCTTAAGTTTCCAACAAAGCAACTCTTCATGCACTCAATGAGACACTGAGCATCGTATGCCAGCGGTAAATACAGTAACATCAAGCAAGCATGCATGATATTCTGTTTGTATAACAAATGCTTTAAGCAGACATAGGATACATATTTATAGTTTTGAAGTTTTTAAAAAAAGTCAAGTAAAATATTTTAATTTGGGTATAAAACGAAAGGATTTTTATGTCGCATTTAGGGTTTTACTATATTATCCCCGATATAAACTTGACCCATTCAGACGAACCTTTGCAAACAGGTAATGTGCTACATTTCAAGCGCACCTACTTGAGTGTTGTCACTTAGGTTGTTCTTCATAGATTAGTCTGTAGAACAACCTTTGGCGCTCCACCACTTCTTAGATATGCAGGCGCTGAGATATTTCCCATAGTTAAACCTAGCCAGATGTGGGATAAGTCGATTCCCCTTCCTCCGGACCAAATGTAAACCTATATATAAGGTGCACATTTTTTGTCGGGTGTTCACTGTTCTATGTCTGCGTATTCGCAAAAATTTCCTGTTTTGACTATGATTGACTCCACTTCCTTTATTCATTCGAAACAGTTGTCCTCATCGTCAAGTCAAGTCAACTCAACTCATTTTATTTTGTCATCATTGACGTCCTGTCATTCTGGCTTGCCCCAAATGCCAGTGCATATGTTTTGAAGATGCATGGTAGGTGTAAGCTTTTAACTTTTGTACTCATCAAATGCTTAGATTTGTACTTAAGTGAATTATTAATGACAAAAGTAATTTTCAGTACGTGCTTATTAACTCAACTTATGGGTGCATGAACTTTTGTTGGGGCTAATTCTATTTTTCATGTAATTCCACAATTTCTATTTCCGGTCAAGTTAGTGAACAAAGGGACATCGTTGATTTTAAGTTAGACGTTTAGTAATGAAACGGTGAAAGTTTCATTCAATTTCTTTTCGCAGTTTTTGAGTGATGTGCGCCCAAACATACAGACAGGCAGACAAAAATTCTAGAAACAGTTCCTTTCAATTCTATTGGCTCAGTAATGATTCCTCCTATCAATTTTTCTGGAGTATCTGCAATGTACAGATATCGACCTGTTACAATTTTATTATATGTTGAGATATTCTTGTATATTTGTATATCCACTCACTCTCGCAAACGGCTTAACCTCTTGTGCCTAGGTGTTGCCACTCAAGGAGCTTTTATGGTTTTGCCACTTATCTGATTTCTTTTGTATTGAAATGGGATATGCCAATACGGGTACCAAACGAAAGATATTTTACGTTCCATTTCAAAAAAATTGTTTTTTGGCGTATCCGTTTTTCTCACAAAAATTTTCAAAGCAAAATTTTTAACAGGGTTGCCACCTATTTGCAATTTTCAAAAATTACCACTTGGGTTTGCCACTTAATCCCACATTTCTATGAAATTTTGTATGTGATTATCTAAAAAAAAAAAAATATATGGGGCGATATACCTCCGAGGAGATTAAGGCCAAGTTCTCTACCAAATTGTGGTGTGCTGCTTCTAATTTTCCGTACAAATTAGCGGGGCCTACAGTTTTTGCCGACTCCGAATGGCAACTGTAAAGAAGATGAATTTTTGCTAAGAAGCCTTCCATGGCAGAAACACACTCGGGGAGTTTGCCAAACCACTGCCGAGGGGCGACCCCGTTTTGACAAACTTTTTCAAACCACTTTTTTTTTTCTTTTATGTTACTTGGCCAAGGACTGGATCCTTGGACCTTCGGTGTGGTAGCCGAGCAACAATACCGCTACCGCATGGCCTGTCTTACAGAAGCCTAATAATGGCCAAAGTTAGCAGGGTAAGATGATAACTGCAGAAATAGCAATATACATGATGCAGAGTGAAGTGGGTCCCAGCCTTAGCTTTACCCAATTTTTGAAAGCCTTTATATTTGAAATTTTCAGTCAAAACTCGTGCTAGTCCGCTTTTGTTCTTGAGAATTACACTTTTTTAATTTATTTCGCTCTTTCATTTTATTGTTCAATTTTCAAATTCATTCATTTCCGTTACACACTTCCTCGCCATATTTTATTGTCGTATGCTGTATTAAGTGAGTTTTACAACTTTCAACAATAAAAGCTTAGCACTCATGGTACAAGCTGCAGTCGATATTGAAATATTGTTGTAGTGGTTGTTGTATGGTATTTTCCAACATTTATTTATTTTCGCTTTAGTTCATAAATACATAAATATATATTCTTGCACTTGGTGTATAGCAGCGGTCGGATAAGTCTCTTTTGTAGTGTCGAACATAAATATTCATTGGCTAAAGAAATGGTGGAAAAAGAGCAGCAGCAAATTGAAAAAAGGCGCGAAAAAGTGTCAGCGTCAGTGTCAAGACAATATCTTTTTGACCGAGCGTTGGGCTAACATTGTGGAGGCGTTGGCTTTTGTGTTGGTTACGGGCGGGTGTTATGGGACCCAACGAAAAATTTTAGTGTGAGCTTGCACCGTTTGCATGATTTTTTAAATATGCGCTTTTAAACTTTTTGATGATTTTCAGTTGATAGCAGTTGGCTGCACGTATCGAGTACACTACAGGTCACAATAAAGGTTTCAAAAGGCAGCCAAACTTTTAGTGGGTTGTCAATTTCGGCTGCAGTTTTTTTCTTTAAATAGTGGGACTTACAGAAATTTGAAGCTTGATTCTTACTTCAGAAACTTGAAACCGTTGTGTTTTGAATTAACCCGTCACGGAAACATATAGCTTGACCACTTGCTGGTTCTCATGTAAGCGAAGCCCTTAGACACGTTTAGTGGGAGGACACCACACCTTGTTGCCTCTGTGGTTCCTTTGTATATTACGTCGAACTTTCTTTCAGGCGTTGTCGACACTGATGAGCGACTGTACTCTGCAACGAATTCTCTCTCACACTACAAATTCGAGCTTACCTATCCATCGCATCATCACACCGCTGTGTTGTGAGGCTTTAACTGCACGAGAACGTCAGCTAGCCTGAATAGGCTAAGCCACGCGCTAGGAGGACTTAGAACGGTAAGAGGTGGCTTAAATTCATCATCCGAAGGTTAAAGGACATCCGAATCGTCGATGCACCTAACTTTGGGAAAACAACTACAACAGCTAACTCCCTCATTAAATTATCACAAATTCCAGGTACATGCCTGGTTGGCATAAAAATAAATAGAAAAAAAACTTTTCAAATAACCTAAGGAACTTTGTTGCTTTTCATAGGTAATATGTTATGTGGCTGGTCCTAGGCCCTAATCACCACCCACCATTCTGCAGCGACTAGAGTTTCATTACACGTTGGACCCAACCTCGCTACAAGAACACGAACACCTTAACAAGCGCTCAAAATTTTGCAACTCTGTTTTTGGTCCCTTAATAGTTTCCAGTAGTGTACCAACAATTTTTCTACACGTCCTTATTTTTACGGTTTGAGTTTACAATTCTTTTTTTGTTTTTGGCTAGTTTTATGTGTTCGTCGTTACTATTTGCACTCCGCCCACGTTCCCCTTAGCTGCACGCCCCCGCTAAAACCACTCTCACACCACCACCTTATATTGGCCGTGTTGGCTTTTATAATCCCAGTTTTTTTATTGTTGTGGCCAGGAGCTATGCTATTTGTGTATAAATATTATTGTTGTGGTGGTGTGGCATACTGAATTTTTGGCAAGAAAATATTCCCTATCTTATTTTTCTTTTTAATTTTTCATTCACATTTTTGCTTTGCATCCGTCGGACATTGCTGCTGGTATCCATTTTGTTTACACCCCCAAACCTCCTCTTGTGCGTGGTCAACATTTTTTTTACATACTTTTTTTAGTTGCTACATATTTTTATGTTCAAGTGGCAACGCTAGGTATTACATGCAGTTTAATTGTTGTTGTTTCTCTCCTTTTTTTTTTGTTTTTGTTGTTATGGTTTGGTATTTGAAATTTATTAATTTTTTTTCACTTTTCGGTGGCTTTCGCTGGAATTTTGTTTTTCGACTTGCCAACATTTTTCAATGTTGTTGTTGTTATTGCTGTTGTGTCTTTAGCATGGCGTGTTAAGCGTTGTAAAGCACGTATTAGCAATCGCTTGATTTAGACTAGCTAAGTTGTGGGCACTTAACGGTTTCTGGTACTTGACGTGCACAAAGCTAGATGACAGTTGTGCGCCATGGAATATGGCATGGAAATATGCAACGAAATATAAGGGAAGTATTTTGAAATAAATCGTTATCAGTTGTGGAGCAGTGAAATTATTGGAGGCTATTTATTAGTAGCCCCTCGAAGGTGCTACCTAAACGCCTAATAAGACGAGTATCCAAATGTTAGAAAATGGATTCAGAGTAGAAATTTTATATTGTCTGTGGCGTCCCACCGCCCAGTTTTCCAAAACTATATGTAACTTCTGCTACACCCAGGAACCACATGAAATCACTGCGAAAATTTCATGAAGAGCGGTTGTTTAGATTGGACAGCTATGGAACACAAACAAACACACATGCAGCTGTGTTCAATATAATAGTGGTGAAATTAAATTGGATATCGTTAGAAGAAATAACAAAAAGCTGTGATGTTGGTAATTTTCACTAAAAAAAAAACAAATTCCATAACAAAAACCACATAAAAAGAAATTTCAACGTTAACACAAAGTTCAGGAAAGTTAATTAAACTTTAAACAATGGCCATCGAAGTCTTAAAATTTTTTAGCAGAATTTCTTGAAAATTTTTGGGTACGCAGTTTTATAGAAGAATCAATTCTAGCACACATTGTGCGAGTTAGAATTCGCTAAAAAATTACCCTGAGTTTTCAGAATTTTTTTTTTGTCAAGGGTTCCATAAAACGTGTGAAGAAAAATTAATTTTGTATGGAAAAAAAATTCAAGGAAGTTTCGCGGTGCTTCTAACTTGCACATTATGAAGCTAAAATTGAATGAGCTATACAACTGCGTACTCGAAAATTTTTTATTCTGCCCAAAAATATTGAAATTTTATGTAAATTTTTCAAATTTAATGAAATTTTCTTAAGTTTGTGTAAGCTTCGAAATTACTTTTTATATGGTTTCTGTAATGGAATAAATGGAAATTATCAAAAGCACAGCTTCTTTTTATTTTGTTACTTAATTTTAATTTAATTTTGTTATTTAATTTCGCTACTATTTTATTGAACGCAACTGTATAAAATGTAGATTTTTTAATCGGGATCATACAGAAGTGGAAAGTGATTGAAGATTACACTGGAAGTGACCATAAATATATGTCCTTTGTAGTTGGAGTGCAAGAAACGCAAAGCACCCGAAGATGGAACGTAACAAAAATAAATACTGGAGCGCTTATTGCTGAAATCGATACCTACCTACTCTGAACTTACATTCCAATGAACGCCAGAGAGTGGAGTGCGCAGCGTTAAACAGGCCTGTATTAAAGCCATGGCACGGATTAAGCCACATACAAAAAAGACAAAAACCTTTTGAAAGCCGCTGTCTAAGCTTTGTGGAGGGCGAGTAGTTTTTTTAAGTTATTTTATTTGTATATTTTAGTATTTATATTATATTATTGGTTTATAGAGTAGAACGGGGGGTGCGGGGCACATGTTGCATAGGGACAACCTTTAAGTATATAAAATAATAATTTTTTTTTTGTTTAAATTATTTGTTCTATATAGAACGGGGGTGCGGGGGATCTTTACACCATACAATGGCGAGCAATATTGGCTCTGCGGCACTGGCTTCCTCATTTTCGCTGTGAAAAACCTACCGCTTTGGGATTACAAAACCAAAATATATCTTCGCAATATTTCATAAGCTGGTTGCGAATTACAAGAGCGTGCAACGCAAATAAAATAAACGAAAGAAATAAGTATGGCTTATATCACTTAAACAGCCGCCATAATTCAGATCAAGAAGAAGAAATGGAGAAGAGAGATCCAGGACAACGTCAACAGGAATACATACGAACTGGGTTACTACTCAAGTTCGTATCCCACTTTTCGACTTATAACTGAGAAGTATGCAAATAATTGGTTGCCTATTGAATAAAGTATTCAAAATAAAAGCAATGCACTTCAAAAGCCACTTCAATCTCTTTCCATGGCTAATGTCCTACCAAACGTCCACAGTGTATAGCGTTTTAAATAGCAACTCCTCACTTTGTGTATGCTCAGCTCTTTTACTATTTAGAAAGAATTTGCTAATTCAGGCTCTCCTGCTCATTTGGCAAATTTCACAAAAATTAAAAATGCATAAATGCAAGCAGAAAACAGAATTGGTGAAAAGGTGAAATGAGAAAGCAAAGTTCTATTTATATATTTATATAGAAAACACAGTGAAACCTGCCCTAGCGGATATAAAATTTAAACGCAAAATTTTGTAAGAGCAAAGCAGCTAATCTACTAAGTCGATTTCTCTTATTCAAATTGCAAAATGACTCACTCACTACTTAAAGCGAAATTTTTGTCCATACTGTAAGTACCAAATTAAAATTTTAATTTTTTTAGAACAAAACAGCGAATCTACTGGCCCGTTCTCCAATATTCAAATCTGAGAATGGCATATTTGTGCCAGAATAGGGTATAGGCACATGTTTCAAGAAAACTTTCACAAAAGGATACAGCAGTATTTTTAAATTGTAATGCTAATAAAAAAATGTTTATTTAACTAAAGTTTTATGTCCAAAAATAATAATTTTGAGTGTACCATTGTCCAAGGTTTTACTGTACATTTGATTAATAAAAGCGGAAATTCGCAGAGGAATTTTATAAAAAAGTAAACAAGGACTAACCTTTTTCGGCAAAAAACTAATTCATACAAATTCATTGCCTCTTCTCTTTCGCTTACTCCACTCATTCATTTCAATACTAAATTTTTTTTTGTCAGTCTTCTGCGGTATTCCATTCAGTCGCAAATGCTTTTAATTTACCTGGCGAGCAAACAAAATTGAACTGCAATGAAGTGAAAAAAAATATTTTTTTAATAAATAAAAGGGTTATAAAAATGAGTAAGGAAATCTTGATTTTAGACGGTAGTACGTTTTGCAACATTTGACACTTGGGAACCCAGAAAGCAAGTACAGATATAGAGGCAACTGGGGTTAAGGCCCTCAAAATCTGCTTTGAAATCGACAAGGAGATGCTGTGTGTAGATTTTCTCAACATCCGTCTTCTATAGCATTCAGCTTATTATTAATATTTGGTTGTTGTTGTTGTTGTGGTAACGACAAAAACACTCCCCGAAGGTTTTGGGGCGTGTTGTCGAATTAGCAGTCCTTGGCCGGATTTGAACCCGCTACGCTCCGGTACTCCCTTGTGGTACTGCCCGACTGTCGTGGTAACCTTCTAGGTCATGTCACCCCTCCTTCCCTAAGTAAGGATAAGATAGGTAATGAGAGGTGAGAGGCATCATATCCATAGATCAACCATCGAGTTGCACGTCATTACCTTTGTGCATATTAGTCGCCTCCTACGACCGGTGGTATGCCTAGATAAAGACTCTCTATTCATTTTCCGGTAGTGCCGAGCATGCATTTTGGGTGAAAAGACGATAGACAGTTTGGAACTCATGTTCGCTTCGGGATGAGCAAGAGACTTCTATTTAGGGAGAAACATTATCGATGATATTCGAAGAACCTAACCCTATGGTTGTTGATAAAATTGCTCCTCATCCTTGGTGCGTTTTGTGAGAAATACTGGAGTCCCAGATGTCAATGTATCAATCCATTTTCTCTCATTTATTTTTGATAAAATAAATAAAGTATATTGGCTATCTCGGGCTTATTCTAAGCCCCTAACCCGAAGAGCGGACGGTATATTGTCATCCACACTTCATCACATTCGGTTGATGGAACTTCTTTTCATCTTTCGGGCTCGTCAGCGCTCGAAATTTTAATTTAACTGAGCCTTGTACATGGGTTAGGAGTTCGATATTATTGTGCCTGAACAGTAAAATATTTCCACTGCTCGGTTGCATAGTTATGTCGAATATTGCGCTCAAAGTAGGTAATAAATGAAATTATTTACTACTAAAAAAAACAAACAAAAAGTTTACCATCAAGTTTCTATAATATTTTTAAGTCAGAATTTAATTACAATATAAATCTTAAACTACCATAGTTAAATAACTAATTCCGTTATTTATTTTAGCACTTTAAATTCAACACTTTTCAACGCCATAAAATGTTTCGTACGCTCATCAAGCCTTCGCTCAATTTATTTTCTTCTACGTTCGGCTGTCGTCATGTCGGTGGTTTTATGTTAAAAAGAGCGTCAAAATTTTGCGGTTAAAGCTTATATACCTTAACATACCAGCTCGCTGTTGCCATACGACACCCAAGCACTTTCAGCTTTTGTTGAGCCTAGACCACGGAAATTCAACCGTCACTGCGCTGCCTAAATAAGTGGAATGTTGTGGAAAATGAAAATGTTATAGCAAGAAAACAGGAAAATATTAAAAGTGTAATTCAAGTCAAGCGCAAAATTTTAACGGCAATCTAAAGTAAATAGGACAAAGTGCTGAAGAGCGTGAATAGCAGACGTTAAGAGGGTATATAAAGTATGTTGGCATGAAAACCGCAAAACAAAAATAGAAAGTAACGAGACGGAGAAAAGTATATTAAGGATTAGAGAAGGAAATTATATTTTTTTAAAAAGTACTCGTGACTGTATATAAGCTTGAGGATAAGAATAATAATTTGTATGAAAAGTATAATCTATTAATCAATGTTTTTATTAGAATCTTATATATAAATAGACAAGATGAATGCAATGTAGAACCGTTTTCTGCTAAACTATAATTCTAAGGTATACAAATTATATATGTATAGATAGGAAATTTTGAGGCGTACTTTTATCCGTAAATAAAAAAAATTTTAAAAATCATTTTAATAAAAAATATTTAACATAAAAGTTACACCACTACACATTTACTTATTCACACTATAGACACGCTGTGTGTGTGTGTACTTGCTTTTTGTGTACTATGCTGAATCGTGAGCATGGCCGAGGAGTTGCTTTGTAGGAAAAAATTAAGAGCCGTTAGTTGGTTATTGCATTGATTACTGGCTACGATGCCCAGTGTCAGCTGCTTTGTTGGATACATTAAACAAGCAATGTAAAATATGAGCAAATATGTAAAATTCATTGCTGATACCTACAAACAGGGTTTACAAAAATAAAATAAATGATTACTCATAAAGACTATTAAACACCGAAGAAAATTAAAGGAAAATAGGAAAGGAAGGAAAATTAAAGGAAAGAAAAGGAAAAGGAAAGGAAGGGAAGGGAATGGAAAGGATAGGAAAGGAAGGAAAATTAAAGGAAAGAAAGGAATGGTAAGGAAATGAAAGGAAGGGAAGGGAAAGGGAATTAAAGGAAAGGTAAGAAAACGAAGGGGAAAGAAAGAAAATAAAAGGAAAGGAAGGGAAAGGAAAAGAAGTTTGAGGAAAGTAAAAAATAAAATAAGAGAGTAAAAAAAGAAATCAAGGAAAATAAAAATATGTTAGAGGAAAGGAACGACATAGAAAGGAAGAAAAAAAGGCGGATAAAACATACCTACAGCAAAAAAATAAAATAAAATAAACTTTATTGGTTGAATTTCAACCACTGGGCGAACTCTAGTAGAAAAGAAAAATGTAGAGATAATCGTCATAGATTTTCTAATGGATGAATTTCGGAAGCTGATAGACTACTCCATCAGAGAAATTTTGACCTGTTCTGCTAACCGTTAGGCTATCAGAATGCTGTTTTTTGTCAGCTAAACTATTATTTCGATTCACTTTAGTTTTTTGTGTTAATTTTTGACACTCTGACTGCGCTCCTCGATTTTACAAAAGTTGAAGTGAAAGGCGCGAATGAAGTTATGAGTCTTGAAACTTTGTAGAATTCTCTTGATGAGACTTTTGAAAAGTTCATCTGTCATCTGCCAGGCGGAAGGGCCTGATGTAAATGGTATCAAAAGACTATTTGAGGATGAGATCAAACTAGCGCAGTAACGGTAATATTGATCAAGAAACCATGGATCATAGAGAAGAAATAGTATCTTTCACATTAGCATTTCGTCTAAAGCTAGTACCGGGAAACATGTTTCTTCAATGGTTTTAGATGAGTTAGGATTTCCCCTTCTGCTCATCAACATATTCTTATTTCCCTTATGTCGCGGTTCTATGTGGAAAGGTTTTAGGTGCCAATAGTAGACCCGACCCTAAGCCAGTTCTGAAAGGACTGTAACTTCGTACAACGTTTTAAACGTATTGGTTTATGGTGCCCCGAACATATTATTTACAGCGTCGACGACACCGTCTAATCTAGTGACAAGTTCTGCTGGCTAAGACGCGGTACTGAGTGGTGAGATATCAGTGGGCACCATACGAAGCTAGCTGAGTGATGTCCGAACTCTGGGGACCCCTCGCTTGCCTATCTAACAAACTACTGGTGAAAGGTCAGGACAACAATTACCTGGCTTCGCAGGAAACTACAATCTACATTGGAATCGCCTGAATTTTTTTTTTGGATCCAGTGTGGCCAACCCAACGATCCTGCCTCCACCGTGATCGAACGGGAGGATGGCCAACGCTTCTGGCGCGACTGTCGCTTCCTTTCGGTCTATATTTACACAGGAACGTACAAGAGGTGGCAAATCTGAACCTACAGATTAACTTGGTTGTTATTACATAACAATCGAACATTTTTTTACTAACTTAATATATTTTCCAATCAATATTAAGTTAGGTTGTTATTACAAATTCAAGCGAGCGGAAATTAGACTTACGACATCCATTTTTTGCTCAAAGCACAATGTTATTACAAACAATTTTGTACTAAAGCGACTTTGGTTATTCAGCAAAATAGAATAACTCAGTAGTAAATAATTTTCAGTATGAAATTTAATATACAAAATAGTAGTGGAAAAATCCAAATTTATTTAACAATAAAATATTCAAAATAAATATGCATTTGGATCGCTGTCACTCTTTGTGAGCACATGAATTTTTAAAGCGCACCCACACATATCTACCTAAAGCGAAACACATACCAATGCATAGTTAAAATTCACTACAATATTAAAAAATAATACAAAAAACTGAGGTTTATGTGGGTGTGTGCATTTAATAATAAAAATTCTAAACGTCACTCAGTGAAATGCATAACACACAACAACAACTTTAGCAATTCATTTTGTGGCAAGCTGCAATGCGCCGACAACGTCAACTACCAGGCGCCACTCATACGCCCTACTGACGTGCACAGTTGATATGTTAGTAATAAATTTACGATTTTTATACACATTTTTTCTAACAAAATGCCATTTCATAAACTGCAGTTTGCAATACACCCGCGATTTAAAAAATTGAGAAAAATGTCTGCAACTCGAAAACGTTTAAAACGCTACACACAACCTGGCACATACAGTGCATTTCATATACATAGCATACATTTACAAAAATTTTACAAAAATTATCATATTTTAAAACAAAAAATTTTTAGTAGTCCAATACCACCTAGGCTGCTCACTTGATTTCTTTTATTTTCTTTTGCGTTATTATCTCTTATTTTATTTAATTTTTTATATTTTTTCTATTTTATTTAATTTTTTTGATTTATTTTATTTTAGTTAATTTTTTATTTTATTTTACTTTATTTTATTTTATTTTATTTTATTTTATTTTATTTTATTTTATTTTATTTTATTTTATTTTATTTTATTTTATATCATTTTATTTTATTTTATTTTATTTTACATCATTTTATTTTATTTTATTTTATTTTATCTTACTTATTTTATTTTGCTTTATTTTATTTTATTTTATTTTATTTTATTTTATTTCATTTAATTTTTTTTATTTTATTTTATTTTATTTTATTTTATATTATTTAATTTTATTTTATTTTATTTTATTTTATTTTATTTTATTTTATCTTACTTATTTTATTTTGCTTTATTTTATATTATTTAATTTTATTTTATTTTATTTTATTTTATTTTATTTTGTTATATTTTATTTTATTTTATTTTATTTTATCTTATTTTATTTTATTTTATTTTATTTTATTTTATTTTATTTTATTTTACTTTATTTTATTTTATTTTATTTTATTTTATTTTATTTTATTTTATTTTACTTTATTTTGTTTTATTTTATTCCATTTTTTTTTATTTGATTTTATTCTATTTTATTTTATTTTATTTCATTTTATTTTATTTTATTTTATTTTATTTTATTTTATTTTATTTTATTTTATTTTATTTTATTTTATTTTATTTTATTTTATTTTATTTTATTTTATTTTATTTTAGTTTATTTTATCTTTTCTATTTTCTGACTGAAAATATTTGAGTACTCTTTTTTAATATTTCAAAACTGTTGTGAATTCTTTAAAGATGCTTAAAAATTTATAATACAGATATATGCCACTCTATTAGAATTCTTCGAAAAATCTTGAAACTCAAAAAGAGTATACCAATAATTAAAGCATATAAAATCTGAGTGTACTATAATAATGAAACGCACGCTACTTGGTTTGTCGCTTATTTGTTTCGCATGGATTTTTTATAACCAAACTTTGTTACACATCAAAGTTTTAGAACACACACACTCACACGCACACACACGTGCATTATTAATAAATATTTTAAATTTATATGAAAAATTCATTTAGCTTACGAAATTTGGGATCTCTCTTTAGATTTTGTTTTGGAAATATTTGATATGCAAGCAGTAGCTTTGCATATTTAGGTTAAAGTAGACATTTTTTTAAATATTTGTAAACAAAAATTCAATAAGCATCCACGTGCATGCAAAACTCACACACACTTAAACACATATTTGTATGTTTCCATTCATCATTTAATATTATACATAGGTACTAAAATGTTACTATAAAATATTGAGGTTGAAGGATTTGTGGCATAATTTTGGTTGGTTTTTGATATACACAAAAATGAACGCAAGCCTGTCAAATACAGTAATAGGTCGGTTGTCAAACTTAAAAAAATAAAAAAATTACAAAATTGAAATGTGTCATGAGAGCCACAAAAAATTTTATTTATTTTTTTTTTTTCAGTAAAACGGGTTGATAATGATGATTTCGCCACTCGGAGCTCCCACTTGCTCTCTAAGAGTAACTTTCAAACTAAGTGTCTAAGCAAGGACACAATGAAGCTTTACGGAACTAGGAGAAACAAGTTTTCCTAAGCGAAATGCACTAGGAGTAATCCAGAAAAGAAGGACGTTTTTTACAGGGATCAGTCGTGAGAATGTGTGCGAGATGGTTGTCTCCTTTGGACCTTCTAAACTATCTCCTTGGACTAGGACCCATAACAAGCACTCAACTCTTATTCATTTTTATTATGCGTGAAATCATGAACACAATAATCCAAGTTCCAAACACCGCCCCCGCGCTAAATGTTTGTAAGCCTATAAGCAGGCTATAAATTTTAAGCATTCACCAAGAATGATTTAAATGCTTCATGTAAAATGCTCAAACCCACAAATAATCCAACTTACAAAAAAAAAAATAATAAAACAATAAAGAACAACAACAGTAAAAAGCGCTATAAAAAGTTTGGAGTATACAAAAATGAAAGATAGTCTTTAGCCCACAAAAATATCCCTTTAGACATATTCAATAAATTAGCTGTCAAACCAAAAATTATGCAATGAATAGAAGCAATGAAAATGAGAAACCAAAAAAAAAACGATTTTAATCAAAAAGTCGCATAAAAAATTGTTACAAAGCAATTTTGTAAGGAGGGCACGAATGTAAGATGCGTTGGCGGTTCTGTTGACTTTTTAGCCAAATACACTGACAGCTATCTTAAACGCATTTAGTTACAACAATGTAAAAGTGATACAAAATCGATAAGGCATTGGCTTAACTTGAAGGGAAAATGTATTTATTTTTTTATCTACTCACTCGCCGATTGGTTAGTACAACAAATTCAGAGAGGGGACTTCGCACAACTGATTTCTGCTTAACAAACTCATAGCCTAACATGTATGAGTTCTGTGGGTATATGGGGAGCAAAAGTGGTCTTTGGACCGCCTGTGTATTGTGACTAGATGATCCTACTCCTGCGAACTAGCTGTAAACCCACGAGGTGGTAAAAGATACCTTTATATGGTGGCGTTCTGCAGGTACTGTCTAACTGAGTTACGTAGTCCTTAATATCAAGCTTTCTTGGAAGCTTAATGTCGAGTCATTCCGGTACTATGGAAACTGCTAATGTGGAAATGGTGGAAGCGAAATGTGGAAGGCAAGTGCTCGGTTTCTTGTATTGCTGTCGTGGCACACTGAAAATCCAACGGTATAATACTGGCGACTGAATGTAGTTTGCCGTCTTTTTGGGTAGGTGGGTTAGATAAGAATGTGCTGGGCTGGCAACAACTTTTGTACAGTTTCATTGGAGGTTATGGACGCAAAAAGATCAACCGAACTAAAAATTTTATTTCATTTTATTTAAATTTTTTTTTTTTACTTTATTTTATTTTATTTTATTTTTTATTTTGTTTTATTTTATTTTATTTTATTTTATTTTATTTTATTTTATTTTATTTTATTTTATTTTATTTTATTTTATTTTATTTTATTTTATTTTATTTTATTTTATTTTACTAAGGGTTCAATAAATTACATCTCTGTATGGTGATTGGAATGTTTACTGGGCCCTGTCCGATTAGAGGTGTCTTGGTCTTACCAGTCGACCGAGAGCCTTACAGAAGGGATTATCATGACACAAAAGTATTACCCAGGTATTGGCATTGATGCATATTCACACACAACTTTAATTAACTTTTTGTTTCTCTGAATACTTTGCTACCTAACTCACAAGACTGGAATGGCCTTGGAAAGATCCATTTACAACAAAACTAACAAATTTTTAAATTTTGAAAGAAAGAGTCACCCGGCTCCTGGACGCCCATCGACTGATAGGTTAAAAAAAAAGGTAATATCTAAAAATGGCATATCTTTAACACTTTTACATGATGATTTCTTTTTTTTTTTTAATTATCAATTTAAACTGGCTTTACAGAAAGAAGCATATGCCCAAAATTATGAATGTATATATATCCGGAAACACGCTGTTTTAGTGAGCTCGCAAGATTATGCTACACTTAAACTTGATATTAGCACACAAGCTCTGAGGCGCCAGTTGTGATCTTTATTGTCCCGTGCATCAGACTTAAGTTATGTTAATGTGATTATGTTATTATATGCACCCTGTACCAAAAATTAAGTGAAGCAAATTCGTTTGTGCCAAAAAGTATGCAATAAATATTATTCACACATAAACCACAGAGCGCAATTATTATGCGAAAGAAAAACAGGCAATGTGGTTTCATAGCAAAAATATCACCGACAACAAGCCACCCTGCAAAAAATGCGATTAGTTTAGGATGAAGACTAGATAAGTAGCAAAGGAGTTTGCGACTAATTAAAGGTTTTAAAGGTTGAACTGTTTATTTTAATTTTTTTTTTGAGCATGTCATATAAGTTTGTACCTTATGGTATGCTACACAAATGAAAATGGCATACCCAACGTCCGCCCATTGGGACAAGTTGGGATAAATTACAGATTATTGCTAGGGATCAGATTTACATTCAAAATATTGCACCTGAAAATATGCACTTTTTTCAGTTGGTTCAGTGACAGTTTTCAAATTTTACTAGAGGGTCGACTCGTGTGGTAGCCTCGAACAATGGGGTGTTTGGACAAATTAAGTGGCAAAAAATTCCAAAAATTAATTCTTATGAAAGTTGTTTGCTTTAGTACATAATTTTAGCCCACTTTCTTCTGCATACAAGCCGAACTCTACTCATTGCAGACGAAAGCTATTACTCGCAGACCACTCCCTTTAAAGACTAGTCGCACAGTTTTATGCAGGGAATCTTTAGATATTGAACCGTAAATTGTGTTAAATGATGGCAAATCCATAGAAAACACTTTAAACATTGAGACGATGACAATTTATGCATATTGCTAAACATAAAGTAACGAAAAAAACAAGGTATGAACAGAAATTGAAAGAGAATGTTTGTAAAGAAATGGAACCGAGCCAAAAAAGCAATTTACGAACGCATGCTGCATACATTTTGGCGCTCGTAAAATAAATTCCTACATGAACCGCATTGGATGCGTGCTTGTGGATCTTCTACAAAACTCTATGCTTGAAATTGTTACTTGAAATTGATTTGATTTTTTCTTCCTCCTTCTGCTTCATCCGTCTTCTTTTTGATGACAATTTCACTTGAAACGTTAATCGTTCGTTTAAAAGACCAAAAATCGAAAGCCGAATACAAAATCATATTTTATGTTGCCAGTCATTTGGAATTTTTGAAGGCGACGTGTGTAAGGCTTATATATTTTACAAACCACGCGAAAAGGCAGGAAGGTTACAAGCAAGGTCCTTCGATAATGAAATCAAATATGCAAAAAAAATGCCTTAAATGTAACCTAAATGTAGTAAGGCTCCAGCATAATAAACAAGCAGCAGCGTTGTTTGTCATTGCCTATATTCAGGCGTAAGTTCAAATAAAGGGAAGCACGAAAATTGGAAAAGGCTATGCAAAGGCGCGCACTAAAAGCGAATTAAAGTAATAAATTATTTGATTGTGTAGCGTGGCATATGTAGACAGCGCCCACACATGGATGTAGTGGCTTATGATGTTGAGAGCTTGAGCGAGCACTAACAAAATCCATGCCAAAAAGTATGTAAAGCTGAGTATCTCAAATCAGTATTTATGCGCGTTAAATTTTAGCAGCCAACCATTTGCCACCAACATGCAGTCAGGCGTGTCTACGAATGCCTGACTTGTATATGTATTATCTTGTAATTTGTTGTAAGCCTCTACCTATAGTACTTTTAGGCACATAAGTTTTGGCTATATTTTGACTTTTGCCTCTTGACATCTCTACGCAAAAAAAATTGCTTATCTAAGCTAGGCAATATACAAAAGGAAGCGCAATTTTCACTTCTTCCAATATTTGACACTTGAACGATTTCTCTATGCCATGCTTTGATTGTGTATCTATTTCAAAGCATACTTTTAGGACATAATTTTTATATTGGCGCTTTTGTTGAAGTGTGTATAGGATTTCATACTTAAAGCTCAGAAAAAACTCTCTCTGGAATCGCTAATAAAAGTACAGTCTGAACCAGTGAAGAGCGACTGATTTCAATATCACATACGTGCAAATCATGACAGACTAGAAATTTAAAGGATAATCAAATGTATATCTTGGTATCATTAGCATCAGATGAAAGGCGGTGGCCTAAACGGGAAAAACCCGGTAGAGTATTCTGCAGACTTGTGCAATGAGATCTTTTATTGCCTGTCGAGTACTGGTACTACAAGATAGAGACAAGTGCTTCGATTTCTCGCAAAGGGCTAAAAATGGAAAAATTACATTAATTTGGTTATGGATTCAACCTTGACCTTAACAGAATTTTTCTGCTTATTCGTGTTGTTACAGAAGTTGAACTCTGTCAGTATATATCTTTTTTGTGTTGCATATTTTTCGGCTGATGCTTTCGTACCCTACTTATTAGACCTACCCTAAAAATGTTACTATCTCATTGTTTCATCGCTCTCTTACTATTGCTCTGCCGGTGTTCGCGTTTTCCAAATTTTTCTCTCCTCACTACCTCTTCATCATTTCCTTTTTCCCCCTGTCCCGTTTACTTTTCTTCTTCTTATTCCTATTTTTTCCCCATCTCTCTGTTCCTTTCCCACTGTTTCCCGCTCTTCCTCTCTATGTCTCCCTACTTTTCGATCTTCCTATTAGTATCCGACGTTTCCTTCAGATACATGTTTTATCTACAATGGCTGCGGTTACAAATATAGCGGGTTTTGATTTCCTTTTCCGTTTGGCTCCTTTTCGACTTTTAAAATACCCTTATATCCTTTTGTACTATAAAAACGTAATTTTAAATTTAAAATAAAGAAATCGGAGAAGTAGATTTTCTGTTTTGCTCTTACGAAACTTTGAGTTCTAATTTTATTTATATAGTTGGATAGAGATAAAGTATATGCAGTATAGATAGATACAGATAGATGAAGATTGACCTCATACCATAGATAACGAAACATTCAAGTAGGCATAAGTGATATCAGTGCTTATTAAATAGGAAAATATCCCATATATACCATATATGTATGCATATAAAATAAAAAGCCAAATGTTTTGTAACAGCAAAACTGTGCCGATTTCTCCAATTAAAATTTTAGAAAAACATAGTCGTGTTACACAAGGATCTGGGGGTATTTTTAAATAAATTTTTAAATAATAAGACCGACATTTTTGTAACAGCAAAACAACCAATCTTATACGCTGATTTCTATAATTCTAAATTTTAAATATTATTTTCGGGACACAGAAAGATATAGGAGTATACATATTTAAAGTGAAATGTTATTAAAACTTTTAAACGTCCCAAAAGTTTTCGATTATCAAAAACGAAAAATAACAAATGCACTGTCAACTTCTTTCATTTAATTCAGCCAACAGTTATCTGTTGTTCCCACTATGAATACCGGAAATGCTGACAACGCTGCCATATCAAACAAACAAGATGAGCGACAATAGAATTGCAAATGTGACAAAAAACATTACCGAAAAAAAAAAATTATTTATTTAAACTAAGCGAAGATATGTGAATGATTAGGTTGTCGCTCTTATGCAACGCGCAGGATGTGCTGTGAAGCAAAAGGGTATTGCATGCTGCATATCCTGGCATTGCATTTTGTGTGGCATCCGGCTGCTTTTCATCTGTCTAAATAGTTAAATAAATAAACATATTATTATTTTGTATATGCTTGTCAAAATAAGATATAACAGTAATGCCAGAAAATTGCATATACCAACAACACAGCTGAGAATTTATTTGTTTTCAAGAGTGTGTATGTGTGTGTGTTCGAGCGAAAAAATACGCAAAAACGCCAAAACATATGCCACAATTCACGTCGGAGCACACACACACACAGCCAGACACAGTGGAGTATGCAAATAAGAAATAATGAAAATAAAATTTCATTTCAATTTTTGAGCTACTTGTTTCCGCATTTGGCTTGATGAGCAGACAATCCTTTGCCTTCGTACAAACTAGCATACCTACAAACTAGCGCTCAGTGTGCCTGATCCGTTCATCATCCTTTGTTATTCTTTTCCTATATTCCCGTGTGGTTTTGGTTATTCGCAATTGTTTTTTGTGGATTTTGGTTGGAGTTGGCGTATTTTTGTACTTAAAGGATTTGGTTTTACTGCATATTTGTTCAACAGCTGAGCGATGTTTAGTTTTCTTTTTACTTCTATAGCTCGTTTTTGCAGGAGAGTAACATATGTTAAGTGGGATTATTTCGCTGTTGAGCAAGATGTAATATTTTAATGATAATAAAAAAATTATGTTCTTACATTGTAGTAAATAGATATTTAGTCATTTCAGACTTTTTTGCGGTAGTAGCTTTAACTGATTTTTTTTCGTACTAATTTTTAATGTACCAGAATGACTCGAGTTGTACCCGATAAAGCTTCTAAAAAATTTCAATAAAAACTTACACATGATATAGGGTTAGATTTGTAAATGCAGAGTTAAGAAGCTCAGAGATAAACTGTTATTTTTTTAACTCGAGAAATGCATTGCAGACCAGCTTTCTGACGACGAGTTTTCTTGTGTTTGGTTGTAAACACTGTCAGATTTTTGTGTCACGTTCACTTCATATAAATCAAATAATATTATTGGAACCGCTTTTTGGCAGAGTTTTTGTGTCGTTTAGAAGTGGTCAGTCAGTAATGGCTGGGCTCTACGACTGTTTATTTTTGTATAAAGCGTTGTGACAAGCACAGTGTAGAAAGTAAGCCGGCCCTTCATAACTTAAGTATTCCGTAAAATCTACAAGAACAAATGTTCCAAACTGCGCGAACTATCGCGAAAGAATATTTTACAATATAGTTCTATTATGTAAGACGTCCTTATGGGTGTGCATTTATACATAACCATTCATTGACGCCAGTTCGGCGTTGTGTCCCTTCAACTGGGGACAGGGAAGGCTGATTATGGTTTACTTTTGCGTTGTCAAAAGCCAACAGTAAAGATTTAAAAGCATTCTAGTTCAAAAAAGCTTTGAATCGGGGACGGTGAAGTTCAGTAACCGATGCACACTCAAGATCTCATGGAGTCACAGCCGGATGCCCCTTTCCACCACTTATTAATTTAGATTTGTGAAGTCCCCTTCCTAAACGGAATAACAACAAAGAGCACTTTTGATACCTCTCCAGACAAAGAGAATCTACAAGATATTTGTAGGCTCATGACCGCTACTCAACAAACGCTGAGAGGAGAACTTAAATCACTTTTTGACAGCAACAAACATTTTTCGGTAGTACTGCAGGGATCGGATTTGGGACGATAAAAGGATTAATGAAGTTAAAGTCCCACACTGACTCTTAGTTTTTCAATGATTTAAGAAAATACATACATTTTGCATTAACAGATGGAGATTTATATGTATATTAACTCCTTTTCTTGTTTGTCCCGAAAAAAGTTGAGAATTTAGCGATCGGTTTTTGCATAACTTCCTGGTGAACTGGAGACTTTGAAATTTAGTCAGAGTTCAGAACTTCCGTTTGAAATTGGAAATTTTGTATTCAATTCAAAACCAACTTCTCGCTGACTTAGGGACTTGAAACTTAACACATAATATAGAAGGAGATAACAAAACATTTTACAGACAGCAAAATTCCGCTAAGTGGTGGAAAAATCCAGCAATCGATTTTTATATAACTTCCTGATGAGTTCTTTATCATAGTTCAGACCTCTGTGACAATGCAATATTTTATTGCAAAAATTCCGGTAGGTGGCGCATTATCGAGATATTTAGAAAATACTTTAGAAATTGGGAATATTGTTATCAAATGTTAAGTAACTTCCTAGAGACCAAGTGACTTAAGACTTGGCATATAGTTCACGAGTCAATGACAATACAATCCATAGAAATTGAAATTCCACTAGATGGTGCGCTTATTGAGAAAACTAAAATTCCCGAAAAAAGAAGGTGACAATGCAGTTTTGGTCTAATATATTTCGGTGGTTGGCACGCGTATCAAACTATTACGAAAACCAGCTTGAAATTAGCAGACGTTCGAGTAATTCCGAACCATTTCTATATTTTCAAATCAAAAATTCACCAGCACCATATATAATTTTAAGGACAAACGTGGTGCAGTTTTTTGACGACATTAATATAAAGCCTTTAACATTTTTGTATCATCTTTTTATTGCATTTTACAAAGCTTTTTCTGTGACCCCTCCAACTCTTAACAAGTCTAATTAGTCTAGTCTTGCTATGTCTCTCTGGTATTTAATCAAATAGTAAAAAATTTCTTACTTGCAGTCCATCGCGCTGATTACTTAATTCCCTATTTGGGTTTACAAAAGTAAATAGTTGTTGTTGTTGTTATGTAATTGCACTCAAACGATTAACTTTTCTTCAGTTTGTAATCATCTATTTTATTTTGCTTGGCTATTTTAGTCTAAAGTTTTTCTCTCTTTTGCACTTTTATTTTATTTTTTGTGACACTCAATCTCAGACTCTTTTGAACTGAGTGTTGGCAGCATCACATTTTTAAACGTACGATACTGAGCGTTTGTACAGATTTACTTAGAGAATTGGTATTTTTGTTGGTGGTTTTGTTGTTTGTTTATGAGCAAGTTGTTTTTTTTTTGTTGCTTTTGCCTTTTATTCTTTCTAAAACGCTTTACCGCAAGTAAACACAAACTATTTTGCTTTTTGGTAAGTGTATATAATATATATACTATATAAACTTACATACATATTTACAGGTTTTCGTTTAATGACATTTATATTGTTGTTGCATGTTTGTTTGTATGTTTCATTGTATGCTGGTGTCATTGTTGCAGTTTAGTTCAAAAAGTTCGGCTCAGCATGTGTTGCCTGTCATGCACTTACAACACACTTATTACACTTACGAGGCACAATACACTCGCACATGCACACACATACGCAAGCACACACATTGCCAAACACATACACATATAAATATTCACTTTTGTATTACCAGTCTCCACTTGCATTTAACACCAAAGCTTTCTTCTTTCAATTCAATTCAGCGTTGCTTGAGTACTAGAGTGCAGTTATTCTGCTTGCTGCGAGTATATACCCAGTAGCGCTAGTCTATACACTATTTTAGTTTTCAGATTGACAAGTTTTAACTCCGTTTCAGTTAAGTAAAGCTTAGTGATCTGTAAGTGATAAATTTATTCAATTAATTTTTTTAGTTCGAGAAAGTTTTTTTTTATTTTTGTAAAATGTTTGGTTTCTCAATTTTATTTGAACTAGAGATCGCCAAATGATTGAAATTCAACAACAAAACTTTATCTTATTTTCATTAATTTCTGTTCTTCCACTTTTTTCTTTGTATTTTGTCCTTCTTTATTTCCCCTCCTTAACTTGCTCTTCCCTACCCTTCAATTCCATTCCATACCCTTTCCTTCCTTTTCTATTTTAAATTTACTTCAATTCATATACCTGATTTCACTTTACTTTTTCTTATGCTTTCATTCCTTTCTTTTATTTTATTTTCTTCTCTTTTCTTTTCTTTTCTTTTCTTTTCTTTTCTTTTCTTTTCTTTTCTTTTCTTTTCTTTTGTTTCCATTTCTTCAGTATCCTATTGTTGTTGCTCTTCTAGACACCAGAAGACTTTTGGTACTAGCCCTACTGTTACAGGAGCCAGTTCTTTTACCCCGTTTTATCTTCAGTTTGTGGAAATTAATAGCCAAGATACCCTCACGCCTCTGTGTAGCCAAAGAAGAGTGAACAGTTACGGAAGGAGAGTTTGACGAAAAGAATCCGTGTACGATGAGGACAAGCAATAATCTCTCCCCTAGGCTTTTGTACTAAAAATGAGGATAGTACATAGCTCCACAGAACCTAGAAGAACAATTGATGCCATACGAAATTTTACTCCTATGCGCTGCCTACACGACCTCGTTGAGGCGCAACAAACTGTATAAGCAAGTTTTATAGTGATGCCAAGAAGGAGAAGCGACGTCAGTTATGAGACAACAAATATGAGGCCAAAGGGGATGGGTTCGAAGTGCTTAAGATGCTGGCATATTAGAATATTGGACAATAAATCTCCCAAGAAAGTTTCGACGGATGATTAGGGCGCGAGTTCAGCGATCTGAATCATCTTATGAGAATAAGGAAATTTTGGAAGCTACAAGAGCGGAAGGCCGCCACTGATATGGAAATCACAAATGAAATGATGAAAGCGATAAATATTTTTCTATAAATATTTGAAGTGTTCTATTAGGGTGCTGAGTTCTGGGTAGGTCGAACCAAAAACAAAATTTGAGGTAGAGCCTTCATGAACCGTTTGCTGATTTAGGGTTGGCCAAAAAGAATGTAGCGATCTTCCAGCCAGCCAAATTCTCAAGACTTTTGCCTTGGAATAATTTTCTAGAATATTTTAACCCTCTAGTGACGGCGGCCGCCGTGGTGTGAAGGTAGTGTTGCCGGCCTACCACACCGAAGGTCCATGGTTCGAGCCCTGGTACAGGTAACATCAAAAGTGATTTGAAAAAAGTTTTTCAAAAACGGGGTCGCCCCTCGGCAGTGGTTTGGCAAACTCTCCGAGTGTATTTCTGCCATGACAGGCTTCTCAGCAAAAAATTCGTCTCCTTTGTAGATGCCGTTCGGAGTCGGCAAAAAACTGTAGGTCCCACCAATTTGTAGGGAAAAATTCAAATCGGCACACCACAAATTGGAAGAGAAGCTTGGCGCAAAAATCTCTTAGGAGGTTTATGATGATATACCTGTTGTATATCGCGCCATAGATAGATAGATAGTGACTACTGAAAGCTATTTTACATAAAATTTCGAAAAGTGTATAGAGTGAATTTACAGACTTTAAATTTTGCAGATAGGTATTGCCGGAAATCTGTTTATTTTATTTTAAAAGCACTGTTATTTTCCTTCAAATTTTCAGATATTTCAAAACTCACTACAGGTTATATAATATTCTCACTCATTCACTTTGACAATTCTATTTGTTGTAAATATCTTTTACACCAGACATTCAACACACGCACACAGGAGTATCTTAGCATGACACATGCACTTACCAACAGTCATAGATCCTTAGATTTGCTGTGGCTTGCAATGCGGCAAAAGTTTTTACTGTACGCTCTCCCCTTTTTTCGCTCGCTTTCAACTGTTCATCTTCGATATTATCCGTTGGCGTGAAAAAAGTAGAAAGTTTTAACAACTAAAATGTGACAATGTACAGACATAAAACATGTGTGCAACATTTAGTATGAAAGAATGTGTGTGTGTGCGTCGTCTCCATATACAAAGCTTTACTTGTACTGTTGCCATCGATTGCACTTGGGCTGTGTGCGAGTGCTCTGTCCATTGGCGGCGCTAGTTTGCAAGGCACGAAGTCAACAAATGTAGCGATTTTAAAATATCTTTATGCAGCAGCCATACAAGCTAAGGATGCACAAGCACATTCAAACTTTTATACATATGCAGACTTATTTCATTTGAGATCAAAGGATTAGCGGTCAAATAAATTGTTAATAAACGATTTTGAGCGACGAAAGGAATAACTTTTATCTCGCAAGTGCTTATGTAGTAGTGTGCGCGTATATTACGGCTATAGATGCAATGCAGTCTGGTGTTTTACTGGAGTATAAAAAAACAAAGATTGTTGAGGCTTTATTGTAGATTCATCATCATCATCACTACTCACCCGCTGTTGGTCGTCCCTCACTTCCCTGCACAAAAATGCGATTAGTCAATGATGCATCCGGGATGAGGCGCAAAGGAAGATGCGACTATACCCGAACGGGTACGAAAGGGCTAAGCCACTTTCAATTTACTTACATCCCTGTGAGTATGTAACAAAAACTAAAATTTATTTACGTATATTGAATTATAGCCAACTGTAGGCTAAATGGATCAAGGATCACTGTCTTTAGAGACTAGTCACACGGTTTTTTGCAGGGTTACGACGTCGCAGTACAACAATGTAGACCAGTGTGGTGGTGTGACTATTTCCAAGTATCGCCTAAAGGTATACAAATAAGCCCCACAGACATAAGCTCATCGACAGCAACGACGGCAACGACGGCATGGCTAACAGCTGTAACCAATAGAATTCCCTGCCAACCAGCAGTGGATAAAAATCTGGATAAACAGCGAGTCGCGCTTACCAAATAGCTGGAAAAAAGTGGGCAATTTTGTACGGCGAGGTTTGCTTTTTAACTATGTTGAAAATGTTTTTCCGTGTAGATGTGAGTGCATACTTTTAGGCACTTGTTGTTTTCTAAATAAATTCGAAAAATGTGCAATGGTGTTGGTAAAAATGTGTGAATTTGTGGAATCAGAGTTTCACCACGGTTAGCCATGGTTGGTAGGGTTTCATTGCAGAGAAATACCATAACATGACAATCAAAATTATTCTCAGTTCTTTTATAACTTATCCCGTGGTGTAGCGGTAGTGTTGCTGACCTACTATGCTCCAGCGGGTTTGGCTTTCAGAATATGCACGCGGTAGGTAAGCCTGTTTTAAAAGATGCCTAAACTCCATAACACGAAGCTTCGTTCGGGTTAAAGAGATCGATACCTTTAGAATATGGCGGTCGGGCTAGTATTAAAAGGTTTTAGTACCGGAGCACCGAAGCGTACCGGTCCCATATCGATCAAAGGTATGTCCACACCGGTAACACTCTTCTAAGCATTCGGGGAATGTTTTTGCCACTAATCAAACAGAAAAACATACAAAGCAAAAGCAGATACACCATAGTCTTCCGTTCTGGAGGTGTCCAGCCAGCTGACAGCACACAAAAAAATCCTTCTTTTTTCTTTGGGTGTACCCATGTGAACTGCTGTCTAATCGCTTCGCCAGTGGAAAGATCGTGTCGCTGCACCATTAGGGTGCACGTGCGCTCATTCCACCCATCGGCCTTTGAAGTCCTAGGAAATACTAGGTCGAGGCAGCATTGAGTGCTAAAGCTAATCACTAGATCACTTATTCTCTTCGATAGTCATCTTGTCACTCCAGCCAACTGTTGTTAGTCCGATACTGGTCGAAAACCCGTCGAATCTTCCTTCGACACCTTCCTTGAGCTACATCAGCACAGGTACGAAGAAAATTATATATTTGCTCTCCGTGATTTTATTTTAAAGTCCGAAGTATCACCTGTTCGAAAGAGTGAAGGCTAGAAACTTACGTTATTTCCTTTGTTAATTCTAGTTCCCGAGTTCGTCTATTTCCTCCGTCCCTCACAAGTTCGACGCTTCTTTATTTGACCTAAGCAACTACCTTGTCCTTTTTTGATAAAGAGTCGCCTATACAAGATAATGGTTCGAGTCGATATTTGAAAGTTCGGTAGCCAGAACGACGGAGCTATATCGGCCGTATACGTCGATAAAGTCACTTTTCCTTTAATGGTTTTGATCAGGGAATAGCCAGGTGGCCTGGTGACTTTTTATATATTGGAACTTGGTACAACAGATGACCATATTTTAGTATATTTGATATCATAAAATTGATACTGATATAAATTTACTTTTTTACTTTTGGAGCCGTCACTAACATTCGATTTCATATTCTATAAGTTTTTTGAGGTCAAGACTGTGGTCCCGCTATTTTGCCCGCTTAACTCACAATGCCTCTAGTTAGATGAGCTTAATAGATCTTATATGAAGAGCTGGCTCAAATGAGAAGCTAGAGTCTATATTTGCCTATCTGTTTTGTCAGCTGCATATATTCCATTTCGGATATATCATTGAGTTGTCATTCGTTTCTAACCTCAAAATTACTTCTTTATTTTTTAGAGAAAAAAATGTCCAACTTAATTTTCTATTCAGGTAAACTTTTCTTCTGTGAGCACGTACTCTAATCCAATTTCCACTTTTTGTTTGGTACGGATGCTCTGATATTTGCAAAGCTTTCTTTGTGTTTTCCCTTGTTCTCAATGTCATCAGCTCTGCTATTACTCCCAAAGTAAGTTTTCTGCTTTGTTGCTTTGTTTTTATTTTTTCTTTGTTCCTCTCTGCAGTTGATGACAGCCAATTGGGAGCAGCTCGCTAGCAGTATGTGGACCAACTACCTACAACTCCCAACTACCTGCTGATGAAAAAATTGCTCTTCTCCAACTTCATACCGCACAGCTCAGTGACTAAATCAATCCGCTGCAGGTTAGTTATACAAGTGAAGCCCAAAAAAATAGCTCAAAGGCGCTAACAACTGCAGGATATGTTGTGTTATATATATATGTATTTGTTGTTTTTGTGTAGTGTTGCAATTTGTTGTTGTACAAACATTCCTTGTTTTGGCGTCTGCAGACGCTAGTAGTTTATCCTTCTGTGGCTGGTTACGTACGTCTTACCCGCGTTCTACGTCTAAGCATTTTTGCTTAGGACTGCCATATAGTTGTTCGTGTTGTTGTAGTTATCTTTGTTTTCCATTCTATCACAAGCAATTGTTGTAAGCGACAAGTGAAAAATGTTGTCGACAACATCAACAACACTCACGCTCATGCACCACAAAAACTTGATATTCACACAAAGCCGACATTACACACACACATTTTTGTGTCAAGGGAACACTGCAGCTCATCTGATTGGGTTTCACATTTCATGTTACCAAGCTCTTAGCTCTCAAGGCGTAGAAAAGAGCTATAGCTATCAATCGGTACATCGAAATTACCAGAGCGACGGCAGTCAAAAGCTTCAATATCGGTATACTATATAGCTGGCCTGTGAGCTGCCTTTAAAACCAGCCACCTAAATCCTAACGATACTAGGTTTTATGACTGATCTAACCCAGAAATGTGGTCAGCAGCAGTGCCAGATTCCTGCCTAAAAAAAACCAGATCAAAAAGACGCAATACCAAATGGATCACGTCGTAATCCAAGGTAGACATAGCTCCAGCTGCCTAGACGTTTGTACTTTTTAAAATCTCAATAGCAACCAGGACTACCATCTTGTAGCAGCCAAGAAATTTAACACAGTAACTGAATAAATTATTGGCCACCGGAAGATGCGCACGACTCAAACAACTAAACATTCCTGAAGTATGAGAAAAATCATTTTTTGAACTGCTCGACGGAGCACAGTCGTCTAAGGCTAATTTTACTTTAGTTCAGCCCCACTGAAATTACTGGACTTTCACTAGAAGAGATAGGTGACAATGCTCTGACTTCTTTGATACAGATAGAGGAGGGCTTCTTGCCGTGAACGAGAACAAGACGAAGTGTATATTTGCTTTGATCAAGTTAAGAATCGGCGCACTTGCGCCCTAGCAGCCACGACGCTATTGTTAGTTACAAAGTCGCAACTGTGAGGGACTTTGTCTAGTTGCAAGCAGTATTTATGGCGTAATTATTCTCAGCCGAAAAATTCAAAAGAGAGTTACTCTAGCTAACTTAGATACTTTGAAATTAGTAGGCAATTGGGAAGTGAAGTCTTCTCGCGACAAACAAAGACCATGCTCTATAAGTCTCTCGTTATCCATTTCATTATTAATGGCTCGGAAAAAATGGAATATCCCTCCGAGTGTTCCAAAAAAATGTGCATCGAAGAGCATAATGAAGCGAACTAAAGTCTACCGCCTTCACAGCGTGGGTCAAGTTATGCGAATGGACACTGAAGTTCACTTTCAGAACACCCGAATTCGGCAACAGAAGAAGGTAGAGGCACCGTCTGGGGGGAAAAAGGCGAAGCATAACTTGACCTTCCTTGGTCTTCAAATATAGCTAAGAGGGAAGACTATCTGACTGAAAATTATGGTCACCACAACACCCTCCTCTTTTTTTTTTTTTGTTTTTAATTATAGAGCATTCTTTTAAACATTATTCGGGAAACGAAAGGGTGCAGCACCTGTCACCATAATGCTAACGAATATTCTAAATAAAACCTTTTTGAATCTATTCTGATGAGCAGCAGTGTCGGCCGTATGTGTTGGGGCATATCCTCAAAACAGCAGCTGTGTTTGCAGCGAATGAGTGCAACACTTTTGTTGTCAGCACTATTACTGTTACCATTACCCTTATTGCTACTTTTGCTTTAATTTTTCTCTATTACTGCTTATCCTGTTTTATATCTTTTTTGGTGACAACAGCAAGGAAAAAACTGGAATGATACAATAAGGTGACATAAATAATTTAATGAAAATGAAACGAACACAAGTTAGTGTAAATGAATGAATTGCAATGGGAAAATCTAAAACAAGAAAGAAATGCGATCTAGGAGGACCAGATATCTTCTGGATTTAGGGGCTAAATTAAACAAATATACATACGAACATATATAGCTGATAGGTGTTGTTATTCACATTAGTTATGGGTGTTGCAAAACGCACTATATGAGGTGTAGAAACATGCAGAAAATACGGTAAAAAAAATTCCGAATCATACTTACACATAAATAAAATAAAAAAAATTAATAAAATTAAATTAAATTAAATTAAAAAAATTTAATTAATTCAAATTAAATTAAATGAAAGTAAACAATATAAAATAGATTAAACTAAAACAAACTAAAATAAAATAAAATATAATAAAATAAAATAAAATAAAATAAAATAAAATAACAAGCAAACATAAAAATTCGAGCTTTGCTCCAACAACAATCAAAATAAAATAAAATAAAATAAAATAAAATAAAATAAAATAAAATAAAATAAAATAAAATAAAATAAAATAAAATAAAATAAAATAAAATAAAATAAAATAAAATAAAATAAAATAAAATAAAATAAAATAAAATAAAATAAAATTAAATTAAATTAGATAATATAACTTAAAATAAAATAACTTAAAATAAAATAAAAATTTGTTTTTTCAAAGGTAATTATAGTTTAATATGAACGTTGGTGGTTGAATTTCAAACCCTGGGTTTTTTAACTCTTGTACTTGATATATATTAGAACGATTTTCCGTCCTCCCTTATCAAAGTTGGTTTGTAACAAACCGGTTTCGGCGTTCCGCCATCCTAATCGTTTAGTTTCGTTCTCCTTGTACATATTACTTGAGTTGTTTCTCGGGTTTGAAGACAACTAAAATGGCGTAACAATTTAAACCATTTTTCATTTGAGTCGTGGCTACAATGATGTATCGAAACCGGAGGTGAAAATAATATTAGATTGTTTTTGCACGCAATTTCTGCTTTTAGATATGGTATGGATTTCTATTCAGTTACCTGTTGCATGATTTTACTTCGTTTCTCTTGTGTTATGCAACAGCTTCCTCGCTTTTCATCACAGCAGTCTCGCATATGACGAACCAAAGTCCGCTAAAAGCCCCTTTTAGGAATGAGTTAAAAAAATATTGTGAAAAAAGTTAATAAAAGCTAAAAAAATGCTGATCCTGGCTTTACTGTTGCGAATGCCTCGTATATATGTTAATTCTGAAAAAAGTGTTCGCTACCTTAAGGAGAAGGAAACTGATGTATATTGGAACGATTTTTCGTCATCCCTTATCAAATTTGGTCAGAAGACAAACAGGTTTCGGCGATGTGCCATTTTCAATGCCATTTTTCGAACTATATACATCAGCTTTCCACCCTGTCGGAAAATCAATAAAACAAAATTAAAGTAGGAAACTATTGAAAAATGTGAACAAGGTTAAATATTTGCCAAAACCATATTCGCCCATTTACTAGCTAATGTGCTTTGGTTTCATTGAATTTAGTTTCTCCAAAGTTTTTAACTTAAAAGTTCAATTCAAAAGCATAAAATCCTTAAAATAAATCTTTTTTTTAAGATTTTCATCATAAAGGCAGTAAACAGTACAATAACTGGAAGTTCAAGAACAAACTTTTCAAACCAAGTAAAATAAAACTTTATAAACACAAAATATGTATTCTTTTTTTAATGAAAGCTTGAAAGCGAAACTTTAGACTTTCCTGCTTGTTCTTGGACTTTGAGCACAGCTTTTTTTGTGTCATTCATAGAAAATTCCAATTGAGTGTAAAAACATTCTTTATTTTGCTTTTATGCATTAACTGTATGTATGCATATTTTATAATATACCCAGTTGTGGGACAATTTAAATTTTTGTTTGTATATTTTTTTTTATAATAAAATTCTTACATTTCGATATTGGTGAATTAATGGAAAATGCATACGTATTTAAGTGCAAAGGACGTTAAGCAAGTATTTTAAAAGTTTGTGTCTATAGGTATGAATGTTTGTGTGCCCATTACTCAATAACCGCTGAATAGAATTTACTGCAATTTTCATTGTTTTATTTCCAGATATCCAACTTAAAGTTTAGAACCATTCTTGCTGCAGTGAAATATTTTGTTAAGGCTGTTTATCAGTTTTGGCAAAAAATTTTGCTTCAAATTATTTTTATACATATAGTGCAATTATAACAGGCCAATGTCTGTATATATCTAACAAACATTATATGACAATGCATTGGAGTCTTGGTTAGAGCAACAGAAGCTAAAACAGCAATTCTAAATTCTTTTATGTCTGTAAGAAGGTTTGTACGCGCATCACTACAAAACTACTATGTAGAATGCAAGCGGTTGTAACGCATATTTTTCTGAAGAACTATCTTAAAATATAGAACCAAATTCAAAAAAAGTTTGTACTTTAAAAGAGGAGCGCACCCTAGGTAGTGATTGGTAGCACTTCGAGTATATTTAGGCTAACTAGGAAACAATGAAGCAAAATTCGCTAGGTGGCACATGGAACGAGATATTCTGAAATGCGTGCGAAATCTTAAAACTTTCTAAGTGATTTTTAAGTTACTTTGAGCGCAGATAGAAGCTTAAAACTAGGGCACGGTGACTTGGAATGTGACGAAAAGAAAAAATATTTAGCTACATGGCATATAGATCAAAATATCCAAGAAATAAAAGTAAAATATTGCGTGTTTTTTACAGAACAAATTGGAAAATAAAAATATATTGAAGAATTTTATAAGATTATCTTTATATAAAATGACTAAAAACCATTATCCAATTTTTCCACAGCACAGGAAGTAGCTATCGAGCGAACGATTTGATAATACCACGTCTAACCCACTAGGTGATCACTATGCCTCATTTAGTTACTAACTTGGAGTCAACAAAAACTAAACTTATACTTCGACAACCTTTTTTGAAAAATTTTCTCAAAATATTGGACGAATCTGAACAAAAAATTTTTAAATAAGTTTAAGGCAGTATTTTTCTCGTTTATTGTGGCAATTCGCAAGTGGGTATAAAATATTCGGGTTTTGTCTGGAATTTAAACTTTCTTATACTCACTTGGTTTGCTTCCTGTTTCCGGCTGAAAGTTTATGCGGCAAACGATGTTGCTTGCCACTTAAAATTTAGCTGCAACTCATAGGCACAACATGCAAGCATTTAGAAATTCAGAGATATACGTAGTACATTTCAAGGGTAGATTTCTACTTTTGAGCTCTTCGAATGTTGTGTGGAAGGCAGCTGATTGTAGGTGATAAAGATGGCCATTGGTCCAAGGCAGAGCTTGAGAGAAGATGCATTTAAAATAAGCTTCTCTCCTGTGGTAATTGAAGTGCGAACAATCACAGAGAGTCTAAAGAAATATTACAGGGAGTCGCGGTTAGTCCCTGCAGTATGGGAAAAATTGGATCTGAAAAGCGCTGAGAGTTTTTATAGAGCTCAAACAACCTTTATTGAAAAGTAAGTTCTAAGCCTAGCTGTGGACCTAGGGGTACTCTGTATTGGTATTCCTCTAAAATTCAAGTTTAAGAAACTCTTTTCTTCAAACTGCTAGCGACTATGAAATCGTTACTTATTTAGGTGCAAACGTTTGTACGTATGCATATGTGTTTGTGAGTATGTATATATTATGTATGAAAATTGGTATACTTGCCTTTGTACATTACTTTCTAACAAAGTTCTAATTTAAAATTGAAAACTAGTTTATTTTAACAGGAATACAAGCGCATACAAAAACACACACACACTCATATCACGCATACATACATGTATTTTCAATTCAAAAGTAGCTCAATAAAAGCAAAAAACTTTCACCGGCACTCTCTAACACACTCACAAACGTACACACTTATTTGAAGTTATTTGATTATATGAGTGAAATTGTGCAACATTTCCAACTACATTTTCTTGATTTCAATCTTTCCGCCTTCTCCGTCCCGCACTACACACGCTTTGTTAAAATGTGTTTGCATTGCTTTTTAGAGTCGAACGGCAAATAGGCATTCACTCGGAAGCAGAGCCTTTGTTAGCTGACAAGTGGCTGGGCTGTGCAATGCGACCCATGGGGAGAATTGAAATATTCCTGCTGCTGCTTTTAGTACCTTTGCTAGCCCGTACTTGCACGGACAACAGGTCTTATCAGCAGGGACCGACTTATTTTCAAAATTTCAATGAATAGTAAAAACTGTATTATTATTTAAAAAAAAAAATGTAATAGATTTTAACTTTCTTTTTTAAGTAAAAATTTAATTTTTTTTACCTAAAAAAAATGTAAAATGTTTGTTTTATTTTATTGTGAAAAATCTTAGAAATTTCGTTTTATAATTTTAGCCACAATTTAAGTATATAATATTTATACCTTTCATGAACATGAAATGTTATTATAACTTTGGTCCGATATTTGTAGGTATGAGAAAAAGAAGAGATAGACCCACCAATAAGTATACCGAAATGATAAGGGTGAAGAGCTGAGTTGAGCCAAGTCCGGCTGTCCGGCTGTCCGGCCGTCCGGCCGTCCGGCCGTCCGTCCGTCTGTTTGAACGCAAAGTTCAGTTTTAGAGATATCTCGATGAAATTTGGTAGGAGACAGCCATTTTGTAAAGCATTAATCATTGGTCGGAACCAGCAAGATCTGACCAATGCAGCGCATAGATCCCATATAATCGATTTTTCCGATAAATGGGGTTTGAGCTATGTATCTTTAAATTAACAGTTTTTCAGAGTTTAAACTAATTATGGGTAAGGATCGGACACTTAAAACCGTGATGCGTATTCATGAAAGGTATAAAGTCTTCGGCACAGTCGAAGACAGCCCTTTCCTTCCTTGTTTTATTTTATATTTATTAATTTAAAAAAGCATAAGTAAAGCTTTAATAATATATAAGACTACATTTTAATTTAATTTTTAAACTATTCATGAAACGAGCTCAAGGCCAAGAATAATAATTTTTCACTTTTTAGTTTTTATGAAAATTATTATATGGTGATTGTTGTTGGAGCAAAGCTCGAATTTTTATGTTTGTTTGTTAATTGATATTAGAGAGAGAAAATTATTTTTGTTTTTATTTTTTTATTAATAATTTTTTTTTTTTTAATTATTAAAAGTTATTTAATTGAATAGAGTAGGAAAATTTTTAGAGACAACCGCCATAGCTTTTCTTATAGATCCATTTCGGAAGCTGCTAAGCTTCTTCATCAAAGAAATTTTGGCACGCATTGCTAACCATTAAGCTAACAATACGCTGGTTTCGATGTCATCTAAACTCCTAATTCTGTTCTTTTTACCATATACATGAACCACTTCCTCCACCGGGCAGTTAGTGGTGTGATTATGATAGATTTTTTGGCAGAATCTGTTTTATCATCATCAGCAGAACTTTTTAAACCAAAAAAATTTAATGTGGTTTTATTTTAGTATTATTTCTGAAGATAAGAATGTCAGAATAAGTCTTGCTCTTTCGCTTAAAAATAAAAACCAGTACAAAAAAACTGCATAAAAATTATTATTATTGGCCTTGAACTCATTTATAGTCATGGATATTTTCCTTTTATTTATTAGGTCAAAGATAAATTTAAAAGAATAAAATCCTTATTTGCACTATTATTGCGCCCTTTTCTGATAAAAAAGCATAACCCCTACGCTCTCTGCTTATAACCATTGTATAGAGGGCGCAAGTTTGTATTGTTGTCCTTACGTTGAACTGCATTAACTTAAATTGCTTGCTTTATTGAAAGTGTGTCAAAGCTTTTGAGCATTTTGCACAATTTCGTTTCATATATGTACATAGCTAAATATACATATATTTACATGCGTTCAAGATTAAGTCAAAGTACTTACATTTTAGTTTTTTGTATGGATGGACGAGCAGAAGGGCACACCCAACATGACTCTGTAAATATATAAAGACATAAATAGCATTCTCATATAACGACAAGTTTTTGATAAGCTATAAAAATAACTTAGTTATTGGAAAACCTTAACTAGAAATAGAAGAAAGTTGTAGTAACATTTGATTTAGGGCAACGCATTGCCGGGCATTATGAGCCTTGCTATCAAAGAGATCCTATAACCTTCGAAGTTTTAATATTAGTGTTAATTGAAATTCAACCCCAAAATTTGCCAGTTTTGGTTATATCAATTCATTCTATTTATTTTGTATTTTTATTTATTTTCCTTTTTTTAATTTTGTTTATTTTATTTTATTTATTTTATTTTATTTTATTTAGTTTTATTTTATTTTATATTGTTTTATTTTATTTTACTTTACTTTATTTTATATTATTTTATTTTATTTTGTTTTATTTTATTTTACTTTACTCTCTTTAATTTTATTTTATTTATTTTTCTTTTTTTTACTTTATTTTATTTTGTTTTACTTTATTTTATTTTATTTTATCTTGTTTTCTTTTATTTTATTTCATTTTATTTACCCCTATTTTATTTTTTTATTTGGTTTACTCTATTTTATTTTATTTTACTCTATTTTATTTGATTTTATTTGATTTTATTTGATTTTATTTTATTTAACCCTATTTTATTTTTTTATTTTGTTTTACCCTATTTTAGTTTTTTACTCTATTTTATTTTATTTTATTTTCCTTTATTTTATTTCATTTTATTTAACCCTATTTTATTTTTTTATTTTGTTTTACCCTATTTTTTTATTTTACTCTTTTTTATTTTATTTTATTTTTTTTTGTTGTTGTTTTTAATTTTTCCTCTAATCAAAAATAATAATAATTAACTAAGAACTATTATCAACTGGTCTTGAGCTCGTTATACTTACAAAATTATTTTATTTTGTTATATTTTATTTTATTTTATTTTACTTTATTTTGTTTTACTTCATTTTATGTTATTTTATTTTATTTTACTTTATTTAACTTTATTTTATTTTGCTTTGTTTTATTTTATTTTATTTTGTTTTATTTTATTTTGACTCATTTTATTTTATTTTAATTTATTACATTGCATTTTATTTAATTTTATTTGGTCAGGTAACTTTATTTTTTGCAGTTGGTTTTCCTAAAAACAAAAATCTATTCGAATGTGGGATTTTCTGTTCGTAATTGCTTTAAATTCGCATTAGCCGCAGATTAAGGTGATTCTTGCCTTAAAAAGTATTTTTCTGGTTATGAATCCTGTACTTGCATCATTGCAATATATTTGATTGTTTCCTCCAAGAGTAGCCTGGTGTGATGAATTTTGTGGCCTTCTCAGTAAAAATTTTAAAACTTTAAATTTGAGTCCATGTTATGCTGAAAAGTGCTGGCTTCATGTTTCAATTACCAACAAATACTTCAATTCCATCAAAGTTAACTTGTATATTTGTAAGAACATTTAAACCATTATGACCTTTTTTTTCAAATTCTTTCTCTTCAAAGGTCGACGACTGGCTGCACTCGACGCGTCGTATAAAAAACTTGACGAGTTTCTCTCCGCGCCAGCCTACAGCTACGTTTTGGGGAACAATTTTTGTTTCATATTCCGGTAACCAACATTTGCGGCTAAGAAACTTTATCTTCAAAGGTAACCAACGTTGAATTTTAACAGTATTTCAACTTAAACAAGGATATTCAAGTAAAAGTGTATGTATGCATGTGTTTCTAGTCACCCAATAAACACAAACTAAAATAAAAGTATCGTATTTTAAAATCTAAAGGAATTTTCGGCTGTAATTTCTGAGGTTAGCCAGCAAAAGTAAATATTCGGGAAAGCTCTTAGAAATGTATCTATAAATAAATATATGTTTATAATGTGAACCGCAATCTGTAAAATCTTGTTTCGAAATCAAAAACTTGATACAGAGTGCGCAAAAACACTACAACTTAATCTGTTCTCAAACTGCCACTTCAACAGCATGAGTCAATGCAACTCTGGGTGACTTTGTGTTATTTTCCTTAGTGTCTGCTACTATCATATATTTACTCATATTATAGGCAGATGCGTTATGTTTGTTGGGCTGTTCGATTTTCAGAAGTTCGCAGAAAATTTCTCGTTGCTAGTATTTCAGTTATTTCCGCTTTTGTTTCTTATACGGCATGCAACAAAGGCCTAGCACATGCTCACAACCATTCTTTACCTCTTTGCAACACTATGACGCCGGTTTGCTGGAGCATACGAGTAACATTCTTGCGCTAGACGGTCATGCGAACTTACACATATTATTATAAAAGCGCTAGATATAGGTGACCTGTAGAGAAATCAGTACCCATCAGGAACAAAGTGAATAGAAGCAGAAATTTTGCGCTTCAGAACAAGATTTAGTGAGGCAAATAGGAACTAGAATTAGATCTTTAATAGTACAAAACCAACAGCTGTGTAACCATCACCAGGAAATTTGAAATATTTTTAGTGATTAGTGATTTTTATTACAGTGTCCTTTAAAGTGAAATATTAACTGTTTCAATTTGATTATTTTTTTTTTTTGCTTTATTTTTACAATACTTTTTTATTTTCTAATCACTAAGTATGTGAAAAGGGAGTCGGACCGTAATACCTCAGAACTGCTGCAGGACGGGTATAATCGTGCTATAATCAATATGTCTAAGTTTGGTGTGGTTAGGAACCAAAGGAACCAAAGTAACTAATCCATACACGAAAGGTTATTTTCGTCCATCTTGTTGCGTTTAAATGAGTTTGAGCATGAACTAGTTCCAGTGAACTAGAAGTATAACAGTTCAGAGCAAGACATTTTCCCTGCAGGGGCTTCTTATTTTTGTGTGTGATTTTAACCTTAGTACAACAGTAAGGTATTCCGTCCGTGGTTCCCTACCATAGTCTGAACGGCAGCTGGGTAGCGTTACCGTACGTCTGTTTCAGTTCTTAGCCAAGGTTACTGGGTATATATTTAGAGGTATACATTTGTATATAAAACAAGTAAGGAAAGCGCTATCTTCGGCTGTGCCGAAGTCTATATACCTTTCATGAATACGCACTCCGGTTTTAAGTGTGTAATCCTTACTTACAGTAATTACAAACTCTATTTATCGGAAAAATTTAATGTATGTGGGCTGTACGATATATTGGTCCAATCTTCATGATTTTCAACATACGCATTACATATGTAATGCTGTTACTACCAAACTTTGTGTTCCTAGCTATTAAATTGCAAGAGTTATAGCCCAAAACCCATTTATCGGAACTATCGATTGTATGGGGCCTATGCGTTGTATTGGTCGGATCGAATGATTAATATATTACAAAAGGGCGGCCCTATACCAAATTCCATCAAGAAAACTCCAAAACTGAGGGACGAGTTTGCGTTAAAACAGACAGACTGCCGGACAGACGGACATGGCCAAATCGACTCAGCTCAGCCCTGATTATTTCAGTATACTTATTGGTGGGTCTATACCTTTTCGGACCAAAGTTATAACACCATTTCATGTTCATGAAAGGTATAAAATGTGCGATACGTGAGTACATATATTTAGTATGAGGATGTGTGTTTGAGTGCATGACAAGTATTACCGTTAGACATTATCCATTCGCATACACTCTTAACTAGCTTTTCACCTACACGGTTGCTTGTTGCTTACTCGCATGATTTTTGAAATTTTCTGCTTTTGATTTTTGTTGTTTGTAGCGGTGTTTACTTTATGCTGGATAAGTGCGCCCAAAAATAATATAGCACCGAATCACACACAAACTCTCAGCTCATAGCAAGTACATAATGAGAAAGCAGCGGAGGCGTGCTATTTGCAGCTTTGAGTGGGTGCATGCCACGAAATGCCGGAAAGTCATTGTTGTTTGCATTTATTGTTGCCACTTAGTGCTTTTATGCGGTACCGTTTGCTTATCTCTCGCACATTTTCATACACAAAAATAACTGCTTATTACACTGTACAACAGCGTTTAAAGAGCGAAGTGATTTCAACTCAACACTCTCTCGCATTCTTCTTTCGCGGACTTTGCCGCTTACCCTTTCATTCAAATTTTTGATTGCCTTTTCCTAAACCTTCTTCTTTTCCTTTGTCCTTTCCCTTCTACATCTCTTTCTTTTTCTCCTTCGTCTTCTCGTTCTTCTTCTTGTTATAAGATTAATCTGAACACTAGCTTTTGTTAAAACCAGTTGCTTGACTGGTCAGCACGCGTCTGTGGAATTTAAAAGCGAGCAATCAAACCCCCGTAGGATTTAGCAAGTAGTGCCACAGGGTGGTATCGTGTCCCTGCGTCCATTTAGTTACTAGATTTCAGTAGTAGTGAATTCAAAAGGGATATCGTGCGACGAAATAAGAAGCAGCTGTGATTTTAGTAATTTTCATTTAAAATATAGCAAATTCCAAGACAGAAATCATATAAAACGAAATTTCAGAGTATACACAAAGTTCGGTAAAGTTCATTAAACTTAAAAAAATGGCCATCAAATTCTTCACATTTTTTGCCAAAATGTCCAGATAATTTGTGAATATGCAGTTTTGTAAAACAATCAATTCTAGTATAACATTGTGCAAATCAGAACTTGCTCAATAATTTCCATGAATTTTCAGAATTTTTTTTCGTCAAGAGTGTTGAGTGATTTCTTCCATACAACGCATGAAGAAAAATAAAATTTTTGTGGAAAAATAGCCAACATCCTTGACAAAAAAATTCGAGGGGAAATTTTGAGGTACTTTCAACTTTCACATTATTATGCTAAAAGTTATGAGCTATAAAACCGCGTACTCAAACATTTCTAAAAATTCTGCCCATAAATATTGAAATTTTTGTATAAATTTTTAAAAGTTTAATTAACTCCCGTGAACTTTGTGTAAGCTTTGAAATTACTTTTTAGGTGGTTTCTGCTATGGAATTCGCTAAATTTTAAATTCAAAAGATGCAAAACACAGCTGCTTTTTATTTCATCGAACGATATCCAATTTAATTTCCCTAGTATTATATTGAACACAACTTTAAGTATATTTCGGCTTATACTTTGTTAGGTTGCACAGTGTTAAACGCAAAAGGTAGGCAGCAGGAACTTCTACTTTTCTTTTCTATTTGCAAATATTTGTAAATAAGTGTACCGCAGTAGCTTATACGGTATGCAGAGTAGATAAATTTAGGCGAATCACCGAATACCAAGCTTTCGCCAACCACACCACACTCTCCTACCTCTTTACCATCCGTTTAATACTGTTTTTTCTCTTTGCTTTGCTTTTAATCCTTACTTATTTGCCGTAAACGAATTCTTGCTTGAGCTAACAAAGTCAAAATTTGTTTGGCACGCGCTTTATGCCACCGCCACGGCTTTCCCGCGAAGTACCAGTTCTGTTTGATTGTTTAAGAGGGAATGTAGCCGCTTCCGTTGGTGCAGCGGAAAGTTATTGCCTGTTTTTTGTGGTTATGTAACGGGTTATGCATTTGAGCATACACAGATCCCTATATTTATTTGTTTTCTTGTTATTTCAGACGTTGTTGTTGTTTTTTGTTTTGCGTTGTTTCATACCTTATTCACTTATTTAATTGTGTCTCAACGCTTAAGTGTTTATTAATTTGGAAACTTTGTAAACTTTCTCTTTACCAACATACCCCGTCTTTTGTCTCTTTCTTTATTTACGTATTTTGATCCCTGCGCTTGTTTGTTGTTGCTCTTGTTCAATTTCGAAAATAATAAATTGGAAATTACTTACATTGGTCAAGAATGCAAATACCTTTTTAAGAAATTTTCGTAGAATTTTTGCTGAAACTAATTCCGTAATTAATTAGTTGTTGTTGTTGATTTAAATGCGTTGGATGACTTTGTAATTTATTAACTCTTGAATAGGTTAAAATTGAGTCTGCATTCCGTTGAGCTTTAATTCACTACTCATATCAGCTTAAAGCTCATAAAGCCCGCCATAAATACTGTTTTGAACGTGAAAGGAAAGATAAATTTTACGAAGAACTTTTCTCTCGGGTAATCCAATGTCATCCCCCATCTTTTTGCACTGTCCATGACTTCGAGCTACACATCAGGACACGTATACTGAAACTGAAACAGCATGACATTTGTTAGTCAAGCGTGGACTTTACCTACTTTAAATTTCGTAATGATGAAGTCCCTCGCAGTTCCAAATATCTAACTATAAACTTGTGGGATGAAGAGGTTAAATCTTCGAGTTACTTCAACCTTAGCTATCCAGCTGTTGCGGGAATTACAGGACGGTACTTCGGCCTTGGCAGCCACTTGGGTATGGTGGTAGTGTACTACCCTACAACACTGAAGGTAAACGTTTTTTTCAAAACGGAGTCAGACGTCGGCACTGGTCCGCTACTATCCGACTGTATATCAAACTGACGAAAAATGTGCGAGCTGTGGCAGCCTTTTCCGACCTTCGGATACAACAATCATACCGGTTTCTAGATTATTATCTATTCTAGCACGTGGAATGATCGAACAATGTATCTGAGCCCAACTTTTTTTGCCTGAACTTTTATCTTACGGATACACAAAATCAGGAGACATTTACTTTATTATCTCCTCTTCCAAGCTTCTAACTGATAAACTGACTATAAGCTGAAATTAATAGGCGAAATCCAAAAAACTAGTTTCTCGGTATTATAAAGTTGTCTTGCCTTTGGCACTCTTTTCAGCACCACTAGTGCTATGTACTGCAAAACAGTAACATTTTAGTCTTTTATTTTATTTTTGTTGTTTTTGTTTTTATATTTTTTTTTTTTTCAAAAGTCTTCACAAGTTCTTGACTTGCCGCAAGGCAAAACTTTTTGCCATCTCACTTCGACTTGCTGGCTTTTCCATTAACGTTTATTTTGTCTTTAGCTTAGGACGCAGTCCGATAAATGTTAAGACAACAACAACAAATCTTTTGAAAGCTTAACCATCTGACACCATAACTGCGTACTTTTATTGTATACAGTTTAAGTTACGAGAAACCTTAAGTTTAGAACTAAATAACTTTCCACTTGCTTACGAGGGATAGGTAACAGCCAAAATAAATAGACCAAACCTTCCACCTATACGTCTTCGTGTAAGACCTTCGAATAGTGTGAAGACTTTCCCGCTGCTCAGTCCTGGCATTCCTCTTCTTTTTTTAAATGTCGCGAGGCTTGAAGGAAATTTAACAGTTAGCTCAAGAAGCTTTACGCAGTTGTAAAAATACAGCACCCAATAAAATCCAAAAGTATCCGCTTGCTGGGTCATGTGATGCGAACGATGGAACAACTCAAGAAAAGTATTTCATTGTATAATACTTCGTGAAAATCTGCAGGGCTTCAAAGGTTATATCTACTATTAAGTCGGCTAAGAGAAAAGCAATGAAAACTCCAAGGGTTTCAGTGTTTCCTTAGGTGCTGCATAGAACCAGCTTATCGTTAGTCTCACATCCTTGTATATAAGAATGCTGAGATACCTAAATGTATGATGCGATATGGCAAGAAAAACTAGTTACATAGGTAACTTCCATAATCCCACAACAGACTTGATGTTACAGTTGCGGATCCGTGATCAAGAAGAGCCTAGCAGTGAATATTGGCACGACATAAGCTTAAACAGTACATGGCAAGTCTTTTGTATGACATGAAACCATTGCTAGAATCTCCTGATGGTAGTCCGAGACGCTCGAGCGATCTGTTTCACTCCGTCGTACAGTCGGGTCGCTAGTGGGCTAGGGAAATAGCTCTGTCTATGAGGCATTTTCGTTGCTTACTTGTTAGGTGAACATCCCATTCTACGTGTCAGAATTAGCCGAGTTTTTCAGGACCGAAGGCACCACGGTATGTCCTGTTCTGATCAGTTCAGGGAAAGAACATGTGGACTAAGCATTCTAAATTACTCTTACAATAACAACAACCGCGTAAGTATTATGATTACAACGTCTGATCAGTGTTTAGTTTAGTCATTAATCACATTTGATATTCAGAGAAAATTGCAAATCTTTGAAAAAAATTTCTTTTTTTTATTTTATTCATAAGTCGCTAAGTGCTTATCAAAAAAACAGGCTTATATAACACTTTATTTTGCAATTTTACTTCACAACGGCAAAAGTGCTTGTTGGGTATTTACAAACTTATTTACATTCAAGCTTTACAAGAAACAAAGCAGCAGAGTAACAAATCAGTTGCACTTTCAACGCTTCCTTCAGTCAGAAACGCCGTCCCCTTTTAAAGTCAGTCACACAGTCAACTTTGGCAGCTTAAGCAAAACAGTTCGACATTCAGTCAGTTGTTGCCTTCATTTCATTTCTTTTAAAAGTCACATTTTCGTCGCGCTAACTAAACCTTTTGTGAACTCGCAGTGCAAGTATTTTGTTTTGCCGTCAAGAGCTAAAGTTGCAATGGCTGTTGTTAAGCAATTCGAATTGTTGCGTCTGTGACTGTGACTGAAGCAATGCATTTATTTCTAAGTAGACGAGTATTTTGTAATTTACATTTAATTAGTGGATTTGTTTGAGGTGTTGTTGTTTGCTGTTGTTGGTATTTGTTCTATTTTGGGCTTAGCGGTAGTAAGCAGCTAACATGAAATTCGTAGACTCAACAAGCGTTTAAGTCGGAAGAAAGAGCAAGATTAAGCTGCAAATTTACAAGGATGAATGGCGAAAATAAAAACTAACTGCAAGGAACATAAAGCAATTTCATTGCTGCAAGGAAATACAACAAAATAATTATTCAGTTGGAAATACAATGCTTGAGAAATTGAGGAAGCATACTTTCGCTTCTGAATAAATAAGAGAATGTATTCAGCTGATGCGTGAAGAAGGGGCAAAGGCAAGTTTTTTATTTTTGATTTAAGGGAATTTTCTGAGTCTGTATGATTGTTGTTAATAGAAAACCTGTTCACGGTGTGCTGCATCTGAGAACTCATAATAAACTTGATACGATTTGTATCCTAATATCTCCGAAACCAGTTGAGATATGGAAAATAATCACATCGCTTCTTGCAGCACTCGTAAGCACCTTTAGTTTGATACCCGTATTGTACTAACATATTTTGGGTCACTCTAGTCATTTAACTCTAAAATCCGTCAAGCTATAGAAGTGGAATAGATCTTAAAATTTAAGTTCGGCATCGAGTAAGACCACGGGGAAAGTTGCATTCAATTCGATCCGGCAGTTTTTGAGGAATGCGCCCAAAGATACAGACAAACCTACAAGAATTCAAAAACCGTTGCTTTAAATTCTATTTTCTTAATAATATTCCCTTCTATCATTTTTTTTGCATATCTGCAATGTGCAGCTAGCAACCTGTTACAATTGTATTATCTTTAACGATAAAATATTCTAATCCTAAATGTTCAATACTAACAGACCGGTCAGTCGTTGTCCTGAACAAAAAAATACTATTTTCCCTTCTCTTTTTGCATCACTCTTCTCTCACCTCTTTGTTTGCCTCTTCACCTTTTTTTACATTCTATTTTTCTTCTTCCATATTCATTAAACTTATTCTCCTGCTGCCTCTCCTGTTCCTACTCAAACTCCGATTAGTATTACTACTTCTATTCCGATTCCTATACCCTTTACCCTTATTCCCTTTTCCGTACTCCTTGCTGTACCTTTTTTTCTTCGTATTCGCCTCAGTATTCCCCTTTTCCTCTCCCATCTCCGCGCATGGTCCTCGTTCCGCACCCCTTTCCCTCTTTAGATAACTCTACTTCTTCCTATTATGTCCTAACCGTGCAGTAGAGAAGAGTGGGTTAGACAGAAATATGTGATTTTCGATGCTTGCTAAGATCAGTTCATTATTAATAAATTTAGTGACTTAATTAACAAATTTTTTTATTTAATTTCACTTTACTATACCCCCGTGTCCTATTGCAAGATGTAAATATCATTTCAAAAGTTGAATAAGAAAAATCAGACCAGTCAATCGATTGATTTGGTCTAACAAAGATCTTGGTTTAATTTTATAAATAACTGACATACCCTGTAGACCTGTCTTCCTCTTCATCCTTTTAATCCCCTGTCTGTACTTCTTCATATTCACTCCCTTTCCCTTACGTTTCCCTAACTTTTTCTCGTTTTTTTTTTCCTCTTTTCACGATGCATACTTCTGTGGAATCTTGTAAACTTTAAGCTCTTTCATGAAAGGATCCTTAAACTGCCTTTTTTTGACAGTCCGATTGTTTATTTGGTATTTTCGAGATTACAGCTACGTTCGCATGTTGAAGAAAAAATTTCACACAAAATAAGTGTACAAAAAAGTTTAAGCAAATTTTAAAAAGTTTCCCATAAAGTATGCAACAATTATCTATGCTTTCTTTCTTTTTTGTATGAGAGCGATTATAAAATATTGCTTTTGCTTAAAAAAAAAGAGATTTCCACACTCAATTTTCGAATTAAACCCAAAAACAATTTCAAAAAGTAATTTTTTTTTCTTGATTTTTACCTATCCAAAATTAAAATTGCCAGAAACGCCTGCAAGTATGCTCTACAAAAAACTAAATTGATGGATAATAAAATACATCAGTTTTACAATCTGACCATTCTCATTTGGACAATCTACTCACAGAGACACACACACATCCACTTTTCATTTGTTTTGCTGACTGAAGCGTGCATCCATTCCTTTTTAAGGATACTCTGACAATGACTACCAGCACCTCATCAAGGCAAACACTACCTCAGTGTATTGCATAGTTATTGGCGCAAAATCAACACATTGTCAATGGCAGTCAACGTAAATATATGTAGTGTTGGCCAAAAGAGGTCGGGCGGAGCGCACATATTGAATTCAATTGAATGTACGAGTACTTTAACGGCACAATGACTTGACAGCCTTCTTTTGTGTATTAAGATGCTGGGTACACTTGGCCCGCTATTTGAGTTTTGGAGTGCTTTTTAATTTTCTACTTTACAAGTTCAAATACATGCTCTTAAGTAGTATAGGCAAAAAGGGATTGTTGGCTGACAAGCGACCGAATCTTAACAAAGGCCATTGGCTTGGAGTACGAAGCGAAATAGAAAGTTTAACACTTGCAATATTTCCGCACAAACAACCAACTACGCTAAAAGTAAACAAAGTGAACAAGTGGAGCAATTTGATTTTTTCAGATAATAGATATTTACATAATAAGGTTGTATTGGATGAAATGAGAATAAAGCACTCGTCTCCGTTGGCTGAAAACCCTATTCCACAAAAAAAGTGAAGCAAGGTGTTGGTGCCTACAGTTCGATCAGTCCTGCTCGACAAACACAATATTGAACCCGGCAACTTCAAAAAACTTCACTTGGAACTTCCAAAAGTGCCCAAAATCACATTTATTAATTACTAATAGCAATTGCACTCTCTTTTTCCATCATTTTTCTCTTTTTCTTCATTGACAACTCCACACACACAGGCTGACAGACGGACACTACGAGGTTCATACTTTATACATAAAAAAAAAATTCTGACGTGTACATGAAAATCGCCGATACACGTGTATTTTTATTTTTTCTCCCCTTTCCGAAAAGGCATATTTGGTTCATAGGACAGAATGTGTGTAATGCGGTGTTATTGATCAAAATTAAATTGTCACATTTTTAAGTGATCCATTCCAGAAATTCTTACTCTATGATAATAACTTAAAATATTTAATTGTAATAATTTAACATTTATTAAAAAAAAGCGTCGCAGGTGAAATTTTGTAACGAAAAAACACGTGATATGAATTTAAAATATGCGAAAAGTAAATTTTTCCCCGTTGACGGTAGCCCCGCAACCAGTCAATTACAAGTGGGTACTTTATAATATTTTTTCGGTAGGGCTATAAGATTTCCTCTATATTCATATCTACGCCTCAGGCAAATGCGGTTTCATTCATTCGATGTCATTCATGCTTTATATATATAAAATTAATATTAATTAATAAAAAATATTTGAAATTGATAGGACTAAATATTTTAAATCCATATCATAATAAAAAATTAAAATGTGGGATTAAAAAACGCGCTATGTTAAATAAATAAGACCACAGCCGCTGCGTCTTAGGAAAATGCTGTTTGATTTATGCGATGTCACGAGATGTCATATCACACAAAGACATCACACGTGATATTACCAAAAGTGCAATAATGACATAATGGCTTTATTTCACATTCATTGATAAGTATGGCCTCATTTCTCAATATGTTAAGAAATCGTTCCATATGACTTTATTGCCTATGCCTTTATTGCACCCCGTCTAGGCGTTAACTCGCCGCGTAGCATTATTAGCAAAATAAATACCAACCAAAATGTATAAAAATAATATTATCTTCATTTAAATAATTTATTTTACTCTTACTAATTTTCACATGCAGATGATTTTGTTAATTATACACAAACTAACATAACCACACATACATACACACATATGTACATTCATAATTTCATATTTTCAGTCTACATGCGAATTTCAATTTCATTTGCCATTTTTCGGCGTAACTTTGAATATTTGATGACGCTCATACCACAAACCCATTTCCGTGTGACCTTTAATTGTTCACCGCTGTATTTGCAAAAGGTAAAAGGACATAACTTCATTTATTCACTTTAAATGTGTGTATATAAATGTGTGAATTGTGTGAATGTTTGTGCGCAAAATGTTAACTTAATTTGAATTTACAATATTGTTGTGCGCATTTGGAATTTTGTAAAATTCATTTTAGCCGGAAATTTAAAAGTTGCTGCTGGACATCGTCGCTTGAGTTAGTTGTGTGTGAGATTGTATTCCGCAAAAATGAGGTTATAAATTTGTAGTTGAGGATATATTATGGTGTCTGTGTATGCACTCGGGGTTAGTAATTTTCCAGATTTAACTGGATACAAGCGAGTTAGTTTGCAGACAAGAGTTGATAGTTCTAACATGAATGTTGAACTGAGTATTCGGTTATTACAAGTCTTCATATACGGAGGGCTGCCCACCATGGTAAAGTGACTAGCCTGAAAAAGTTATTTACTATATAAATATACCAAGCTCAAGTATATTCATAGGTAACATCAAAATTGAAAACAAAATAAAAATTATCGGAAAAAGTTGTATCAAAAGGCGATTCGCTTTTTAAATTGGTCAACAAGTTATCCGTACAATTTTCATCTGGGTTAGAAAATCTTCTTTTGAGTTAATTTGTAGAAAGGGTTGAAGATAGATAATGCGATAAATATACTAATAAAACATGTTGTTATCTAACTATGTGGCCCACAAACATCTTGGACGATACACACTCATCTGTAGAAATTGGAAGAGCGTCTACAAAAGCAATGCAAATCTTTGTTAGAAAACTTTGAGAACCCAGTCCCAATATATACATTCTGATGATTTCAATTATTTAAGAAGCTAGACGGGCTTATTTTATTTAATTTTACTCAATTTAATTTAATTTTATTTTATTTAAATTTTTTTTATTTTATTTTATTTTATTTTTTTTTATTTTATTTTATTTTATTTTATTTTATTTTATTTTATTTTATTTTGTTTTATTTCATTTCGTTTCATTTCATTTCATTTTATTTTATTTTATTTTATTTTATTTTATTTTATTTCATTTTATTTTATTTTGTTTTATTTCATTTCCTTTCATTTCATTTTATTTTATTTTATTTTATTTTATTTTATTTTATTTTATTTTATTTTATTTTATTTTATTATATTTTATTTTATTTTATTTCATTTTATTTTATTTTGTTTTATTTCATTTCCTTTCATTTCATTTTATTTTATTTTATTTTATTTTATTTTATTTTATTTTATTTTATTTTATTTTATTTTATTTTATTTTATTTTATTTTATTTTATTTTATTTTATTATATTTTATTTTATTTTATTTCATTTTATTTTATTTTGTTTTATTTCATTTCCTTTCATTTCATTTTATTTTATTTTATTTTATTTTATTTTATTTCATTTTATTTTATTTTATTTTATTTTATTTTATTTTATTTTATTTTATTTTATTTTATTTCATTTTATTTTATTTTGTTTTATTTCATTTCCTTTCATTTCATTTTATTTTATTTTATTTTATTTTATTTTATTTTATTTTATTTTATTTTATTTTATTTTATTTTATTTTATTTTATTTTATTTTATTTTATTATATTTTATTTTATTTTACTGTATTTCATTTTATTCAAGAAGCTAGACGGGCCTACTCTCCTCGATTTCGACTGGGTTATAGCAAATGGGTTCTTCTAGTAAATTTCTTCTGCTTCAGTAGTACGCTTGATAATCTCTCAGCACCTTTGCCTTCGCCTGTGAAGAATGCAGATGAGGTATTGTATATCCATATCGCATAAGCCCCAATAATCCAGCGCGGTGAGAGCCGAAGCTAAGTTGTATATGTCTCTCCTATTCGTCTTTGTTGTATGAAGAGCACAGACTTCTAGAATCTCGAAAGGACTACAAACGCTTGTGACTATTGTTAAAAGCGTTGAACCAGTGTAGAGAGCTTCAATAACTAATAATTACTAGTGGAGAAAGAGCCTCCTTAAATTTTGCACACAAATTAGAGAAACGATATGTGTATTCCCCAGCTTTATGGTACCACACCCTTTACACTGTCCAACCAGAATAGGCCAGTGATCCCAACGGCCTGCCTGACTTTCAGAGAATATGATGAGCCTAGTAAGGTGATGTCCATATACAATAATTCACTACATCCATCCTGGTGAACGTAGATCTCATATACGTACAAACTACAAACTTGCTGACTGGGGAACGTACCCGTCTTTTTAACAGATTCTCACTCAACAGAATGTCGAACTTCGGCGTTAGTTCCCATCCAATAATGACTCTGCAGATTTCGCCTTAGAAAAAATTCTACTTTGAAACAAAGCTCACCTACTGCTTTATTTCCGGCTCAGTGAATTTTCTTCATTTTCGCTACAACACTATTAAATACAGTTTCACACCAGTTTATATATACATAAGAATTTACATAGGTACAGTGTGTAAATGAAAATCCAATATAGTTTTGTTGCAGCAAATGTTTTGCAATGTCTGTTTTAAAAGTGCTGGCCCACTTAATTAATTTATTACAACCAACATATCCACATCCGTTGGGTCATGTATACGAACTTATATTTGAAGTTCCCTAACACAATTTGAACTTTGGCTTAATACGTTTTTTATGTCTCTATATTATTGCGGCTGCGGTGGTATAGATGTAGTGTGCTGGTATATTATACCGAAAGGTATTAGGTTCAAGTACCGTGTCAAGTAACTTAAAAAATGGTCGATAGAGGTTGTCAACCGTCCGATTGTATTTCGTGGGGTTACTCATACAAGTCCGAGCCACGTCAACGTTGCCTTGATCTGAAGTAACATCAATGTTCCAAAACTGTCGATAGATACCTACATACATACTTGAGCAAGAACAAAACAGATCAGTATTCGGATAGCAATCGTTTACGTCATCTTACATTTTCATTTTCTATTTAACTAATATTTTGAGGTTTTAATGTTTAATTTCCTTGAATTAAAGTGTAATATCTAGTAAACAATAACTTTTAGAGTGAAATCGTATTCCGCTTAATAATTTCGAGAACTAAGAAGTACGCGTGGGTTGCAAATCATGTAAGTATTTACATCCGATCTGTATGAAATTCCCCATAGTGTATCCTTGGGTTCACTGGTTACTGCATAGGTTATATCTAGTTTTGAAAAAGTGGATGGCGCCACGCCCTCAGACTATATAAAACTTCGATTCGTCGTAAATTTGAACGTATTTGGTCTCCACTAATGATATTTGGATATATGTGTCGCTTGGTCAAGATTTACATAACTTTGTAATAATGGGCGGTGCAACGGCCCCTTATTTTGTGTTTTGTTTGCGCTTATCATCCACAGTTTATTTTCGATGTCTCAGGAGTTCGTTGGGCAATATACAGGCTGTATATAGTTTATGGAAAAGCCCACAGGTTATATAAAGCTGCAATTCGGTATAGCTAGGAGTTTGTTTGGTTCAATTTATTGATATTTTACTAATAGATATGTAAAAAACATCTTGGAAAAAGTAAGCGGTACCAAGAGCAAAAAAACAGTGAAACCGCTATATGTACATATCAGTAACCGCAGAGGAAAATTGAGAAGAAGGGGAGAAGGAATAGAAAATTTGAGAATTAGAGATGTTAGAGGAAAATGAATGAGGTAAAATAAACTAACGGGATATAGGGCGGGGGAAGCAAAAGTAGAAAGAAAAATTTAGATATTGGTGAAATGACGAGGAAGCGCAAAGTGCGGAGGGAAGAGAATACAATTTATTAAATGTAGGCAAGTCAAAGTTTAGGCAGGACAACGTCTGCCGAGACAGCTAGTTGGAAATAAAAATCGATTAATCTATGCTCAGTTTTTAAAGCTAACATCTTAGGAGGCGATGCAAAGTTTTGATTGGTTGTGAAATGTCAATTTTCGACACTTATATGGGTTGCAACGGAAATAAGAAATCGTTGCAGATTATTGTCGTAGAATTTAAATTGTATAGAATTTAGAAAGTAGCAAATTGTAGCAGGCTATTAAAAGGAACTAGCTGATTCGTGCCTAAAAATAAGCTAGCAATATCCTATGAAAATTAAAAAATGTATGTGATAAGCACCATTATTGTCCACATATATTGTTATAAAACTATCTATAAAAAGTCGAAGCAGAATATCAGAAATAGACAATAATGATTTTAGCTTTCAAAACCCACCTTGGCATATAATACTTCTGTTACATACTACTCCAGAACATAATAACTTGAAGATAATAAATAAGACTTTAGTCATAATGTTTAAGTCCTAACTCCTGCACTTCATTATCTAAACTCCGCACAACTACAAGTAAGTATGAATTCCTGAGTACATCATAGCGCAACATATCCGCTTCCGCTTAATGTCCAGCAATGACTTGTAATAGTACCATATGTAAGCAACAACAACAAATCAACTGTAGAATTAGACATAACAATAGCATCGGCATATACTGATTAAATATGCAGCAGCACGCATCTAACACAAATGCACACCCAAACGCTTCATTAAGTCAGTACCTTAACTCGTCTTTAAATAACCCACTGATGCTCTGAAGCGAAAATTTTGGCTGAGGATATTATCCGTACTGTCAACTACGAACGTTAAATACCAACTTGGCAATTGACGTTGAGTTCACCACGCTTCTAACTACATATATTTGCATGTATGCGATTCGTGTAATAACACCAAAGGGCAATTATCAGCACCAGAGCGATAAAGCAGGTGAAATGTAGATGGACTGCATGTGATGCGAAATAGCTCGTGAAAGCGGAAAACATGACCCAAGGCAGTGCGGAATATAGGACAGTGTTGAGTAGTGTTTGCGTGGTGACCCAACTGCGAAAATGGAAATCACAAAAACCAATACTTCTTGACCACTTCGCAGTCCGTTTACTACCAAGAATTGATTACAAACATTTTCACTTAATCAAATAGAAATATACCTCTTTAGTTTTTGAGTCGATATTAATTTATGAGTTTCATACAATATAGAAATTGTATTCTCTTTCCTCCCCACTAGACGCTTCCTTGCCATTTCTTCCAATATCTTAATTTTTTTTTCTACTTTTGCTTTTTTCCTATCATTTTCCTCTAACACCTCTAATTCTCAGATTTTCTATTCCTACTCCCCTTCTTCACCCTTTTCCTCTGTGGGTTTGGAGGCTTAACTTTTTTTGATCTTGGTACCGTTTTTCCAGGTTTTTTTGATATATAGAACACATATCTATATATAAAATATCATTAATTTGAACCAAATAAATTCCTAGCTGTACCGAATTGCAGCTTTATATTACCTGGAGGCTTTTCCAAAAACTACATACAGACTGTGTCGTCCCAAGTGAGAGTTTCAGACAATACACTGTTAATAATATGTGGGCTTGGCCCTGCCCACTTTTCAAAAATTATGTAAATCTTGACTAAAGGATAAATAAATTACATATTTTTGTAAGTTTATGAAAATGGACAGACCATAAAACCAACAAAAAGGATAAATATATTAATATATCATTAATTTAGACCAAATACGTTCAGAGTTATGACGAATTGAACTTTTATATGGAGTGGAGGAGTGGCACCTCTACTTTGCCAAGAAATATATACAGCTTGTGTATTGCCCAACGAACTCCTGAAACTACCATAAGCGTTTCAGAGGCATCGACATTAAACTGTGGATATTTATAAAGCACAAACAAAACACAAAATATGTGGGCGTGGCACTGCCCACTTTTCCAAAATTATGTAAATCTTAACCAATTGACTTATATATCCAAAATATTATTAATTTGGACCAAATACGTTCAGATTTATGAAGAATTGAAACTTTATATGGAGTGGAGGAGTGGCACCACCCACTTTTCCAAACCTATATATATTCTATGCTGTAACCAGTGAAGATCGGTTGAGTACTTTGAACGCCTTTAAAAGACACACAGACACACATTTATTTTTATTTATAAGATTCCGTAAATTATTTTTTTATAAATTTAATTAGCGATTTCCGAAAAATCTTCAGACGCCTATAACCATTTTGTACATTGTCATGGAATTTGAATTAACCGCGATTTAAGTATCTTACTGGGAGACGCCTGTAATTTTTCAAGTGAAACTAGCAAACTCGTAATCTCAAGATGAGTGCATGAAGAAAGTATTGTTACTACTTTAAAGTGATTTCCTATTTCAATTCCCTTTACCATTCCATAGCGCAAGCACCGCCATCTGTCGGCAGTTATCAAGCTCATGGTGCTTTTTTTTTTTTTTTTGTTTTTATGTGTCCAGTTTTGACACTCCGATTGTGCTCTACGGTTTAGTTTATTTTGTATGCCAAAATTTTTTTCTGAATTGTTTTTAAAATCTATTTCTGTACAACATTTCCTTCCGTATTTTGCTGCTTGCTCCTTTAACTTCTTATTTGTGAACGCTCAGTGTACGCCTGCACAATTTTCAAAATATTTACCAAGAATCACTCAAGCGTTTCGCTGTCAGCAAACTACTTACAGATGTAATTTATTCCATTATTTGTTGGTCTGCTCTCAGTTTTTATGTCTTCAACACCAGTAAACTTTTTTTTCATAAGTAAAGATATATAGTTTATTTGAATTTACAAATTTAAATAAGATGAATGTGTAAAAGGCGTGTAAAAGCTTTGAGGATTGAAGGAAATTATTTTACGGTTTTCCGCAGTTCTTGGCACGCCTTTGGATTTCTCATCTTTGTGTACGTAGATCAAGAGTAAAGTCAAACTTGTATAGAAAACTAACTATTATACAATATACAAAAGTACAAGGTGGCGCAAAAGTAATCCTCCTATCAGAAAATGCTATAAATTTTGCGATTGGCCCCTAAAGTCAGTTCTGTTTTGACATTTGTGTAGTAAACACATGCGAAATACACGTTAATAAACAATGTTACGCTACACTGCTCCAGAACGCGGAATATTGCTGACTATTTATTTGACCAATAATCGGTCGGGGCCAAACGGTTACTGTGAATGGTGAGCGCTACAGAGCAATGATCAACGAGTTCTTTTTGCCGCAACATGTGGTTCCAACAAGACGGTGCAACAGCACACACTGCACGTGCCACAACCAATATGCTGAACATCGGAAGCTTACTTCTGCGCCACCTTGTATGTAAATAATGTGAAAATTTTTACTTTAAAGGGTGTTACAATAGGCAGTGGTGTAATAATGGGTACACGGTTAAAAAATTTAGTCTAAATTATAAACTTTTTCGAACTATATACACCAGTCCAGTTTTCAATAAAAAGTGTAATGGAAAGGGTTTCAAAAAACTACGCCATATACAAAATTGTTTTGATAAAAAGCTTCCAGAAATAAAAAAAAATGTCTGTTCATATCAAAATTAAAATAATAATGGAATAATTATTGCTTTCAACTGATAATACAAACTTAGAAAATATATAAAATGGACAGACCGTACGCTCACAAATCAGATGTACGCTGGATCTTCTGAAATAACAAAACTATACGTTTTAGGCTGAAGAGAAATCGTTGCTGCAATACTACCATAACTATAGCCTGTATTTGTTTGCTGATTTTTCAATTTTTCCAATAAAATCAAAAAAGTTATTGCATCATAATTATTATCAACTGGCATTTTAGCTCATCAAACTTAAAATTCTTCTGTGTAAATTTAAAATTTTCCAACTCTTTTAAATTTTGAAATCAAAGGGCGCAGTTTCATAATTGTTTGTTTGTGTATTTTTTCTTTTTTCAACAGCTTATTATTACTCCGTTAATGGGTTGCTAGTTTGCTTAAAAAGCACTCCAATTTAATCACGGCCACGACATATTTCGGACGTCTATCGCTTTCAGCTTTATTCCCTTCGACCACACTGCTCATAATAGTAATTTGCACTTTTGGCGCGTATCCTTTACATCATCACATTTTCTGCTTTTCATACACTATATACATACATACTTAGTAACTTATTGCACGCTTCGCCGTTTAACTTTTCTTCGCTTTCTACAATTATTGGTTTCTTAAATGGTTGCAGGCCACATCCTTCTAACTACCTCGCTCCACAACTCGACGCCTCTACCACATTGCATTCTTAGCAATGTAATAAACGTTACCAGTCAAACAATGCAACAAGCAAAATTATGACAGTAGCTGGTAATGGAAAGTGGCTAGAGAGGTTAAGAAAAGCAAAAATAGCAAAACGATAAAATAAAATATTCAAAATGTGAGTTCCTAACCTAAAAGTAGCAACTAAGCGGTAAAAGAATAGTCGTGCGGAATATATGTATAGATGTGTACTTTCAAAGCATATTTACATACAGACAAAAATAAAATAAGAGAGAAGTACATAGCATGGATCGAATTTATTATATATATTTACACATTAGGGTATGTTGAATTTTTTTTTTCTTGTTTTTTTTTTTCGTATAGCAAGGGTATACAATTTTTACTTTATAAAAAAAATTGTCATTTTTAGTTTTCAACACAATTTGTGAAATCAGAAGCTATATAAGAAATCATATTTTTTTTGTGATTAAAGTAAAAAGTCATAAAATTAAATTCACTTTCAATAATACTAAATTTTCACTGACCTGTGTATAGATATTGTTTTCTAAGGCTAGCTCGAGAAGGGTAAAAAATTAATACATTTGGTATTGAGTTTTCAGCTACCTGTCACTATGTATGACTTTGAGCCAGCTAAAACAAAAATATATTAATTATTTTATTTAAAAAGGAAAAATATATGAAAAAACCAAAAAAAATTTCCTAAATTTTATATTATTTGTGTTATATAAGAATGAAAGCGGATTAAAAAATCACATTCGAAAATTTTTACGGCGTTTTTGGGCAAAAAAAATGTTTCCTTGCAACTATTACGTATAAATGTCAGGAAGCTGAGTAAATTTGTTTCCTCTTAAAAAATTAATATTTAAATTTTTTTTTCTTTTAGACTTTTTATTTTTTTATCAAATACAAATTTTACCCACACGGTCACCGAAAAAAATTTAATATTTTATACAACCCACCCTAATATACATATAGAAATAGGATAAGAAATTACTGTACTCCAACTGCTCCGTTGATAAAATGTTGGAAATGACTGCGAAAGGAATGAAGTCATTGTGGTGGCTAAAGTAACCACAAAGTCGATAATAAAAACTTTTAAAGGGAGAAATAGAATCTAGAGGTACAACCATTTATACATACATATATATGTACTCTTGTAGTAATTTATGCGTTTCTAACAATGATTTCTTAAGTACTTCCAAATCACTTCGGGCATTCACATAAAAGACTGTAAATAAGTGGTGTGAATAGACATCGAGAGCTTAAGCACTTCTCCCCTTTATCCTTCCATTGGAGAGCAAAAATTAAATTAACTTAAATACTACCATCCTGGAGGCGGATTTCTATGAACGGAAATTTAAAACAAACATGACAATATAATTTTTTTTTTGTAAGAATTGCCCACTAATTTTCGTATATATATTTTATTTTATTTCACATATATATTTTTTATTTTTTAATTTTATTTTCTTTTTTTTAATTTTATTTTTTTTATTTATTTTATTTTATCTTAATTTGCTTTATTTTATTTAAGTTTTTTTATTTTATTTTATTCTCTTTTTTTATTTTATTTCATTTCATTTTATTTAGATTTTTTTTATTTTATTTTATTTTATTTTATTTATTTTATTTTATTTTATCTTAATTTGCTTTATTTTATTTTATTTTATTTTAGTTTATTTTATTTTATTTGATTTTACTTTATTTTACTCTCTTTTTTATTTTATTTTATTTTGGATTTGTTTTGGTGTTATTTTACTTTATTTTATTTCATACTATTTTATTTCATTTTATTTTCTTCTATTTTATTTAAGTTTTTTTTTATTTTACTTTATTTTATTTTATTTTATTTTATTTTATTTTATTTATTTTATTTTATTTTATTTTATTTTATTTTATTTTATTTTATTTTATCTTATCTTATTTTATTTTATCTTATTTTATTTTATTTTATCTTATCTTATTTTATATATTTCTTTTATCTTATCTATTTATTTTATTCTTTTTAATTAATAATTTTATTTTTATACTACATTTTAGTTCAACAAATATACACTGAATGTGGTGGCAAAATCTGCATTATTGATATTCAACTTAAATAATAAGAAAACTGATAAAACATTCCATATAACAAAACCCGCAAAACGTCTTAACCAACGGACCTGTGGCCCCTGTGCCACTTTCACCTACATTTAAGTGCAAATATTGTGCATTATGTGTTACCCTGCACAGCCAGCTCCTATCGGTCATTATTTTAGTTGCATCGAAGCTTCATTGGGCAGAATATTTCTAAGACCAATTGTAAGTCCGCCTTCTTTTGCGCGTTCACCAGTCATTGGTAATTCGGCACCGATCCACCATAAACCGTTCACTGTTCACGCTGGTAGTTAAGTAGTTGGTTTGAACACAGGATTACTTCACCCTTATGCACGTACCAACATATTTACTTTTCCGCGTACTCGTGCAATAATGAAAAACGATTCTAGCAAATAATCGATTGCAATTATTCTTATGCGTCTGCTGGCGGTGCTGCTGCTACTGCTGCCACTGTGAAAGCTCATTCTCCACTAAATCACTTACAAGCATCAATATGCTCTTGGTAGTTGTAAGAGTGTGCTTGTGAGTGTGTGGTGGAATATTGAGGCCAACCCAACAACAATTCATAGTCACTAACAATGCCTTTATTTCTTCTCTTGCATTCATCGACTATCTAAATCTGACACGCATTTTGCGGCATCGACCCGATTGTTCTTTGCTGCTTCTTCCACTTCCACTTCCTCTGCTTCTTCTTATTCTTTGTACGCTTCTTCTTCTGTCACTATAACACGCCATATCAATGCCGATTGTTCAGATGACATTTTCCATCTGCAGCTTCGTACTTTTACATTTCTCATTCATCTTTAAGACTTCTATTTATTATGAGAGTGATTCCGTGCCGAATTGATTGACTCCATGCTGCTATGCTAAGAAGCGAAGCCTTCGGATTTCGATAAATATTAGTCATAACCATAATCTTCTTCCGCTCTCTTTGCAGCTTCCTCTTTCACTACTTTTCCACCCCGACACATATATATGTAGGATCTCTATATTCAATATGAGAAAGCTGTTGTATATATTTAGTTTGCCAAACTTTAGGGAATTTAGTATTATTTCAAGTAGAGGGCGTGGCACCGCCCACTTTTTCACACAAATATGTGCCTATACTGTAGCCAGTGACCACGCATCAATAATGCAAAAATCTCATTACGGACAAACAGAAATGAATTTTTGTTTATATGAGATAAACCGTTTTTTCGCGACTTATACTCGTATATAAAATAATAAAATTAATTTTTGCTTTTTTTCAAAATCTGAAATTTTCTTTGAAAATCAAATGAAAACTTCTCGCCAGATGGCAACCAAAATTGTTCACGCTTAAATTTTTTCTGCTTTTTAATTTTTCTTTTGATTCCAAGTATTTAAAATAAAAACTTTTTCAATTTGAAAGCGTGCATATCGATTCGACATGGAATGACCCTTATATATTGCTTCATATATATTTGCGCACAGATATTCTCCTCTATATACAAATACATATATGTACGTAAAATTTTATTCAGATTTTTTCTTTCGTTCACAACTTATGCTTGCTCATCATTCTCCTACTTGCGCTCGTATTCCAAAACGAGCAGTTTTGTTATTGATACGTTGCTCTACCCTTTTCGAATATCTATGCCTTGACCGATTTATTTTACGCTGCTGCATTCATATAGCCCAGCCTTGGCTATGAGATTTCAATTCAAGGATTTCCATCGCATCTTTTGCTCAGCTCATTTCAAATGAATAATTAACAATGAAAGTCTAAAGCGTACAAGGCAAGACTTTAAGACTTTGTTGTGGTTGTATTGAGGAGGGAGTAACGGCATAGTGTGTTAAAAATATTAAAAAGTTCGAGTACTTTTGGAACATTTTTTTGTGACTTTCCCACAAATTGGAAGTTATTCCGCATACTAATCTCTTCCTTCGTTGACAGAGTCGAGTGGCTGTACTGAAGAGAAAACAAAGGCCGTTCTTACCTATGAGCGATTTCCAGATATTACTGAAAACTATACATCACACCGAAAGCTACTGAGCCCCACTGACAATGAAATGCTTAGGCCATAAACTTTATAACTAAGTCGAAGTCTTTAACTGAACGACTTGAATAAAGAAAGTTTATCAAAATCAATCTCTCAGCAAATGGTTTGTTTTTTAGAATAGTTTTGGTTGAAGATCGTAACTCCTACAGTCTCAAAATCTATGTGCAAAGAACTGAAGAGGTTTCAGAAACCTTGAAAAAAATTTTGTATAATTGTAAACTTTCGAAAATCTAAAAAAAAAGATTTTGAAGCTTTTTTAATTTTTGTTTCGAATACCTAAAACAAAATTTCGAAATTTATTTCTCTCTCTGGACAAGATTTGATTTTTTTGAAAAATTGTGAATATTTGCAACTTTTGAAAGTTTGAAAAAGTGTTTGGAAATGTTTATAATTTTTGGAAAATATAAGAACATAATTATGCAAATTTAAAAAAAAACAGTTTAAAACTTTAAAGCAATGTCCACTTTTTCGCTAATGTAAAAGAAAAAAATTTGTTTTTTAAAAAGTTTTGTAATTATTTTGCAATTTTTGGAGTAATGTAAATTTTGTTAACTTTTGAAAATATAAAATTAGATTTGGAAATGTATATGTATACTTCTAAAAATATAAATAAAAATATTTTGCAAACTTTGAGAAAAGGTTTTAAATAAAAAAATTGGAATTTTTATTAAATATTATTTTTTAGCTTTTGAAGCCCTGTGACCTTTCACAACTTGCGAAAATATAAAAACAGTTTTGAAATTGAATGCTTATATAAAAATTCAGGACAAATTTAAATGAAGTTTTAAATTTTTGTTCGATTTTAGAAAATATAAAAGATTTATCACTAAAGGAACTTTTTTGTTGCAAATTTTGTTCGATTTTTGAAATATTGTTAGCTTCCCCAACTTTCGAAATTATTTTAAAATTTATTATCACTTATATAAAACATATTTGAAATTTTTGAAACACTATGAAATTTCATCAAAGTTAAAAAAAAGTCTGAAAATTTATAAATTTCTAAAAGCTTTCAAATGATTGTTAGATTTTTGAATATTGTAAATTTTTTCAACTGTGGAAAGTATAAAAAGATATTTTGAAATGCATATATTTATGTATGCCAAATTTGACGACTGATCTAATAAATGGTTGAAAATTGTGAAAGTTTTAATCATTCGCAAATTTTGAAAATCCAAAAAAAAAGGTTTTGAAACATTGTAAAACTTAATAATTTTTGAAAACATTGGTTTCGAAATGTCTAAAAAAAATTTCTTCGATTTGTAAAAACCGTAAATTCGGCCTACTTATTTCATATTAAGACAACTTTCATCAAGACTTACCAAAAGCACTTTAATTTTATAGACTCTTTAACTTGCTCTCACCTAAGATCCAAAGAGAGAAATGGCTCATTTTTTCACAGCCACAGAAAAAACAGTTTGTCGGCTTCCGCAAATTGAAATAACACAAACATCTGCGTTCTAATAAAAAAGGAAAAATAAATTCTTGTTTGTGTTATTGCATTAGATTTCTCTGTGCCGTCGGCAGACTACAAAAAGGTTCCAACATTAACTCGTAAAAAAATATAGTAATTTACACATTTACCTGTGATGTTAGTATACATTTATTTGATACTGGGGACGTTACGGATCTTGGATTCGGATTACGAAACATAAAAGGCTACGAATTAAGGAATGATTTGTCTAGGAGGTGTCTCGACAGGCAATCCCGATACTTGTTGGCAAAGTGAAGGTACGCCCTATCTTGGCTGATGTTTAGAAAACACGTAATCTCAACTGAAATTTATTGAATTTACTTTCAGGCAGAGCTTTTTTGATGCAAGGTCTGAGAGTGGATGTTGTCCAGTTAAGTAAAGTAAAGCTTTGAGTATGAAGATTGCTGAGACAGGAATTTTTTTGAACCCTTAGCTTTCGACATAGTCGACGACTTTATAGCCAGTTGACAGCACTGTCATGTGCGTCAACTTGAATGGTATGGTATACTAACCTTTCTAGTAACCCCGGCCTTATATATGACCCAAGTAGAAATCCTTTGGATAAGGAGAAAGTGTCGCTTGTACACCGCACACATTAGTTTGCGCTTTTTACTCCATCCATCCAAATAAAATAATCCGTTACAACTCCACATTCGACGTACTCACTTCCGCAACATGGAAATTCGACACATCCACATCCCACACGAGTATATAGCTATAAGTCTCACAGCAAGTAAGTGAATAGACGTAAGCACTTAAATCAAATCCAAGTATGCACATTTGTGTATTTGAGAAAAAGTTCTATGGCCTCTCCTTTCCTCTTGACAGGACGAGTTTTTCTTGCGCATAGAAACTGACTTGCGTCTCAAGTTGTTGGGAGTTGCAGCAGCCAATTTGTCGCCCTCTAATTCACGCCTGTGCTACCTTTTACACATGCCATCCGAGCTGAAATATCTCTGGAATGAAGTTAGCTTGACAGTAAATATAGAAGTTGATACAAAAAGGGAAAATATTATTGAATCTGTTATACCCTTAAGACATATACTTCATATGGAATTTTTGCATAATTGTAGGGAAGAAGTAGCGCGTTCCAAGCAGAGGACGGAATGATTGTACACAGTCCAACAACTAGATTTAGTATGCTTATATAGCATTTCAATCCAACGTTATGTGGGTACTGTGGATCCATGGAAAGACATGTTCTTAGAGAAAGTAAAACTTAACTTAGGTTTAGCAAAACTTGAACAGGAAATCTCAAAGACTAGTTTTGTTGAGAAAATATTATTATCGGTATAATCTGATTGTCTGAAGTAGGGCGCCTTTTACGTTAAGACTTTGGTTTCACAAAGAACTGCCTTCTTATAGGCATAAACCCCACAAGTCTTCTTACTTACTTTCTTTGACGTAAAGCGAACAATGATATATGTTCCTTTAACCTCTTCTAGCGAATATCTTAAGGTTCATCTCATCGACTTTTGAAGGTGTATGGGGTCAGCGATTTGGTTCTGTTGTCAGTTTAAAGAAATCACATCAAAGGGAGTATTCTACGAACTCTTGTTTGTCATCAAAAGGATTGGAGAGTTGCTACAATGATCAATTCTATCTATCTATCTATGGCGCGATATACAACAGGTATATCATCATAAACCTCCTAAGAGATTTTTGCGCCAAGCTTCTCTTCCAATTTGTGGTGTGCCGATTTGAATTTTCCCTACAAATTGGTGGGACCTACAGTTTTTTGCCGACTCCGAACGGCATCTACAAAGGAGACGAATTTTTTGCTGAGAAGCCTGTCATGGCAGAAATACACTCGGAGAGTTTGCCAAACCACTGCCGAGGGGCGACCCCGTTTTGAAAAACTTTTTTCAAATCACTTTTGATGTTACCTGTACCAGGGCTCGAACCATGGACCTTCGGTGTGGTAGGCCGGCAACACTACCTTCACACCACGGCGGCCGCAATGATCAATTCAGCTCCACGAAATACTTTGACACCAACTACGGGCTATGAAATAGCCCTATATCGAGTGATACTACGGAGCCTTTAATAGCGGATATTTTAAAGGCTTTTCATGGTTTATTAAATTTTCAGCGGTCAGATAAAAGTCTCTCTTGTCTCTCAAACGTACCGTAACCATTAGAACCGAATACTCTTATAATGAATCCATCTCTTTCGTACTTTTGAACTAAGGAGAAATTCCGCGGTATAGATTGCCATAAGAAGTCCCTAAGTATAAAGATCAGCAAAAAGCATTCTGAATTGAAAATCAACGTCGTAATATTAGGGTTGATAGTTCCAAAAAATGTGTTAAAAGAGAGACTGATTGTCAAGTGGAGTAGCAAAACCGCTTCTGAGCAGAGCGTAACAAACACTTTTCTTAGGTATAAAATATCAAAAACTCATATCATAATTTTAATAAATATCAAAATGTGGTACACATATTTCTATACAAATCGACACATTTTCATTAAAAAACTCGGTTAGTAGTCACGCCCAATTTTGATAAACTTATCAAAAAAGTGTCTCATAATAATTGACAAGAAAATTTTTGTAGGCCTGGCTTACTCGTCTATCAAAAAAAAAACAACTCCATCATTGTGGTTAAAGCTCACGCCGGGGTATAACATACCGTTCCACCCGTACATAGGCACCCTTACTTGTTTAAATCTTCAACTTTTTACATCTTAAACGAGATGTCTGTGTACCAAACATGTAAAACTTGACATAAACTTACCCTCTTTTTGTACGTTAGCAGGTGTAGTTGGTTGTAAGTTCGCCCTCGACGAAGGAGAAAATTCACTTTGAAACATATCGACATAAAAACGAGTATTTGTGAGCTCGCAACTTTGGTAAGGGAGTAGAGTTAGACACCTGCCGGTTATGTGAAGGTTTGCACAATAGCAACAACAATAACCAGCAGAAAGTTTAGGCAAACTCGGGCCAATTTCTTTGCTACGAACAGATATGTACCTACATACTCGCATCATGCATTGGACGTAACAACGCCCTACAGCTCTTGCCAATCCCAAAAATTTTAGGCCTAGCTGTCAATATTGTGGTTGGCAAGACTGATCAACAAAACGGATAAGTTGGAGAAAATTTACAACCAGGCAACACAATTCATTTACATTCCCTGCAACATCAAGTGAGTAATTGAAGTACAGTAGAGGCTGAAACTAGACATGCGGCCTAAAAAATGCTGATGAAAGCAAGCAGGACACCAAATTGTTGGGACCGGAGTTGACCCACTACTTGCTCAGCGATGACTGCCACAAACGAATGAAAGTAGCAATCTGTGTAATCTAAGCGGCTACAATGGTTGTACAAATACATCTTCCTGCCTCACTCGAGTTCTCGATTTCTATTTTTCTCTTCTCTTTCTATTTCCTCTTATATCTTATTTTTTTATTCCCTTCTTGCGTATTGGTTCTTTTCTGGTATCTTTTGAACTTTCTCCTTTAGTGTATCTTGAAAGTCGTCTAAATTTGAATGTACCCACCATAAAAAGCGATAACTCATTGTCTGAAAAAGCTAAAATGGTAAAATTTGCTATGATCATCCTTATAATGATTTTTGCTTTAATTTCGAAATTTGGAAAATGGGCATGGTACCGCGCACATATGACGGCTGCTAATAATTTCAGAACCTTTTATGAAGGATTGCCGAAACTCGGTACAAGCCATATCACGGTTGTGGACTGTGCATTCGGGGAAAATACACAAAATCTTCGGCTTGCGAAAGCACCTGCAGCTACGGTTGGGTATACATGACCAGACCATGCCAATGCATTCAATTGCGGAAAAATATATTTCTCTTCAATTGTACTCAAGTTCAATGCGTTTGATGTGTGAGGCAAGTAGACGTAACGCCGTCCTCTGCAGCCATTTCAAAAACTCATGCAATTATTTTTCCTACTGACTCTTTCAGACACTCACATTTTGTCTGTTTCCACTTGAGATGGTTTTTTCCTCAACTCCTTGCAAGAACCATCGCTGGCAAATTGCGTTTTCTATGCGCGCGAATTATTCAATTTCTCAAGTAGACTGCACATTTTTCTCTGACCCACCTTTCAATTTGTGGGCACTTTAGAGCGACTTACGATTTACATGCGTACACATGGACGGGTATATGTGGGCATACTAGGGCGCGCATGTGTGTGCGAATTACAACTCGAATGAAAATCAGTTTTTGAAGTACTGTTACGTAACGAGCTTTCACCGAAGCGCTTACCTTAGGTGCACTTTTTTTGCACCCACACATATTGCACACACACACACATGCGCACATGTGCGCATATGGCCTCTCAAGTTGGCACAAGATTTATTGCATTTTTTTACCTTGGCGTTATCAGGTCAACAGGTAGAGCAGCAGCAGATACAACAACGCTAGTCAACACGTCGCTAGGTATGGTTGTGCCGCTCAACGGGTGAGGATCCAATGGCCAACGGACCATTTATTGGCCTCAAATCCACTTTCATTTTGACAGCAAACGGAAACGCTTGGCTGCGCTTGTTGGCACTTTTTCTATTATATAGTACGTGTGAGCGTATTTGTGTGGGTTTATACCCTGTAGTAAAATTGTTTAGTTTCCAATTGGTGTGATTTGAATGCATTTGAAGCCGCTACTAGTTCGTTTTCAAGCTCTTTCCAGTACATTTAAAATAGGAAGAGGTTGCAACCCTAGCTGATAACCCTACCGAGAAAGACGTTGCTTCCAAATACTTAAAATTTAATACCCATATTGGGATAAATTATGTGAATTTTTTTTATTTTATATAGGTGGCAGCGCTGTAAATACATTCTAACAATAACACTTAATTTAGATCTTAGATTGTAACCCTTAATGGTAACCCTACTTAGAAATATGAATGTGAAAATACTACGTCAAATACCTCCCGTTTTATATCCAAATTGGTATAACTTTTTTAAATTTCAGATACATGGCGATGCTTCACACAATCTAAGTGTCAACACATAAGTGAGAGAGATCAGACAAATAACTAACATACAAAAATTCACATAATATGTCAAACATTTTTCAAGATACTTGATATACAAAAGAATAAATAAAATATGATTGGGTGCTACATTTAATTTTTAAAAAATGTCAGATAGCTGGCAACACTGTAAAAACATCTAATGTGGCAACGTTCAATTTTGAATGAATTAAATGTTCAAATCTCAGTCTAATGATTTCAGTAGTTTTCGAGATAATAGCGGATATAGAAAAAAAAATATAGCAGGATTATGTTGCAACCCTGTGTGGTAAGATATTTTTGTTGAAATACGACACAAAGAAGCTTCTGTTTGATATCCATATTGACATACATATCTCACTAAATTGAAAAAGAAAATGCATATATTCCCGAAAAATTTAAAGCTAAGATCACTATCGAGCCAAGAGAACAATTTTTGAATTTTTGTCTATCTGTCTGTATGTTTGAACGCGCATCACTCAAAACCTGCTTAATAGAGTTGAATGCAACTTTAACCAATGCATTACTAGATTTCGAACTTAAATTTAAGATATCGCTTATTTCTAGTACTCGAATGATTTGGAGTAATCGACCAATATGTGGACGAGGGTATCGCAAAATATGTTTGTACAATATGGGCGTCAAAAGAAATGTGATGATGAGTGATGCAATAAGCGATGTGATTAAGTTATGTTTAACAACTTGAATTGTTTGTATGATTGAATTGCTAAATGGTTCACTCTCCAGCCCATTTCTTCTAAGTGAAGTAAATTTCAATATACCGTCTCGTCCTTCAAAGCATTTTAAACCTCTAGTCTTAAAACAGTGCTGAGCTTATTTTCAGTTAAATGAGCCTTCTCGCTGTTTGTGTCGAGATTATAACTCTCTTTCTGGTATATAGATTTGATATTTCAGACTCGCTTTTCAGCATAAAAAAATCAATTCTTTCTATCCTAAATACATAGCTACTAATTGTTTCTAATTCTTTGACTTCTAACAATAATTTTATTCTGTTAACTAATTATTTCTTAACGTATAATCTATCTTATATCTACTTTACTTAGCTGAGGAGGTTTCCTCTGTAGCTGAGCAGTTTTAGATCTCGACGATTAACAAACCAAAGCCTTTCAACGACTCGGAACGAACGAATAATCCCCGCGTTATGCGGATGCGCCGCTCGCGCCGGTCGGGCGGGATATGGTGGGTAATCCGTTTAGGAATTATTATTATTAAAATCGGACTTAAGATAGTATAAATGGTGCTTGGCTGGGGTTTTCTGGTTGTAAAATATATAAGGGACATTTTAATACAATTATTTTTTTTAAACGCAATTCAAAATGCCAACTGCCATGTTTGAACTAATGAAAAGCTAGCTGCTATAAAACTACTTCTTATTCGACTCTTTTGAGCAAGCTCTGTACAAGAAATTTGTTTCAGTAGTTACGGAATTCCCTGCAAGGTATAAGTCTGTGTATTTTTTTTTGGTTGTATGCCATTTTATAATTGCTTGCACGTCCTTCATGCTTATGGACATCAATGTACGAGCAGATATATTAAAGTTATGTGTGTGGTGTTGTTGTAAATTACACGTAAACTACTCTTGCAGCGGCAATACCATTGACAGTTTTGACTTTTAAAGCGCAACGCAAATATTTGCCATTGCATTTTGGTTATTTTCAAACACTCGCCAGCATATATAAATAAACTTTCGACATAATAAAAGTTAGTATATATTTTATATGAAAAATATACACAACATACCTACCTGTATATATGTATTTGTATTATATGAGAATTTTTGTAAAGGGTATGTCAAGTTTTTTGGTTTTGTGGTTACCAACCAAAAAAAAAATGTTTATTGCATTTAAAATGTATGAAATGCAATTGCTGCATACGGTCAGTGATATAAACTTTGTTCTCCAAGAACAAACGGAAACACCAAGCACCTAGAAGTGTTTCGCTCGGACACGGAGGCGGACTGTTATTTCAGTAAAACCCGGTTTAGTCCACATCCATGAGTGGACGTAGTGGCTAAGCAGCGAGAAGAACAACAACAATAACCATCCAGTGTTGTTGATTAAGTCAAGAATATTTGGAATTTATTCTTTGCAAAAAAAAATACCGCCAAAAGATTTTAAACATATCCTGACTACAGCCCAAATTTACGCGGAAAATACTCAAAGGTCTGTTTAAAACTAACGTCGTCGCAGTGAGGCCTAATACCAAACCTTTCAGAATGCGTGCCTATTGTCCAGTGACCTTTGCGAACTCTTTCATAGGTATCAGTTGGCTCAGTTGGCTCCTTGTCCTTCAGTCTAGTCAGGTGGCTCTGGACATTGCACAAGTTGTGGTGCCCTTCTATTTTAATTTCGTTTTGTTTAAGTAAAAACTTCGAGTTTTTCCTTCTCCTACTACCAAGCGTACGTCCACTGCGAAGCGGGTGTCTCCCTCATTGCTTGTAATGAGTTATTTCTTGCTTAACTGACGATAACCATTAAAACGGTTTAGATCTCCTAGAAAGTGTTCTAGTCGCTTTCAACTCGAAACACCAAGGTGTTTTAGATTATTCTGGGCCGGAGCATCTACATTTATTAGCATAACACGGTCTAACCAACTGATACGCTGAATTACAGCCAACCTTCAGCAGTTTACCTATTGCAAAAGCTATGAAGAGAAGCCGCCTTGGCAATGAACTTCAAACTCCTTTCGGTACGTTCTTTCAGTAATATTTTTCCGTGTGACGGCGTAAGTCACACTCGTGAAAACCCTGAAGTTTGGACCTTTGAAACTAACTTACAAAAAAAAAAAAGAAAAAAAAAATCAAAAGACTATAGTTACTCACTACTACCTACCTCAAAATATCAAGAAAACGAACACAATTTCACCTACAATCTAAAGATAAAAGAAAATCGACAGATGAAAATCATCATCTAGGTGTCGCTGAAGATGACGCAATGCCATAATTACTTTGTCTCCAAGACAAATTTGTCGTGGTATGAAGAAAAATGTTTACAATATACTGATTTTTGTTGGAACGATTTTCCGTCATCCCTTGTCAAGTTTGGTTTTGTGACAAACCGGTTTCGGCGTTCTGCCATTTTCAATGCCTAGAGAACGAAACTAGGTCCACACAACAAAATAAATCAGTTTCCAATATACATCAAATTTCTACACTGTCGAAAGAGTAACAACACCAAACGTACCCCTAAACTTTCTAACCCCATTATCTACCCCTTTGTCTACATACCAAGTATTCCTTAATCTAATGTCATATATATATCACACTCTCATCCTTATTCAAACTAAGCGCTCATAGTTACTTAATAACTTCTCCAGTATCTGTCAGTACTCTACCATTGCGCACACCACCCTTAAAGTATGCAATGCACTTAAATGTCAGTTGCACGGATATAACTGCTTACACATCCTACGCTTCCGTTCGGTGAAGTGCTTGATTTGGCCTCAAAAACTTACTCTCTCACAATCATCAACAGCAATAGTTCTATTTGCTTTCTTTTTGTGAGTTTTGTGAGCTTTTGCGGTAAATCAAAGTGGCATTTTACTTTTCAATTTGAGGCGCCACTCGGTCATAATCATTAGTCAACACTCACCATCGTCGCTCGTCATTTAGGATTTGCACACACTTTTTTGCATTTTTCATTCGGGTTTTAGGAAGAAGAGTTGCTTTTATCCTTTTGCAATTTGCAAAGTTTTCCAAAACTTTACCCATATTAGTAGCGATTTGGGTCAAATGTATTAAACTGAAAAAAAAAATTTGTTGAACTCATTCAAATCACATTGCAAATGAAGAAATGTAAATGATCATGACTTTTTAATGACATACCGACAAGAGACTGTGTATGAAATATTAGGATGGAGAGGAAGTCTGCGCTAAAGAGTGGGTCACTTCAGATATTGAAGTAGAACTGAATAGAGGACAGCTCACCCTAAAGGTAAAACAGTACTCTCTTTAAAGTGCAGTAGAAACTACAAAAAGTGTGCATACGGCAAAAACCCCCAAGGGTAAGTGTAAAGAAAGTGCTAAAATTGCTAGTAAAAGGTCCTAAATAGGAAAATAGTTTGAGCCAAAAGTCTCAGAATATCAAATCAGTGTAGTTGTGGAAGAATCCCTGAAAAGGGGGCAGTATACCCCTTACATATCAGGAGTCTTTGAAAGACTGTGTTCAGTGGACTGTGGTGATTAATTTCCCTGAACAGCTGATCAAAGGACCGACATCCCTAGCTATAGAAGAGTAAAAACCAGTGAATAGCAAGGCTGTGGTCTAAATACAAAATTCCAGTGCAGTGAAAGTAGTTGAAGACCGACAAGTATGAGCATAAAAAAGATCATTAAAGCCCCTGTCTATGAGGGTAGGCTGAGCTGTATACCCTTGAGTAGTAAGGAAGTGTAGTTGGTGAAGAACCCCTGAAAGAGGGGCAGAATACACCATATATATCAAGAGTACCTGAAAAATATTGTTCAGTGGACTGTAATGAAACAATTCACTTAAAAGGGGACACAAGACCCCGTTTCTCTAACTATAGTGCAGTGAGTGCGCCTAAATAGCAAGGCCGCTCACGCCTTTTTAATTTGCGTCAATATCACTATACTTTTCTGGCGCATACATATCACGGCCTCCCACGACCCACCATTCCCCACCGACTATTCACGAGGCCTTTCCGAGGGCATCAGCAGTGACTTTAAAGGCAGTTAAGTTAAGAACTAAATCAAATTACGGTTTTGTACCCACTTCATTCACTCCTGCTTGACCTTGAGTGAACTCTTATCTCTCTCTCTCTCTATGGCGCGATATACAACAGGTATATCATCATAAACCTCCTAAGAGATTTTTGCGCCAAGCTTCTCTCCCAATTTGTGGTGTGCCGATTTGAATTTTCCCTACAAATTGGTGGGACCTACAGTTTTTTGCCGACTCCGAACGGCATCTACAAAGGAGACGAATTTTTGCTGAGAAGCCTGTCATGGCAGAAATACACTCGGAGAGTTTGCCAAACCACTGCCGAGGGGCGACCCCGTTTTGAAAAACTTTTTTCAAATCACTTTTGATGTTACCTGTACCAGGGCTCGAACCATGGACCTTCGGTGTGGTAGGCCGGCAACACTACCTCGACACCACGGCGGCCGCCGTGGACTCAACCGCAACTTATTAATCAATGCCGAATGAGTTTGAGCCCGTACATAAACTATTTCTACTATTTTCTAGTTCCGTTGTTATAGCCCGGTAGTGGCACTGAAAGCTGGCAGCGTTAATTTGGATTAGCAAGCTTGTTCTGAATTGAGAGTATTTGCAGATAATCCCTCTTATTTCATTTCGCAACATTATAACATAGCTAAAAGATTACTTAACCCGTTGGTTGGTATCAGTCATATAAAATACAACGTTACTTGGGATTAATGTTGTGTCTGCCTGAGATGTTAGAAGACGAAATGAGTACAGAGAAAGTCTTGTACAAGATGGAATATATGGCATTTTTAGCCCAAAACTTCTGAGCTACTAATACATGAACAATACTTATAAATTTTATTTGTGTATGCTTTTAAATATGTATCAGTTGTTGGGTTAAACAAAAAACAAAACAAGGTATTTGTTATCAGCCAATTAACCATGTTAATTAACACAACTTAATTTATAAAAAAAAGAGCATCCGTTTGCGTAGAAATAAGCTTTACGCATTTCTCTTCCTTTTTAATATAAAAAAAAACGTCTTTCAAAAGTACCACATTTTCAGCTTGAATCCGAGTAGGCTATTGATAAGCATCCTACTGCCCACCCCACCGCCACGATACTATAACCCCAGCCATGGTTTCCTAATTTCCCGTTTAAAGCACCAATTTGCACAAACACATAATTAAGCCTTTGTTGCTTAGCTCATTAAAATAAGTAAGAGTAGATATAAATGAACTTCACTGGCAATAATTATAATAATACGCCTAAAAGTATGCACACACGTATATTTTAAAGAGCATGCCGCTTACCATAGGGTCTCAAAGGTTATTATTGTTTAATTATGCCTGAAAGGATTTAACGCTTCTGGCCGAAATCAAGCAAAATAAAAGGCTTTAGGTAAGCTACTCTTTTTGTTTTTGTTTTATTAAGTGATGATAAATGAAATAGAAAACCGAAGATTCAGCAGTGATGCGTGCTAAAAGGATGAAACAAAATTGTTAAGGGTGTGCATATTTTCAGGCGCACGCAAATTGAAAATTTGGGCTGTGTCAAGCATTCGAGTATATAGCTATGTGTGTGTGAGCATATTATATTTGAAGTTCTTTATTGCATACCCTTAGGTTTTAAACATTTTCAAGTGCCTAAATTGAATTTATTTTAAGCACATCGTCAAAACAAAAGTTTTCTTCCAAACATCATATTTTACCTTGAACAAAAGGGAGGGTGTAACACTTTCAACCTCAAATCCTCTCTAATGCAGCATTTATGACACTTACGACCTGTTCGTTGGGCCTCCTACGTTCACTCGCTCCTTACTTATTTCCATTAGCAACTTCTGCAGAAATTGCGCTAGTCACGATTTGGCAATTTGCGCCGATTTCCACGTTCATTTCAAACTCTAATGTCGTTTCTTCTTCTTCTTCTTTTGTGCTTTAAACGAGTTGTAGGAGAAAACCCCGATTACGTTTACAAACTTTGAAGGTAAGTTGTAGTGAAGGCATACAAGACAACATGATTTAACATAGACACTGAACTTAATTCAAGCTTCATAAACTTAGTATGTAGTTGCTTAGGCCACTATTTGAAACCCTGAATTATACCTTTCGTTAATATGTAATGGTATTATAACTTTGGTCCGATGTTTGTAAGTATGAGAAGAAGAAGAGATAGGCCCACCAATAAGTATACCGAAATGATCAGGGCGATGAGCTGAGTCGATTTAGCCATGTCCGTCTGTCTGTTTGTACGCAAACTAGTCCCTCAGTTTTTGAGATATCTTGATGAAATGGTATGGAGCCGCCATTTTGCATGAGATTAATCGGAATCAGCAAGATCGGAGCAATACAACGCATAGCTTCCATACAATCGATAGTTTCGATAAATGGGGTTTGGGCTATGTATCTTTAAATTATCAGTTTTGCAGAGTTTTTACTAATTGTGAGTAAGGATCGAACACTTAAAACCGTGATGCGTATTCATGAAAGGTATGAAGTCTTCGGCACAGTCGAAAACAGCCCATTCCTTACTTGTTTTTCTATTATTTATATCACTGTTCCATAATCAAAATTAAACACGTATATTTTATGGCGTTTGTGTACCCGAAATATTGCTAGCATATTAGACAACTCATCACATTTATCTTTCTCTGAAAGTTGCATTAATTTTTATTTTTTTTTCAGTGTATGACGGTTTGATCGCAGGTGGCCCTAAGCTAATTCAAACTGTTCTCAAAGTTTGTTATACTTTCTGAGAAATTAATTTACAACTTTATTACCATAACTAACAGTCTCCTTTTTAAAGAAGTTATTTCAAAAATTGTTTTTACAAATTTTTGTTAAATTCTTTAACCCATTACCGGCCAGCAGTATGTCTTATTTTGAATTTCATCATTGAAAATCTAAAAAAAAAACAAATATCCAAGCTGGGTGGAGTTTCAATTTTTTTCAAATATTTCAAAATATGTTTATTTTAACCCTGCATAAATTATGATTTTTAATTTTTTCTGGGGAATATTATTTTTAATGGTTCAAGCAAATTGTTTCAAAAATTAGCAAAGTTAAATCGACCACTGAATGAAAGATAACGCTATTTCAAAATATTTTTTAAAAACGCTCCTTGATCCAAAAACGTTTTAGCGCAGCTGAATGTGTATCGAATTTACTTTCAGATAGACAGATTTTGAAACTCATTGCACGAAAGTTCGTCTCTCCCACCAGCAATCAGCCTCTTCGACAAGCCACCGCTTTCACTTTGGAAACCAGAACAGCTTATTGGATGGATAAGCAATGCGGTCAACTCCAATCATCTTCACTACAGTTAGGCTGCTATGACAGCTCAGATAAATCCTATCTGGCTGTCGACTGCCACACTGGTATCACTCTTAAAAATATTCAGAAAGTAGTATTTCCCTGTCCGGAAACCCTCTGGACCTTAGCTTTTTAATGCATCCAAGCCGCAATATCTCTACTTAACACACAAAACCCCAAAGAGATTTAGAAGGAATTGAAATTTTCCACTACACAAAAATTTTAAAAAAGAAACAAGAAATAAAATAAATATTTCAAAAGCATGTTGGCAATTACTCATTTTATGTACACTTTTCATTATGGCCGGCATTAAACCAGAAAATAAATGGAGACCGGCACGATGTGCTCAAATACTCAAACATTATTGTTGGCAAATAACAGTGTACAACGGTAATAGTTAAATATTCTCGTATACTCGTATTTGCTTTAAAAATGCCATCGTGTTTCCACTTACTTACCAGTGCTCTTACAAATTATATCAAATGAGGTTGGTTTAAAATACTCGCTCCACATCAAGCACGCGTAAAATATAAAAAATTTACGAAAATTTGTACGCATTAGAAGCGGGCGGTAATAGGCGATGCGAGAGGCGTTTGCGAACAAAATAAAATACAACAAAAAATAGAAACAAACAAATGTATGTATGCATAAGAGTAGTGAGTATTTTTACTATCTTCATGACATGCAGAGGTGTTGTGTTAGACGAAATATTTTAGGGGCATTTGTAAACATTTCGTCCTTCAATTCTGAGATATTTGACTACCAGAAGGGCTATAGATTTCTGCAAGTCTTGAGAAGGCAATCCATCTCATTTGTAGTAAGTGATAATAAGCTTTGTGTTTAGAGTTGCAACCCTAAGTCGAAAAAACTCCTGCTGAGTATGATCTATAGATATCTTAAGCTCACCACTCAGCCATTTTTTCTTTGAGTAGGGACAAAAACACTCCCCTAAGGTTTTGAGAGGTGTTGTCAAAATGATAGTAATTTGTCAGATATTTATCAGCTATTGGCACTTTTAGGTAGAAGCCGCACTTTCCTGTGAACGAGTTTTCTGACCGTGTTGAGCCTCCAGAGCCTGCCAACACTTTCAACCTTCCTTCCGTAAGGAATCGATCTACTTATTTAAAAAAAACAACGCCATGAGACTTAAGCTAGACGGTGTCAAATAACCGATGGTCCAGTGTACATTCACTTCGAAGGCACGGATATATTTTAAGCCCGCTGTAAGTTGTTGAAATTAAGGGGTCCCTTTTACCGCACACTCCTCTTATTCTTGAATGCATGCCTTATCCCACTTAGTTCGTCTCCTTGCTCCCTTTCAAGAATAGCTGCAATCACTTGTTACAAAATCCTCATCCCACAGGACTGTGGAATTTTCTGGGTTATCATATCTTAGCTACCTACTTGTTGTTGTTATTTTTAGCGACAAAAACACTCCCAGCAATTTGGTATGAAAAGTGGAACCTTCTAGGACATCTCACCTCCTCCTTTCGTGAAGAAGGAGAAGATAGGTAATGAGAGGTTGGAGGCATAATGTCCGTAGATCAACCATCAAGTTGCACGGCAGCACTTTGTGGCTTTTAATCGCATCTCACGGCCGACATGCCTTACCGCGGGTATATTCTAAGCCTAACCAGCTGGGGGGTTATTATCATCATCTACTTCCCGCAGGCAGTATGAATATTTTCACTTAATCTTAAGCATAACTGGGTAGTTATCAACAAAAATAATCGAGGCTAGGTCAGTTATAAACACAAAAAGTGGAAGAGTTCATATCCGGTCACTCTCGCAGTAATCCACAAAACATTCGGTCAGCATCTTGATTTGGGGCTTTTTACAACAACATGTCCAATGTTATTTTGAAAAATATATTCTGTTAGTTTTACGAGCCGAAGACCTATTGATAATAATTATGCTGGAGTTTTGGGCTTGTGGATTATTCTTGCTATTTTTAGAGTACGTGTAACCCGTGCTGCGGTGTTTTTACTGTCTGTCCATTTCACTGTCATCATTATTTTTGAGTTATTTTGAGAAACTCTCAAAAAAGCATCTCTGGTCCCATCTTGATTCCATTTTCTTTCTTAATTTACTTTTTCCTCATTACTCTTCTTTTCTTCCCTCTGCCAATTCCTTTCCCTTTTGTTCATCTTTTTCATATATATTACTCTAAGTATCTTTGCTAACATTGTTGTCTTGTTATAAAAGTATTTGTAAATGCCGATTAAACGGTAAACGTTTTGGTTTTCGAATCTTTAAGTCTTCTCATCTTTCTTATCTCAAAGAAGAGTTGGAGTTAGCAGCGTCAGATTACATGGAGCAAAGCAGGAGATTGATATATGTTCGTAGATATATTCGCCCTGCCTGAGCTCGGAATTGTCAACAAACTCTTCTGAGGAGAATTCCCAGGAAACTGGCTGTTTCAGCAGTATTGGACCTACATCAGTTTGCTGTTAAAAGAAAGCTGAATCTTGTCTAAGCTCTGCAGTTAAAAAAATGGTCCGTGCTAGGCAAAGGTTTGGCCTGTTGTCGTTTAAACAGGAGAAATGAAAGTTTTGTCTGTACAGACCGATGTTGAGCAAGAGTAAACCCTTTATCTCGAAGAAAGGCCGGCTACTGCTGGTACTTTGGATTGTCTGCTAGCTTAAACCGGGTGGTAGGTGACTTAGGAACTTTCCGTCTATTGTTGCAAGCCACAAAAGTTGGCAGCCATTTCCATCTTTATGATATCTACTTCTGCATCGTCCTTCCACTAAATATAACACTTTTCCTTTAGTTTTCGTCTTTCCGCTGTTTATTTTTAGTCCATGCTCGTTGTAAATTTTTCTTTCCTCGTTCTTGCTCAGATCTTTTCTACATTGTGCAGAAGTCTGATCTATCTACCCTAAGCTGATTGAAAGATACTTTTACTTCTTCAGTTCCATTTCCACCTCCCAACCACACGAAAGCTTGTTTCTTAAGGCAAAGACAACATATACATTCAGCAGCCCCCAATTCAATCGCATCCCTGCTACATGCGTGCATGCCAAATATGCTATCATTATTCAAAACTGAAATATGCGACCCCCGACTCAAAACGCTCGTTTTTTTTTTTTGTTTGGACAGCATGTGTCCACAGGTTTTTTTCTTGTTCTGCGGTTTGTTTGCCAACTTCAATTTTTTGTTTCTTAATGCGGTAACGCTTTGTTTAGTTCTTTCACAAAAATTTTTCCCCAAATACCAACGAGCAAGTCATCATTGTCCTTTTATCCAAAGACACACCCACTTAAACCGCAAGCGTGCCTGCCCAAATACCAGCAAATGAATAATGAACATTTAATGTCCTCAACTACTCTGACACACATTTTTAGAAGCTTAATAGCCCCAACTACAAGACGGACATCAAACTGGTTTTATACGTTTCACATTCTTGTATAGTTTGGTTTTTTTGTTGTGTTTGTAATGAATCGAAAGCGTGTACAGTAAATGATAGGACCACGCAGTAGATATCACTTGCACGCAATACTCTAAATAGCAACAATAACAACAAGAGAAAACACTTAAGTAAACTACGTTTAAACAAATATGCGAAGTGAATGGAGAATTAAACAATAGACTAGAATATATGAGCGCAAATAAACACACTCAAAGCCCAAGCAGAGCACAAAAATTTATTGTAACTTTAAAGGGAAGAAATAGCACGAGCAGGGTTCAGTAAAGGTATCGGACTGAGCAAGTATTTCATCATTTATGAACCCCTAAGCTCGGTCGGTTCGTTGAGCTTAAAGACGGCTAAGTTCTACCTAGAGAATTGTGCGAAAGACGGCAACCCTCTTGGGCGCACCTGAACATTGGTAGTCACGCCTCTTTCTAAATATACCAGTTTATAACTGTGACCGACTTTTTCTAGTCTGGAATTGAACTAAGACCGTGGTGTTAGTATTCAATTGAAAAGTAATGTCTTCTCCACATGTCGATAAGACTCTCTCATCCTGCCAGGAATCCAGGACCCCCCATAGCCTATGATATTACACTTAAAGTAATAAAGAGTTTTCTCTGTACGATCTATGGTTCTTCCGGGCACCTGCACTGGCCTGTTCTGAACGAAATTTAATTCAAGGTCTGGTTTGGTCTGGTCTCGAGCTTTATGAAATTTTTGCATACATCTCACCACAGAAATATTAAAGCGTCCTTAACTTTTGGCTTTCTCTGTATTTCCGTTAGTATGTATTTACATTTATACTGCCCATTTCCGTTACTCACAATTCGCCATCTAAATTAAAGTAAATTAGGCAACACTTAAAATGTGGCAACATTGATATCGCAAAGTGTAAGTGCTCTTAATGAGTTACAATGCTTGTAACAGTGCGCGAACTGAACCAGAGAACTACATACCTACATATATCTATACATACTCGTACAGAGGCGTGCGCGTATATAAACACTAAGGCGGGATGTTTAGTGAAATAGGACATTGAGTTACTTATGGGCGTAGTTAGGATAAATTAATTTGAATTTGTGTAGCATACTTATAGGGGTAGAAAGTGCAAATGCCTGACCGTACAAGTATTGGGGCAAAATTAAACTGTCCCAAAGTACCGCTACAGGCATAAACGGGTACAATTTGTTTCTTCATAAAACTTGCCTAAATTAAAGTTAACATTTCATTCCTTTTGAAGAGATCAAAAATGGTATTAGAGGCATGCTTTTTAGCTCCTTCTCCCGGATTCATTCCAACTATCTGGCATCAATTACACCACACGGGAGACTTACATAATCTGCTTTCCATTCAAAACCCTCCTGTGTGACCCAGCCTGCACATTAAGAATTTTGGTTTACGCAGGACTATATTTTACGCGGTATCTCCGAAAGCGGCTCTTAAATCGGCACCAAATTGACTCTACATAAAAGCATGCATTACTGAAGACGTCATCAACTAGAAAAGATACGAAACCAAGTAATTTAATGTTGTAATGGGTGGTTCTCTATTTTCTGTCAATCACATTTTAGGTTTGCTCTGGTACACAATTTGGTAGATATCTCCACATTTTCTCAAAATCGAACCTTCTCTGGGTGAGGCAGAATCAATACCCGTTTCGGCTTTGTTTACTGTTTTGGGTCCCGTTTATGTTTCTTCTTTAATTCAGTTCAAGTTTCGGCTCAGAACTCGGATTTGGTGACAGCTTCGGGTCCGGTTACATTTACAAAAGAGGTTTTGATTTCTATTTCGGGTCTGGTTCCTTTTCCGGGTCTGTTTAAGGTTCAAATTATGTCTAGTTGAATTCCGCTTTCGGTTTCACCTTTGTCCTCGGTCTCAGATTCAATAGAGTTTTAGTTGTAGCTTTCGGTTTTGTTTTCTGTTTTCTATGAAGATTATTATTCGGTTCCGGTTTTTATTCCGTTAAAGTTACGTTTCAAGTTAATACTCCGGTTATGTATTGTAATTTTCGGTTCATTTCCTACTTTATTTTCGGTTTCGTTTCCGGTTTTGGTAAGTGATCCGTTTCCAGTTTGAGTTCCGAATATAATTAAGGTTACAGTTCCGTATTCGTTACAGGTTTTAATTCCGTTAAGCTTTAGTCTTTGTTTGCATTTTAGATCCGGGCTCCGTCTATGGTTTCAGTTCCTGTTTCGTTCGGCTTTCGACCTCGTTTTGTATCCAATTTCGAATCAGGCATCACTTCCGTTTTAGCTCTCGATTCCGCTGATTGGTTCCACTTCCGTATCTGATTCCGATTCCGCTTTAGTTTAGGGTTCTGGTATCGATTCCGATATCAGTTTGCTTTTGTTATAGGTTTTGATTTCAGTTTTGGTTCCCCTTTCGTGTCAGCTTATGCTTCCAGTTTAGATTATTGTTTCAGATGTGCTTTCGTTGCCTTCCGATTCAGGTTCCGAATCTGGTTTCAGTTCGTTTGGTATCCAGTTTCGTTTGGTTACCGGCTTCGTTTGGTATCTGCCTTTGAATCAGGCAATACTTCTATTCCAGGTCCCGACTCCGTTGCTGGTTCCCCTTCCATTTCCGATTTCTAGTCCGGTTTCGGGTTCGCGGTCGATTTCCATTCTCACTGTTTCATTTACATTGACGGGCAGTACTATAGCTCCGTCTAACGAAAGTAACTTATGAAAAAACAAGTAAATGCCGCAGATTTTATACCTTTCATGAATACTTTCACGGTTTTAAGTGTCCGATCCTTAATCTCAATAACTTCACACGCTGCAAAACTGTTAATTTAAAGATACATAGCCCAAACCTCATGGATCGGAACAATCGATTATATGGGATCTATGCGCTGCATTGGTCAGATCTTGCTGGTTCCGACCAATGATTAATGCTTAACAAAATGTCGGCCCCATACCAAATTTCATCAAGACATCTCTAAAACTGAGGGACTATTTTGCGTTCAAACAGAGAGATGGACAGACGGACATGGCTAAATAAACTCAGCTAATCGCCCTGATCATTTCGATATAATTATTGGTGGGCCTATCTCCTCTTCTTCTTATACTTACAAACATCGGACCAAAGTTATAATACCATTTCATGTTCATGAAAGGTATAATAATTCGTTGCAAAGAGTTCTTTGTCTAGGGCTTTGTCGAACTTAATATCCCCACTTATTTTATTTGCGCTGCGGATCTTTAACTGAATAACTTCTAAAAAATAGACCTTCAACTCATTGCTTGTTATGCCTTTTTCCAATCACAGATGTCTCACATTCATCAATTTGCCCTTCAATTCAGTTCTTTGACCTCAACGTCATTTTTTGATATCGAATCGAATTAATTTGTAACCCCGACGTAATTTTCCATTCGACTGCTTCCCTTATTTTTTTGCTAATAAATGGCGAGCTATCGTTCATCTTTGTGCCATCAATTAATCAGTGAAAATAAATTTGCAAATGGGGAAAACTACTTATCAAACAATTTTATGACCTTTCATTAAGTCGATAAGAATGGTAGCAATAAAAGGCGTTTGCGCAAACATGCATATGCTTATGTAATCAAATGTTATTATATAAAACGTAAAAACCCCAAAATGATTAATGTACGAACTTGGTAAAGGATATGGCTAGTAAGTATTTGCTTGGCAGAAAGGTTAATGAATATTTACATACGTGTGATTAATCGTCTGGCCATTATTTTTTGCAAAAAAAAAACACGTAAGCTTAAAACAATTTACGAAACCCTTGTTATGCTATTTTGATTGGTTGACTGGCTGCAATTACGGTGTGGCGGCACGCCAACATGCCAGTGTTAGCCTTTAAAACCCTTAAAATATAGCTCTTCTCTAAAAAAAAAGTTATCAACAGTTTTTCTGACTAAATTAACTAGTTTGGCTTTTGCTAGAAGGAATTATTTATCCCAAACTTCTATTTTTTACATTTCTAAAGTTTGATCTATAGATACCAGCCACCGCCATAGCTTCATTCATACATTTGCCAAAACTTTGAATTTGTAGTTGGATTTCTTGCTTTAATGAAACACAAATCTTAACCGCATTAAGCAAAAAAAAATAATTTTCGCTGTTGACTATTTTTCAAATGATTTTTAAATTTTTAATACTAATTCTACCCGCACTCCATGCACATAAAATATTTTTTCTTTTTTTTTTTTTTTCTTTTGTAGCTTAAACAAACAAATGGTTTCACCTTTTTAGGTTTCTCTAATTCAATTTAAGCAAAAAATCCAATTATTTTCGAATACCAATTCCCACTTCCTTCTAGGCAAAAATAAAAAAATTTTTTAGCTTTTGTTTTTTTAGTGGTGAAAAAATTGGTTTTTGGTTTTTTATAAAATGCAAAATTTTACCCATATTCTTATTACTTTTATTTAAATTCTTTTTTTTTTTTGAAAACGAAGAAAAAAAGTTTTTTATATATTTTTTTTCGTTCTTTTATGAAACACAAATCTAACCGTATTCTAAGTAAAAAAAAAAATTTGTATACCCTTCATGAACGTGAAATGGTACTATAACTTTGGTCCGATGTTTGTAAGTATGAGAAGAAGAAGAAATAGACCCACCGATAAGTATACCGAAATGATCAGGGCGATAAGCTGAGTCGATTGAGCGATGTCCGCCTGTCCGTCTGTCTGTTTGTACGCAAACTAGTTCCTCAGTTTTTGAGATATGTTGATGAAATTTGTTATGGAGCCGCCATTTTGCTTGAGATTACACATTCGTCGGAATCAGCAAGATCGGAGCAATACAACGCATAGCTCCCATACAATCGATAGTTTCGATAAATGGGTTTGGGTTATAAATTTTCCAATTAAAAATCTAAGAACGTAAAACTTTGCACGTAGGGTTTGGGCTATGTATCTTTAAATTATCAGTTTTGCAGAGCTTTTACTTATTGTGAGTAAGGATCGGACACTTAAAACCGTGATGCGTTTTCATGATAAATGTAAAGTCTTCGGCACTGTCGAAGACAGCTCTTTCCTTACTTATTTTTTTCTTTTTTTCTAATTTAAAAAGAAACTTTGTTCACATATTTTAACTTTCTTTTTATAGAATACACATAAAACGCACATTCTAAACAAAATTTTGTTGTTAATTTTTTTTGTAAGAAAAAAACAAATTTAGTCGCATTCTAAGCAAAAAAAATCTATTTTTGTAATTTTGTTTGTGCAAAAAGAAATGTTAAAAAAATTTTTACATTTTTTCGGTTTTCTTTAATAAAATTTGAATTCTATGCGCAACTTAAACTAATTTTTTTTTCTTTTCTTGTTTTAATAAAAACAAATTCTACGCGCTCTCTAGGCCAAAAAAAAATGTTTTCTTAAACCACACCAATACAAAATATTGCTTTAAATTCTTAAATTTATTATTTATTTTCTTCTGTGCAATTTCTTCTACCATACCTTTTTATTTTAATGCTGAACATAGTAATTTATTTAATTGCATCCAATCCAAATAAGTCGCTCAAATGACAGCAGTTGATCCTGCACGTAAACAGAAAAATTAATTAATTTACACGCTACACACACACATAAATGCACGCCATAACCCACAAAATAGCAATAAAAACAACAGTTAAATATTTAGTCTGTGGTGGTATTAAAAATAATATCTACATTGCATGCATACAAAAAAACATAAATACAATATGTTTGCACATTAAAAGATTATTGGTTACGTATTCGCCACGGGGGGTTGGCGAACGCAGCGCGCAATAGCATTAAAAAATAACCTCGGGAATTGAATTTGAATTAAGCGTAGAAGCAAACCTTGAAATCTCTTTGCTTTGCTCATATCGCTGATGAGTAGTTAAAGTAGAAAAATGTAAACAATTTAAATTTTTTTAACAAACAAAAAAGAAAAAACAGTTAAAATGTATAAAAAATAGAAAAGAACCCACACGCAAACATACATATATACAATACCAACGAGTTTATTTGGTTACGCTTCTATTTTTATGACACACTGTAAGGCGTTCTGAAGAAACTTGACTCAAAATCGATTATTTCTGAAATGGTTAGTAGTCAAGCTGGTAATCAAAAAAGTATTGGCCGATATGAGAAAATTCAATTTAAAAAAATGCGAAGCAGGGTGTTGAAAAAAAAATTGAAAAGCTAAATATTTTACCTTTTGATATCATTTTTTAGTTGTTTAAAGAGAACCAAAACTATTCCAAATTAAAAGTCTGATATTTTGTGGTTTTTGAGTTGCTATATTCGAACATGTAGAAATAATTTTAGAAATTGAGTGAAAGTTTTATAGCATATAAGTTTTTCAAAAACTCCACAATAAAATTCAAACTTTTTAACAGTTTTTTAGCATGCAATAAAGCGACTAAATCATTTTTAGTATAAAAAAAATTGTAAAAAAACTTAATACCTTATATGTTTCAAACATTTTTGAAAAAATTTTAAAATTTGTTTTTGGTTGTTATGATATATTTAAATTTTTTTTAATTTCATACACAGTCTCGAAGTTTTTAAAGAAAATAACTCTTCGCTTCTGTTTAGCACTTCAAAGACGCTAAAAAGAGTTAATATTTAATTTTCCAAACACTTTTTTCAATGCTCGAGTTTGATATTATTTCTTGATTTTCCGCATGTGGACAATCATTCTTCCTGCTTTTTTTTTTTTTTTTTTGTTTTGAACTTATAAATGTTTTTCCGTTTTATAACTCAAGCTATGAAACTGTGTTCCCGAAATGTTTAAAAATTTTGAAAAAAAGTTTTAGAATGCAAGTTGAGATTTTTGAAATATTTTGAAAATTTCGCTAAAGTCTCAAAATTTTTTTGAATACTCAAACTTAATTCATAAAATTTATGAGACCTAGCATTGTTAAGTTTAAATCATTATTTTCATAATTTAAAAATGCGAAAAAATAGTTTGCGTTTCAGCGCGCATCAAAAACATTTAAAAATTTTTTTGTGATTTTTCGAAATCGTGCGTTTTTGGAATTTTTTTTTTTTTTGACATTTTCGAATGAAGCATTTCAAAATCTATTTACCTAAATTTGTTAAAACATTTTTCAATACTCGGCTTGGAAACTATTACTAATTCTTACTTTTTTCTCCTGATATAACTTTACCGGTTCCGAGGAAGTTGATTTTGAGCAAGTTGCTACTAAATGCCCATAGTGTGGCCATGCGTTCTTCTATTTTTTTTTATTTGATTTTATTTTTTAGTTTTTTTCTTTTATTTTGTTTTTATTATTTAGTTTTATTGCAATACAATGCATTAACATTGTAACAATTCTGGGATTATTTTATTTTATTATAAGTGACATCGTTGTTGTTTAATTATTATGTTCAAATGTACAAAATAGAGCAAATACTTATTCTCCACTATATATGAATGCCTTTGTGACATATACTTAGATACCTATACATATATATGGGAGTGAATGGTTGCGCGTGGTTGAGTATTTGTTGAAAAATATTAATTTTAAATACATAAAATATGCATTTGGTGGTAATAATAAAATATATTAATCCTTTGTAATATAAAGTAATTTACATATTATGCATAACTTACATATATCTACATTAGACTGGATCAAAAGAAAAAAAATTTTTTTTGGAAAATTATATATCAAAATTTTCCAGTTAGCAATTTCTAGTACAAATTTCTGACCTCAATATAAATTTTGATTTCTGCAATAATATATGTATTCCAGTTTTTCCAAAAAAAAAATCCATATTAGGGCCTAAAATAATCACAGTATTTTTTTCTATTTTCTGTTAAATAATACATATATAAGTTTCCAAAAAAAAAAAACTTCGCCCAGTCTACTATATACACGTTTGCACTTTATAAGTTTTTAGTGGCTAAATGTATATATACCAATTTACCACATAAACCTCAATCGAAACGTATAAATGCCACAAATGTTGAGTGATATGAAAAATTTCAAAATTGGAAATGAAATGAAAAAAAAAAACAGTTCAGAAAGTCTACCATTCGGTTGAAACTTAACGCTATATACTAAACTGAGGTAATCAAACTTCGATAATTTTTATATTAAATAATTTAACCAAATATCTTTACGTGAAACTAAGATATTTAAAATGTTATTAGGGCAAGGCTTTTTAAATTAACTCTTTGTAAAAAAGTGGGCGTGGTCGAAAACTGATTTTAGACATTGTCATTATAAATCTACAATCGAAATCATTTTCCTGCTAATTCAAAAATGCTATCTTAGGCGGCGCCACACCCATTTTCGAAATTTAAAAAAATAATTGTGTTTAAGACTACAATGTTCTACTGAAACCATAACCATAACTATGACCAAAACATAGCCATAACCATAACAATAACATAACAAACCTTAACCATAACCCTAACCATAACTAATTATCACATTTATTCACTTAAAATATATTTTTCAATACACAAAAAGTGAGCGTGTCCTACATTCTGATTGTGTTCATTTCCAACAACAATATATTTTATGAATTTTCTCTTACAGTGCGTGAACGGGCAGCTTGGTATAATGCATATAATTAAAACTGCTCAACAAAATAACCAAAACAATTAAAACATTGCATGACAAATCATTTTTCTCGCGTTTTATTAAAACCAAAGCTTTCCATAACAAAAACACAAATTAACGTTATCAATTGGCTTGTTGAAATAAAATTATTTATTATGAAAATTTCTCCCGCTACGTTAAATATATTTAATTCGCTGCATTTTTTAAGGCAAACACAATTATTTAGCAACCAAAAGAATAATACAAAATGTTCTATATATTGTAAAACAGTACATAAAGATATTGATTATTTGTAAATATTGAGGTCTATGTAATATTCATGAATACATGAGTTCGGAAAAAATTTTTTGGAATAAGAGAAACCAAAACAAATCGGGCATAACATGTTTTTAACTCTTTCTACAAGTTCATCAACAACCATTATTCAAAGCAATAGAGAAAGAATACCCTGCTCGAGTCATTTGCCTATTTAATACCAAGAAGAATATTTTTCAAATGTGGGTTCAGGATAATGTGCCACGTGTTTCTGAGTCATCCGCCTTTAGTTAATTTTTTTTTTTGTTTTTTTTTTCTTTCTTGAGAGGATTCGATACTGTATCCGCAGCAATGAGTTTTCAGTCCCGAATGTTTCTTATGACAGTTATATTATAACGAAAGTCGATCAGATGAAAAGATATGTCACCATAGTCACCACAGTTCTTTACTACACTTTGACATAGATCTTGCTATCGAATGAAAAATCGGTTGAGTAGTCGACCAGAGAATCGACGATGGTTGTACTTAATTCAAAAATAGTGAACTTTATAATATATATTGATAATACAATCATTTGCCTAGTAATTCCTACCATACATCCCTTCCCAGATGTGGAAATAATCCGCAACGGTTGGATTAAATCCATGAGCATTACCAATTAATTACAGCTACACATTCTACGACAATCTCATATATGCGCGCTTCGGTTTCAATAAAAATTTAATTCAATATTAATAAAGTAATTAATAATTTATCAATACAATGAATTAAATCAATTTGATTTAATATAAAAAGAGAGTCTGACACAAGCTCATTTGTCCGTACATTAATAAACAACTCTAACTACATATGCCTTCATGATTGACCAATATGCATGTTGTTGACATATTAAATGCCCTTTGATTTCATCTTAAATACAAGGAAGGAAGCCTTAGTTCCGTGGTAAACGAATATTATATACCCTGGTGTGACCCTAAGCAATAAATTTGGAGTATTTTCGCTTACTTGGTGGTGGTTAAAAATAAATTTTTTACCAAAACTATTTTCTGTCACACTTGACGTATGTGTTTGAAATTTATTTATGCAAGGTAAACTCATCTTCGAGTTATGACTGTCGAAATGTAAGTTTTGTCAAAAAAGTTAGTGTGCCACGCCCATTTTCAAACACTATACAATTTTGCGACACTTCCTGCTACAGCGACACTTTGAAAGTAAGATGGAAATTATATAAAATTAGTTTTCGCACACATTTTGATTTTTCTGTTCGTCTATGAGTTTTTGAAAATATTTACATGAAAGTAGGCGTGGTCTTTGTCACTGCAATTTTGAACCATTTTCGTAAAATTTTTATTTATTTAACCTTTCTTCTTTCAATGACACTTTGAAAGTATAATATAATTCATATAGAATTATTTGTCGCTGAGATATTGCCTTTATCTTCGTCTTTAGTTTTAAAGCAATCTCTTATATAAAAGTGGGTGTGGTCCATAACCGATTTCGCACAATTTCTTCAACACATTTCTTCTACACACGATCACCCTTTGTGTAAAGACTGTTATTTCAAAAGGTTTTCGATTTATGATAAATATGATTTTTGAAATTTACTTAGTCAAAAGTGGGCATTACCACCCCCATTTTCATATATTTTCTTAAAAATTAATTGCATAACAAAACTTCAAGCTCCACACCCAAATTGGAGATTATAGGAGCATTGTGTACATAATAATTTTTATTTTTTTTTTTTGTTTTTAGAATATTCGATATAAAAAACAAAAGTTGCCACACCCATTTTTAAAAATATACAAACAAAAATAAGATTGGCTGTTACAGTTTTAATCTACACACCAACTTTTTTGCAGGTTTATTATGTATTACATAATTTTCCTGTGTTTTCCAAGACATTATGTAAAGTTAAAATACCCCTCGAGGTTGGCTCAGCTGAGTATAATAAGATAAAGTGAGAGATAAATCAGCGCAAGTATCCAGCTTTTCCTCGACATAGCTCATGCATACATTGTCAACATTCACTATAACTATTTCACACTAGTGCATCATTCCCCAAACTCAGCACATCTTCACTCCTCTAACCTATCAATCCGTGTCTGTGTCTGTATTGGACTGTCTATCTCTCTTCGACAATGTGAAAATATTTTGCAATGCTTAAATTGTCATTTAAATGTCATCAAATATGAATTGAATATTTCAGTGAACACAGCAGCAACACTACAACAACAATAATAAAAAAAAGCCATTACAACAACAATATGAGACTACAATATAGCAACCGGCTCTTGTCGTAGTATCTCCAGCTGGTCAACGACCAACAAAGCGCTCAACAAAGTATGAAAGTACATATACGAGCGCCATAAAAAGGAGTAGTAAAGTTTTATTGATAAGAGTGGGGGGCGGTAATGAATGCGGGTATATAAATTCATAGTTGTAAAATGTTTATGAGCATCTTCCTTTTTCGTCGATAGACTGTAGATATGTTTATATATATGTAGTTAATGTACATTGGTTTTCTGGGTCAAGGGTTAATATTCATATGAGTGGCACTTGAGAAGGTAGCAATCACCTAGAAAATATGGCAACCCGAGCTCATAATCGAATATCAAGGAATGAATGTCCAAAATATCTTCAGTGTTAGTGAACTACTTAGAAAAGAAATTCGTGGAATCCTAGGAAACTTGGCATACCGGCCTACTAGTCTATGGTACGGAACACTTGTTGGCAGAGCAGATATAATAGAGACCCCTAGCTGACCTGTAGTAAACAATCATACCTCACCAGACATCACTATTGTCAACGCAGACTTATAAACTGTATCAACTGATAAACTAAGAAGTACGTCAAGAGGAATGACAGTTTCTTAAAAACCATCGATTTGGACTCTGCCGACCAGAAGAAAACGAATTCCACCAATCTGCTACGGAATCTGCTGCCTTGACCAGAGAACGTCAACAGTTGCGAAATTGAAAAATTGGAGGTCCTGAAATAAGGCATCTCAATATGGAAAGTAAACGACAGCCGATTAGCACAAACGAAGCAAATGTGAGGGGCGCCTAAACCTGCAAACTATGTGTTGATTGTGTAAAATTATTGTCAACGGTCTTGTTAGTTTAAAATCGGACTAGAGTAACCTTTGGCGATAAGTCGGCGCACAGGGGGAAATGGAGAGCGTTCGCTCAGCCGCATAAACTGGAAAATATGTATTCCCCATTGTCATCACAACCACAAAGATTGACGCGCACATTAGAACATTGAGATCTTCGAAATTCCTAGACACCAACATTATCACAAGGTTAATGCTAAAACTATTTGCAAGTGAAGGAGCTAGTTATCCTCAATTTGTCTATGTTCACTTTTTTAACCTAATTATTAAAATCGCAATTAGATCTCCGCAACTCAGCTTGAGTGGTAATATTTCGGTTCAAAAGCTAGGCAGCCGAAGTAGGGGCAAACCCGAAAGTCTGTCTGATTCTTAACAGTGTAAGTACAGATTTGAATTTCAAGTCAACTCAAAATGTCTAAGCACGATATACAGCTGAGTAGTAAAACGGCTACTCTCTTAGGTGGTCTCATTTGGTAGGCGAGGCTCCAGCTACTCTTAATTCTTTATAGTAGCAGTGAGTGGGCTCATCTAGAAGGTTTGACGAGGCTACATTGAATCTTTCGCGGGGACAGTTGGGCTATTACCAAAAGAATAAAGTTCGATGAACGCTTGTCCACTTCAGAAACAATCAAATCAAAACAGGGCTACAGGTAAGTGTATGATTATTCGCCACATCACAGCAGGGAGCTAGACATACCCCAGAGGGACCATTGTAGTATCACGGTATAGGTTTATCTTCTACCCATATGCGGAATCATGCTAGAGTCAATATGGAGAATTTTGTTCTTATTCATAACTAACGAAATAGTGTAGATAAAAGAACTACATCCAAGAAGTTCAGTACAGTTGTAGAAACTGTAATCCAGCTCGCTCGAAAACTTTTACTTCTTAGGGCATGTAGTTGGAACGATAGAGGGTTTGAAAAGTACTAGAAGTGCACTGGTTGATAACTAGAGCTTTTCCTTAGAGGGCCTTTACTTGGTTCAGAATTGCAAGTAAATACCATACAAAATTCAAACAGTGGAGATAACGTTTGACTGCCCAAAGGGTAGCTAGATATACAAACACACAACCTAATACACATATTGATCCCTAGACTTTTAAAATTGAAATTGAAATGGAATTTAATTTAATTTCTCACAAGCAAAAAACAAACAAGTTAGCGTAAGCCAATATTGGGAGAATTTTATTGAAATAAATATAAAGCTTACAAAAAGATTGTTTCACGCTTACAAATCGCTCGTTTTACGCTAACAAGACATTTGAAAGCAAATGCCATATAAGCGAAAAGGCATTTTGATTACTTGTTTCTAAATGTAAACCAATAAAACGAACTTCAAAGCAATAATTGAACTTTTTTTTCGCAATCACTTAGCGACTTGTGAATAAAACAAAAAAAAATTCAAAATTTTAAATTTTCTTTAAAAACCAAATGAGAATTTCTCGCAATAAAAATTGTAAGCGCTCACACTTTCAAATAAAATAATAGCGAAGACGCTTATAAGTTGCTTATTATAGCAAAGTTCACATTAAACTATTTTTAGAAACATTTACAAAAAAGCTTGCTGGGACAAATTTAAAGCATCATACTCACATGCTACATAACAAAAATTTTATTGGTTTTTTCACACAACAATCAATTTCCCAAAAATTCTATAGAAACTCTTGAACTTTGAGGGTATATCAATATTATACACAGTAGCTCAGCAACTGAGCAGGTCTGTGCAGCAGCCATAAAAAGCTATGATGATAAACTTTCAACTAATTGAAAGTAAATACACTTGGCACTCATTTCGAAATCATGCACAGAATTATCACACAACGTGGAAAGGAACACACATTGTTTTACTCTAGATAGCAACGCGGGAGATAAACACCAAATTATGTAGTAGAATTTCCTAACTCGATTCAAATTAGTCCGAAAACAGTCACATCTGAAACAAGGAAAAATCAGAATTTTTTAAGTATGATTGAGTGCCTAGAATTGGAAAAATATCAGCAGAAAATGTGTTGTTTTTCGCACCAAAGATCGAACCTGTGAACGCTCTCATGAGGACGGAGTACTTATCCAACAAGCTCAACTCAGCGTTCTGATAGCAGATCGTGCCAAACAATTCTCTGATGAAGAGGGCCAACAGCTTCCGAAAGGGATCTATAAGAGCTTTGGCTGCTGTTTCTTAATTTTGCTACTTTAATCTTTCAACAACAAATTAAAAGTAGTTATTAAAATATATTTAATAAAAAAAAAATTGTTTTTATACAAAAAAAAAGTAATTTTGAAGTAGATTACAACTACAGGGTGGCGCAAAAGTAATCCTCCTATCACAAAATGCTATAAATTTTGCGATTGACCCCTAAAGTCAGTTCTGTTTTGACATTTGTGTAGTAAACACATGCGAAATACACGTTAATAAACAATGTTACGCTACACTGCTCCAGAACGCGGAATATTGCTGACTATTTATTTGACCAATAATCGGTCGGGGCCAAACGGTTACTGTGAATGGTGAGCGCTACAGAGCAATGATCAACGAGTTCTTTTTGCCGCAACTTGATGAATTGGGATTGGAAAACATGTGGTTCCAACAAGACGGTGCAACAGCACACACTGCACGTGCCACAACCGATATGCTGAACATCGGAAGCTTACTTTTGCGCCACCTTGTAGTTGATTGGACTGCAGGGTATACTTTCATGCAGTGAAGTGCAAGTTTTAATTGAAACGCCTAAAACCGTGCTACAAATATCTAAAGACTTAACTATTGCAATGTTAAGAAATTCATCGAAATTCATGAGAATTCACACAAATTCCAAATGCGAATAAAAATGCATAGATTTGTATTCAACTTGAAGATGATTGATAGCCATGCACACAATCACAGCAAGAACATTTTTCCTGCTTGGTACACATGCTTCACATTTAATTAAATTAACTATTTGTAAATGACCAGAGAGAATATGAAAATTCTTAAATTTGAAAAGTATGTATGGGTATGTAAATATTGATATGCGGCAAATATTCAGAAAGTAAATATCTGTAAGATTCAGCCGAAAAATTTATTTGTTATTTGCAAAAATTGCTTTATCTTAATTGAATTGCTTCAGCGAAGGCAGCATGCACTTTGTAAGCAAATAAATGTTTTGCTAATGATTTTCTTTTTTAATTTTAATCTGTATTTACGTGTATTTTTAAATATTTCCTCTTGGATATTTAAGCAAAAAACCATAATTTGAATATAAACTCACAGACCTGGCAGGTAAAGTCCAAAAATATACTTCCTCATGTCTCTATTCCTCTGCATCTTCATCCTTATTCAATTGTTTTGCTTCATTCCTTTTTTTCCCATATCCGCTTCGTCTCCTTCACCTTTTTTCGTTTCCTCCATCTCTTGTTCTTCTCTGCCATTCACTTCTATTAACCTCTTTTTTTTATTCCCATCGTTGTTTCCATTCTCATTCCTAGTCCGATTTCACCTCTATAAATATATTTATATTTCTATTCCGAAACCCATTCCTATTTCTATTCCTATTTCACTTAAAGTTCATATTCTATATCTATTCCCATTTCTAATCCAAATCTCCATTTTCGTTCTATAGATCTCTTTCTATGCGTTTTTCTATTTAGATTTCCATTCGTTATTCCTATTCGAATATTCTTATTCTTCATATTTCTATTCCCATTCCTACCTCTACTAAGATTTTTGTTCCTATTTTTATTCCTATTATGTTCCCATTTTTATTTCTACGCCCGCGTCTATTTCCATTTCTATTAATTTTCCTGTTCCACTTTCCCTTGCATATATTAATTTATACAGCTATTTCTTTCACATTCCCATCCTTATTCCGATTTTCATTAACATTTCCATTTCTATTCCTACTATTTCCGTTCGTAATCCGATACCTGTTCCTATTTGTATTCCTATTATATTCCCTTTCTATTTCCATTCTTGTTGCTATTCCTTTGATATTCCTATTTCTGTTCCACACATTATTACTATTTCTGTTCCAATTCCCACATTCCTGTTCCGATTTCCGTTCTATTCTATTTTTATTTTTATTGCGATTTGCATTCCTTTTCGTTCCTATTGATATTCCTACTATATTCCTATTTCTGTTTTTATTCCTATTTTTACTAAGATTTCCATTCGTAATCTGGCATCCGTTCCTATTTCTATTCTGATTCCCCATTTTTCATCCATATTCCGATATCCATTTATATTTCCATTCCTATTCTGATTTTTGGCACATACATTTAAGGAATCGCAATAGAGCTCTTCTAAAGAAATTACTAGTATATGAGAAATTTCAACGTGCAATGAGTCTTTCTATGAACTCACCAAAGCATTCGAAGAAATATCATAAGTCACAGGGAAACTAAACAGTTAGAGTACCAATGGATTGACTGCCTAGAAGCAATGCAAACCGAACTATAATGCTTCCGTTAAAACGTTCATTTTACGAAGTCAATGCTGAAACGCTAGTTCTTATTTTCTCCTCTGTTCTTCAGCAATTTAAGTCAGCCAGTCTTTAAACAAAATCTATTTTGAGTTATATACTCTTTACCTATTCTTAGCCCCAATCCTCTACAATGTTACTCCACCTCTAGTAGAAATTCCTTCCCTTGTTATTCATTAAGCCAAAAATACGCTTTCAACTACTTTCAGCCAACTCTAAAGTAGTTTGGTAAAACTTTTCACATGTTTCCTGTCGTCGAACAAAATAAATTTTAACCTGCCTAACAATGCAAGCATAAATACGATTTTATAAGCTTAGCATTCACAAATAAATACATACATGCATACACATACACTTATAAACAAGGTATGAAGGTATGAAATGCTCCTGTGCTACAGTTATTCACAAAGTCATTGAAGCATTCAACAATTTTGCTTATTAGCCTTTCTGCACTAAAAATTTTGCTTCCTTACCCTTGTTAGTTTGAGGTTGTGATTGATTTCATTCATGCGCCTTATTTGCCACACACACACACACGCATGCAAAACTTACTAAGTAAGACATTTCTATACTTATATTTTCTATTACAACATATTTGAGAAGCGAAAGAACATACGTGTATAAACATCAGGGGTGGGCAAGCTTTCTAGGAGCTGTTTGAAGATTTTAAGAAAATTATAGAAAGTAAGCAATAAGGGAATAACTTGGGCAAGGGCTTGGTTCCGTTAACGATACACACATTCAATTTCTTTTGCAAGTTAAATTATCTATTCATGTTTAAATACAGAATTACAACTTCAGTCTTGCTTTAGACACCTGTTTACTAAATAGTTACTAAAGCAGTGGCTGCTAGTTTTCACACCATCACACTTAGGCCCCAAAGATCGCTTTGGGATACTAAATAGATCTAACCCCTACTCAAACCATCTTGTGGATACCGCAAAAGGAAATAAGTTCTATGGATTTATCCTAGACAATTCACCAAGGTAATTGAAATAATCGGACCCTCCCTCGCTTCAAGCCTTGCGGAGTGTTTGCTACTCACACCATTAATAAAGAGAGTCTTCCCCTGGTAGGTGTAAGTAAGTCCTCAAATCTTCTACGCGCTAATTTCTGGCCACAGTAGATTAGTATGATTATAGGTGATGTTAACTAAACAGAAAACAAATAAATGGTATCCATAAATCTGTGATGGAAGTATTTTTTTTTTTTTTTTTTTATGAAGTGGCAAACACAATAGCTAAGGTTCAATGTAATTTTCAGCGTGCAAATCCCTCCTCCTGAATAATAACCCAAGAGAGACTTTTGCCCATCACTGATATATAAATAAGTAAGTTCATAGACATGTACAAAAGGCACTTTCAATACAGAGTTAGCTACTAAGCTAAAGCTTATGACGAATCAAGGTCCTGCTTAAACTAACTCAGGCAGCTATTTTGCCAAACAAAAATCATGAGTCAAGCGGAAATTATGTTGGTGTTCTTTCTAAGCCATTTTCCCAGGAAACGCTAAGCGTCTAAAATAAAATCCATGTATTTCACGTCATGAACTTTGTTTGAAAAAAGTCGCTAAAGAGTTAGCTAAGCACGGTATTTAAAAAGTTTGGAATTTGTGCTGCATAAATTTAAAAAAATTTGATAAGGCCAAACAACAGTTTTTAGAATTTTGTGTGTCTCTCTGTATGTTCGTTCGGGCATCACTCAACAACCGTTGTATAGAAGAGAATGCAATTTCCATCGGTGTATTTCTAGATGTTCAACTTAGAGCTTAGGATCTATTTTAACACATGAAAACACTGTAACGCACACAATGGTGGCGAAAAAATGTGGCTATACATATTTTTACATACTTAGGGAATTTGTCATTCGCGGCGCCTCTATTTACTGTGGATTACTTTGATTCATTACAGGAAGCATTTGCCATAACGCACAATAAAATTTTGTTAGAAAATATAAACATTTCAACGTAAATTTAAAGCATATTTTAGAAAACTATTGCGTTGATTGGTTTTTGAAGCATACCTACAGGCGCTTAGAACCCATTCTATGGAAAATATATGCAAGCGTACAAATACTTGTTTTATTATGAATTTTGAATTACTATCGCCAACACAAGCTATGTTTTTGTTGTAATGCATACAATTTGAAATAAAATAACTACATAATTAGGTCAGTTATACTCGCCACGAAAACACATACTCTGATACACACCTCCACTAAATGTAAAACAAATAATATAAATTTTATTGTAGCTAGTTTATTACAGGCAATAATTCTAGAATTTTTGCATACACAAGAATGCCAATAACTGCAGTAGATTTATAACCACTTACCACAAATCAATTGCTGAGTGTATGTATAATTGCATGCATAGTGCCGTGCGTTGGTCAACAGTTATTATGTTACAATAAAACTACTCGGTATTATAGCTTGCAATCGAATTTGAAAGCAACAAAACTCAGCCTAAAAATATGCAACATCATAGCCATTGAAAGTACTACTACTGTCACGTCAGCGCTTTCAAGATACTAGAGTGTCTACCAGAGTGACTCTAGGCCACTACGCAGAGTCCATGGACGTTCGACCATCTACTGCAAACAAGTCCCGGATTTTGGTTGAAAATATGATAATACAGACTTTTAGGCGCTTTATAGTTTACGCAATCTAATTATAATATATTTATTATTGATTCCCTAACTAGAGACTGGGCACATAGTTCAGATCCTGCGGCTTTCTTATGTTATCTTTATTAAATATCTGCACAATTCAGCTTGCGATAAAGCCATATCTGATATTTTTATCCTAAGTTTATGATTATTGTAAAATTTTCCCTTATAAAAAAATGCCAAAAGGTATGCTACCAAATTAAATTTTTTGATATTCTGTTCTCAACGCGCAAAAAAAAAACAAAATTTTCCATGCCTCGTTTAGACTCACTGTGCCGAATACCTTTAGAAAAGTATACACTGAGCTGTGGGTCTAAAATTTGTTGGCCTGTGCAATTATTCGGCCTTCGCTCTTACAACATTTTAAATATTTTTTGTGGGAGGGAATTGAGCTGAAATTTTAGTTTCTATCAAACTAGTTATTTTAAAATCCTTTATGGAGGCATTTAAATTTTCGTTTTTCTGGTTTTTGTTCCCTTATTCCACTTTATTGACTTCAATCAAACCGATAATTACACTTGAAAATTGATATCATAGTTACAATTGTCTCTTCAATTGCCTATTACTTGTAGACATAATATGATTTTTGTGCCTACGATAACATGACCATAAGCCAATACTTAGTACTCAACAAATGACTAGTACTTGATATTAGTTACAAATATAGTTACATTAGACTGGTGCATATAAATGTTTGCTTAGAAAAAATTGGATCTGGCTGTAAGTGAGAACTCGTGTGAGTAAAGATAGGTACGGTCCACGAGCGCTTTCGCAGTCATGTCACAGTTGACAGATATAAATTGGAAATTGTGCAGAAAATGTTAAGTTTGTTGCAGACTGGAAATTCAATTCGAGCTGAGCTGGCTGTTCTTAAGTACAGTCCTCGATTAAAAATGATCCCACTTACACAAGTCTCTGATCATAACTGTACTGATGAATGATATGGAATTTAAAAGCAGTGTTGAATGCAAATGAGGTTTATGGTCATCACTTCGATGCGACTGGCGTGTATCGAAGGAAAGAAAAGAGTTGTATGCAGAAATGAAAAGCTATGTGGAAAAGAGAGCAAAATTTAAAATATAGCTGCTTTTGGAAAATTTACTCTGAAGTATATCATACCGGGATGTTTTAGTATTTCATTTTTAATCGCTCACTGTCACAGTCGCTCTCAATATCGCGGTCACAATTACGTTCAATGTCACTGTCACCCCCACTCTCATGGTACGGTAATTTTTAAGAGCAAGGTTTCTGTCACTGTAACGGTACCGTTCACTGCTACTCTTTTCTTCCTGGTAAATGTTTGATAACTGTAGTTCCTTTCACGGTGACGATCAGGTCACTGGTTTCGTGCTGATCCTGGCAACTATTGAAGTCACTGTGACTGACTATGTTATGATCTTCTCATAGTCAATATTCCTGCTGTTCAGGTCACTATTTTGGGTTTTATCATGGTTACTACTCAAGTCACTATTATAGTTCAGTTCCTGGTCACTGTGACTGCCCATGTTATGGCATGTTCATGGTCAATATTATTTTCACTGTCATGGCATCGGTCATTTTTATGTTTACGTTCAAATCTTCTCTGTTCGTGACAATTTTATGTTCTTATTCATGATCACTATTTCTGTCACAGTTCCGTTCACTGTCGTCACTGTCATGGGTAGGGCCAGAATTGCAGTCATTTTCAGTGTTATGAGGTGACCGCTCTTTTTTCAATTTCCTTCTCCTCTATATTTATCCATAACTTTCACTTTCCCTACAACTTTCCTTGTTGTATTCATCTTTGTCTTTAACCTTCTATTTCCCTCTCCCGACCCCTATAAATCTACATCTACCCCACCTCCTTTTCTATAGCCTCTCGCTTTCTTTCTTTTTACCTTGCCCTTTCCTCCTTCAGCTTTCCCTTTCCCTTTTACTTTTCCTGACTCTGTCGATTATCCCATGTTATCTCTATCTTGATAATAACTTGAGATAAACTCACGCGTGGGCAGCTATATCAGTCCAATCGTGTGAAAATGTGTTTTACAAAGCAAAACTTTGTTTTGACACAGTCTAATCCACACGCTTCGCATACACTCGCAAGTACCTTCAGTTTAAAAGTACCTTCTTCATTGTCTCTATTACTATCCTTAACGCAATTGATAGTTTTATTAAACACTCAACACAGCTTTTGTTACGATTATGTTACACTTCAATAGCTAAACAATAACCATGTACTTATACATTCATTCATGCATGTAGCTATTTAGTTAGAAAGCGATTGCGCGCGCCTAAATGTATGCAATGTCAATGAACCAAACAATTGACAATTCGATAATAATTGCAATAATTTTCGATAAATAAGTACTTTAGCATAGAAATTTTCGTTGTTACACAAACAAAACAAAGCACAACTCAACATTATTAAGTATAGAAATTTTCCAAAACATTGTTAGTGTAGCTAAAGTCTATGAAGTGTTATCAAGTGCATGCATTTGTTGATATTTATATTTGTTAGTATGTATGTAAGAGTTATCCTTTCTAATATATTGATTGGTTTTCGTTGTTAACATTTGTTTTACATATATACAGACCTGTATCCACATACCAACAATATAAATGGAATTCATGCTCATAGTCAATTACTATTATCATTATTTGAATGGCCTATGTAAGAGTCCTGCTCTACTACGCACGCAAAATGCAGGCAAATGCGGTTTGCATGTCTAAAATCCAACTAACTTTATTTGGCAGACGACAGGCTCGCATGCTGACGGCAATTTTGTGGTATCGAATTCACCAATTACTTGTCACTTGTTTTTCGATTTGTTTTGAATATTTTAGTTATATATTTTCGGATTTTGTTAAACTGCATGTAAGTGGCTGCATTAAGGACGTTTTAAGGTTATATAAAATGGTTAAGTTTTACCTAAACGAATTTAAGGTAGAGCAATAAACTTACAAAATAAGATTCTATTTTTTTGTCCAAAAAATACCCAAAATATTCTCTTTTCAAAGCATACATGGGCAACGAAAAGATCCCTCCTTATAATTTGTTTAATTTTCGTTAACATACTTTGTTCTATTTTGCATATTTTTACCACAATAAAGCTCTCAACAATATTTTGGTTTATATAACAAAGCACGCCAGTCATCCTCTGTATATTTTCAAAACTTTCAGTTTGCGCCTCCCCTTACTATGTTGCTGAAATCTTGTGTCCCGTAGTAACACATGGCGGATTTTTCCTCCACATAACAGATTTGAAGAGATGTTCACGTTGGCAAAAATAGCTCTGATATCGACAAACCGATGGTACGTCTCGACTCATTACCATATTGTGTAATTTCCTAGATTTACCGTTACATGAAGATCTGGTCTAAGATGGACTTGAAACTACACTAGTACGGTCCATCGAGCTTCTTGATCCAATACAGACGCACTTCATGGCGAGTTAATTTTTAAAACGTTTTAACTCGCTCGTTCTGCAATTAAATAACAGTTTGGGCCAATTTTTTTGATAAGCCGAATAAAATTGCATTTCAGGCGTGAATAAAGAATTGAAATTTTATAGAAAAAAAATGCTTCGGAAAATTTCACTAGCCGTGCTCTCAGACCAAAATTTGTGCAAAGAATGTGAGCGACTGGGGAAAGTAAAGAAGGAAATGTTCGCCTAAATATATGCATCACTCTATTTTTTTATTTAAACCTCATATTGAAAGATAATTTGTAACAAATTTATATCACTAATTACTTAGTAATATACCTAAGTAACATCCCAGCAAAGTTCGTGAGGAACACAATATATTAATTAAATAAAGCACAACAAATGGTTGCATACCTCAAGGCGCTATAACTTTCTTTACTATTCTTAATGTATATCGCAAATAACAAGTGCCTAAAAGTATGTGGGCTGTCAGATTCGACACCAACATAAAGAAGCAATTTCAGCATGGCTAAAAAGTGAACCACTTTGAGCAAAACTATCCACGTTTTCGTATGCACGACTCACTATTTATCAAGATTTTTAAAATCGCAAAATCACTAACGAGTAATTATGGAATTTGTATTGAAAACAACAAGTGCCTAAAAGTATGTAGCATTTCAGACTTCACATCTGAATGACTTCAATGGGCCAGTATAGCGATCCTGTATGTCTTCTTACAATAAAATTACATGATTTAACACTACCGCCTAAATTAAATTAAAGCAGAAGATTAAGAACGAGTAAGGAAACTAGATATATCCGCTATCCAGCCACCACATTCACCGTGTCAGGTATCAACCAACATACTTTGACTCCGAGCATCTTTAAATGTTTTTTTGCGTGCAAAAGCTGACTTGAAGTTTTCTGGTTTACGAAGAGAACCAGCAAACTTACCTTTTTAAATAATCTGGTTACTCAGAAAAAAAGAAAAAACGAAAATTTCTATTTTCTTTTTGAAACCAAAACGAAACTGATTGCCTTAAACTTTAAATATCTACCTTTTTTAATTTATTTATTTTCTCATAGGTTTTTCTTTAACAGCAAACTTTTTTCAGAGTGTACCGGCTAGATTGAGAAACCGTACTTACCAAACCAGACAAGCAAACATATAAGCGCATCAGAAAACGGTCTTACGTTGAAAAGGAACGAACGTTCGATGTGGCGGCGTGCCGCTTGGTTGTATGGTTTTTTGGTTAACTTGTATTAACTGCGGTTGCCAACAATCGAGCCAGAAAAACTTGCCTGTTCCTCGTTACGCTATGTCGCTACTTACAAACATTCACTCGCCCATTCATTCTCAATGCACCAATTACACTCGTCCTGCACTACTGCACTTCAGCCAAGTATTTACGTTCAAAATAGTTTGGAACAATTTAACTCACTTTTGCTCTGTATAGTTTAGTTGAATTCAATACGAATTCAGTGTGCTTACTTGTCGTCGTTAGTTCGATGAGTTTCTCGTATTTTCCCATTTTTTGTTGTTGTTCTTGTTATTCAATTTGTTGTTGTTGGTCACCTCTATTGTTTTTAAGGTGTTTGATGTTTATTTCGAGTTTTATTTTATTTCTTTTCATTTGATTATTCTGTTGCTTTTTATTTGTTGTTGTTGTGGTTGTTTTTTTTTTTTGTTTTTGTTGCTACCGTGTGTATACTTTGCGAGTAAATAAAACTTTTAGCTTTTGAATATTTTGTATTGGCATGCAATGCAATTTAGCTTTGTGTGGAATAACTTTTTGTTGATTCGCTCTAATTTGTATACAAAACTCTTCTTCATGTGTATATGTTGTTGTATATGTGCGTGTTTTTATATTTCACCATATCCTTTGACGTATGTCCTTAGGTGTTTGTATGCTTATTTGTAGCCCCCCAATTGCATTTATAAACCATAGAGTGTATGGTAATTTGTTCTTTCAAAAATATTTGCAGCTTATTAAAGGCTTAGTTCGCTTACTCAAAAGGCTTACAATATAAGACCTGAAACCGCTATTGTTATTGGTGTTTCTTCTAACGACAAAGACATTGCTCGAAAACAAAGACAATGCCCTAATTGAAGTAAATCAGTATTTTCATTTTGAGGGTTGAAATTCGTTTGTATGAAAAACAACAAGTGCCTAAAAGTATGCAGGCTCGAAGACCTCACATCTACACGGATAAGCACTTTCAATACGGTCTTCAAACAAAACTATGCAATTTATATGATCTTTTATAGTTACCAGCCCAAATACGCCATATACGCCTGAAAACCAACACCAAAGTATATTTATGAAACTTGTATGGAAAACTAAAATGCCTCAAAGTATGGAACCTTTGCAGACTGCACAACTACAAGGAGAAGGAGTTTCGCAATAACTAAAAAGTGAACCTCTCCTAATAAAATTACCCTCTTTTTATGATTTTCGGCAAGATACTGTAAGATATAGACTTACCGAAAAAGTTCAACGCCACAGAAATTGAATATTAAAGATTACTCGAGAGATCGTTGCATAGTGCTAGGCGCCAAAACTAAGTGCATATGGTTACGACATTTCTGTTACTGTATGGGAACGTTCCAACTTTTACTCCTATAAGTATGCTACACAAATTAAAATTGAATGAGCTAACTATACCCCCAGCGGACTAGTTAGGCGCAATTAAAGCCCACTGTAGACTAGCGGGCCTCTCTCTTTAGAGCTTAGTCACCAATTTTTTTTTTTGTTAAGCTCGAACCGCTTATGCCACTTTTTGCTGGGCTCGCATATTAGTAAATGTTGTTGTGTGTATGTGTGCTTGTGTTTTTGTTTTTGTTTGTCTGCTGCGGTTATTTGCCTTACTTGTGCCAAAGTGTACACAAAAGATGTGTTGTTGTTGCTTTCGAGCACAAAAATTGGCTTGCATTTAATTGTTTTTATTTGATTTAAACGTATGGGCGTTGAAGCAAGCTAATAGTGGGCGTGTATTTGTGTATATCTTTCTTTCTATGAATGCAGTTTCAAAAGTTTTAATAATTTGGTTTTATTTTTTATTTATAATAGAGTTGGCAACACTGGCGGCAACGGCGTCAGATCGCGCTTTTGAAGTGTTTTCAATATAATTAAATGCTTTTAGGCGCATTGTAGTCCTCATTCTTTGCAGTGCTAATCGAGCACAGTGTATGCTTTTGAGGTGGAGTTAGGTTAAATTAAATAAAAAATTAAATGATTGCCACAAACAGAATGAAAAATATGCTTATTGTGCTAAGTAATTTGATGCCAGATAGCGAAGGCTTTTTTCAATTATTTTGTACTGTCTTAGGGTTCTGTACTTGCTGATGGCTTCAGTTCATATCTACTGTCCCCAAATATACTTTCATTTTTTTCTACTAGCTATATTCCGTCCTGGGCTCCTATCTGTTTCACTGTATCCTACTATTTGGCAGTAGAACCAATGTCTAGGACGAGACAGCAGACAAATACCCAATAGCAGAGTTTCAACTTTACTACCATATATGACAGGCAGTGTACTGACCTTAGCTGTTTCGCTTCTCATCGGTCGAAAGTCACCTACAAAACATTGGGCAATTTTAAATCGCTAGCTCAGTATTTTAGTTCAGGGCAGATGGGACAGTAGTACCTTACTTCTGTTGCGAAATTTTTACTTCTGATTTTTGGATGACCTTAATAACAATATTATCGTTTATTAGTACATGATTTCACCATTTCACCCCAAACCCTACACAATTTCCCAGTCAAAGTTTCTCAAAACTTTGATCATAAAAAAGTCTGTCCCCTCACAACACAAAACGGCACACTGTCTTCTCTCACATTTTTGTCGATCATTTGTTTTTGCTGCTGCTATTTGTTGTTACGCCTAGAGTTTTTTGTTTGTTTGTTTGTTTGTTTGTTTGTCTGCGTTGCTTTACCAACGAAATTGTGTGCTTAATCGCGCGTAAAAGCCTCGTTTGTTGTACAGAGGTGTGGATGTATATGGCATTCGGTTTTGTTTCGCGCTTATCGCACTTGCCAATCGACAACTGCACTCGCTTCATCGCCACCTACAAATTCTACAAACGTTAAAATTTTTTTTTTTTTGCTTTTTGGCTTTGTTAGCAAAAATTCCCACTCACAATGTTATTGCATACTTTTGGGCGCTTAAACGATTATCCTAAAAATGTATTGTTACATACATACATTCATACGCACAACGTGCCACACTTTGGGTTTTAAGTTTTTTTTTTTTTGGTTTTGTTATTGTTTTTTTTCATTTTGTTGTTTGGTTATTTGGTTGTTTAGACTTTCGCTGCACTTTAAAGGTAATTTATTTACTCGTACATTTTAACAAATGCGCACACAAAAATTTGCATACTTTCAGGCGGAAACGTAAATTATTCTCTTGCACTATTTTCACGAAGTAAATATTTCACGCGGTTTTTAAAATGTATTTCAATTCAATACCAGTAATTTTATTGCGAATTTTTCGGGTTAAATGCGAATGCACTTTGGAACTGCAGACAGAGATGGGTTGAATTGATTTCCGTCCAGGCACTTAATTTATTTTAATTTCAATAGTATCTCCAAAAAGTAGGCAAAATCTTTCGGTAAATATCCCTCCCGTCCTGTAGTCTAATAAGAGCTCTTAAGCCAGCTATATCATACGAATACCGTGTCTGGTTACTGTAAAAAGTTGAAGTCTTATCTGTCTACACTAAACCTAGACTGATCCAATATATGCCCTACATGGGTAGGCTCTTCCCGCTATAAAAGCTATATTTTTAAGTGGTGAATGAAACAACATGAATGAAGACCAGTGGATGAAGATCAAGAACTTAATATGCACTAGTGATTCAAAAGCGTTGTTGTAGTCGTTGCGTCAGTACATCAGCCTCTTTAGACGATAGGTCCACTCATGGATTTTGACTTAACAGCGTCGAATAAAACTATCATCGAGTAGACCCGGCGGACATAGCAATGCTTAGAATGCTTCAACGTATTTTCACTTCAACTTTGTAAAGGTCATCTTAAACTGTTTTTGATAAATGACTTTTGCTAAAAAGATTTTTCAGTAGAACTCCGATACTAACTACATTCGAATACAGATATTCTTATACTAAGATTATATCGGCAATTTGCTCATCGGGCATCGGCTCCTCACCTGAGTACGCTCTACACAGCCGCCTGAAGCTCAAAGATAAGCCGTTTGATGAGATAGATGCAGCATCCTGCAGCTTCGTGAACTCAATGGTATTGGTTGCAATGGCTGCATCGACGTCCCTACTGTTGTTCCCTTCTATCTCCGCCTTTAGGAAATTCACTGTCCTGAAGTAATCTGAGTATACCTTGGCTTTAACCTCTATGAAGCCGAAACGGTAAAGACCTTTCCAGGAGTTGGAGTGACTCCCTATTTAGCATGAGGTCTGGCTGACATGTGGCCTTAGTGCTACTCTTTAGTATTAAGCACTACCAGCTGCATGTTGGAAGATCATGATTGAAAGCCCTGAAGATCTAGTTAACTTTCTCTCACCTGGTTTCGATAAAATCCAAAACCTAATCTATCAGTATCATTTCCCTAAAGTCAACAACCGAAATAAGCTCAACAAGGTATACCCCGCCCATCTTGGCCTACGCCTTCTTGTAAATCTGAGTAGACTTTTCAGTGTCTCGTCCTCTTTAAACTTTTGATTTTTACTGTTAATACTTTACATTCCTTAAAAGTCAAGAGTGGTGGAGAATGTGTTAGTCCATCCCGGGGAGAGCCACGCATTACGTGGGATAATACCAAGAATTAGCGTCGCCCAGACGGCACCGTTCCAGACTGAGCTATTTGGGCGGTCTAGTCAGGTTGATAACCAGTTCATGACGAATGACACCTTCATCCGACTCTACCCTACGACCATGAACAAGAACCATTTCCACACACCAGAGCTAAGCCGAATAGCACTGATACCTGATCTGAGCTGGATACTTTCCGAACAGAATTTCTGGACTACCTGCCTGACCGGAATTACTTTAGTATACATAAACGGTCGGCTTCGTAGGATAATAAAGTGAACCTGTCCGACAAGACCAGTTTAACAGGGTACAATTAGTCTCTCCATTCCTTACTCAACTCAAACTTATAGTATTTTTAATAACGCTGTATGATGATATTTTTGCTTTAGATAAAGCGAAAATCGAGAATGATCAAAAAACGTAATGGAGGCGGATAGATCCTTCTACTTAGGTTTTCTTGAAGACTACACATCTTTGTCACAACCCCCGGAAATAACATCCAGGCACCTTACCATTAGGTGCCCTGTATGCCAACGAATGAACAGCAAGAACAGACCTAAGCGGAGTATAAGTACATGCCGCTGTTAACATTGTTTTACTTTATTAAATTTTTCGGGAAAAAAAATCCGTACAACCTAAAGTGCACAAGTACATACAAAAATATTGCTTTGAATGTATTAATTGTATAGCAACAACAATCGACTAACTGCCACTCTACGCCTTCCTTTGTAAATATGAAAATCCATAGTAAGCCGCTAACAGTTTTCCAAATTAAACTGATTGTTTGAGAAATTACGGGAAAGTTGGCAAGAGGCAGCACACGCACTCTCCAGATATCACAAATCAATTTGAGCATTAACAAGCACAGCAATGAAAGGCTTTAAAATTAATTGTGCGCCTAAAAGTATACCAACAAACTGATGGAATGAGCGTTGAACATAAAAACTAGAGTTTTTTTCCGCAAGGGTTTCGAATGAAATGAGTAAAATACGTACCAAAACGCTAAAAATTAGACGCTACAGTCTTGCGCACAGATGAACACATGAAAACGCATAGCACTACGCTACATTGTTTGAGAATTATTTCCTAGCGTGGCTACACTGATTTCAACTCAAAACTGGGATTCGTTGATTCTTGCATTCGATATTCAATTAAAAATCAGGCGAGGTAGAGACTGAGGCGAGCTCATGGTAGGTAAATGTGAAAAGCGAATTCCGTTAGGTGGCGCATGTGTCAAAATATTCATGCGGAAATTCTTTTTGAATAGATTTTGTTAGGAATTGAAAGAAGAAGAAATGTAAAGTCGGCCTTGCTCCACTGCATTATGAAACCTGGATTTGATCGAAATCATCTGTTAAATTTTATTAGTAATTAGTAATCAATTATTTAGACGGATTTTTTAATTGGTAATGATTATTTTAATAGTTTTTCGAGAAAGGCAATTATTAGCTGATTACGATTAGAAAAAATCAAAAAATTTTCCTGATGTTTTACGATTATTAAAAAAATGGAAAAAGTTGTTTTGATTACTTTTGATTATCTTTGGTTTTTTTAATAATCGTAAAAATCATGATTATATTTTTAATTTTTAAACATCTATTATATTCAATGTATCGAAACGAAATTTTGTATTCAGTACTTTACTTTGAGTAGGTATTTGTACAAAAAACGTTTCCGAAAAATAATTTTCTTAAACATTTTAACCCCTTTGTGACCTTTCATATCTATTTAGTTGAAACTCTCGCTGTTGTACTGTGTGATTTATATGTAGTTAGAATGAATGAAATGCATGTCTATTGGGTTTACAATGTTTGTGGTATTCATATGAAACGCACAGCACACAGCTTACTGTCCAGCCTACTAGATCACTATAGATACATACATAAACACACGCACACAAACAAGAGCCTGCTAAGCTTTTGCAAACACTCACAAACATACCTAAATTTTCCAATGAGAAGGCGTACCAGCAGACAACGTCTCGATGCTGCTCAATGCTAAATGTTAATAATGCGCTTATGCGCTTTTGTGCTTTTCTATAGTTGAACAACAACAACTATAATGGACAAGATTAAACGCAACAGCACAAGCAATAAAGACAGTAATTTAACTACAATAGCCAACGTACATACAAACAAGCAGTGCAGATGTACATACTACGCTCCTCATTATTGCACTGACTGCATGAAACACCTGGTTACTGTGTCAGGGTATTAGTGTGTCGCCAACGGCAGCAGCAGCAGCGATATTTACACCAACAGCAACTCCATAGGCAAGTTGAATGAATTACCATTGCGCTTTTGGCGAAATGAAAGCGTTTGAGCATAAATATACCCTACAAAAAATAGTGTGACTAATCTCTAAAGAAAGCGATCAGCGATTGATCCCTTTTGTCTTCAGTTTGCTATAATCCAATCAGACCTGCTAAATCTGATAAGTAATTAGTAATCAAGTAATTAGACGGCCTTTCTAATTGTTAATGATTCTTTTAATTGTTTTTCAAGAAAATGCTATTATTAATTGATTACGATTAGAAAATATTTAAAAAAAATCAAAAAAAAACAAAAAAAAGATTTTTTTATTACTTTTGATTATTCTAGATTTTTTTTTATGTTTTTTTTTATTATTTTTGATTTTTTTCAGTATTGTTGATGTGTATATTTACGTGCATCTACAGCAATACTGAAAAAACTAAAAATAATCGAAAAAAATCAAAAGAAATCGAAACATTTTTTTTATTATTTTTGGACTTTTTTAATAATCGTAAGAAATTATGATTATTAAAGATTATTTTTGGTAATCAATCATTAAACGGATTATCAAGATAGTAATTAATCAAAGCGGTAATTATTACGATTAGTAATCATTATTTAACTGGTCAAATACAAATAAGTAAATTTTTCTTTGTGTGGCATACTCATAGGGGGGTATATTAATTTCAGTCTTTGTAGCATACTTATAGGAGTTAAAGTACCCTTTCGGGTATAAATCGGTACAATGGGCATGCTCAAGCAGATGTAAACAGTTCAGCCCATACGAAGTGATCGGAACTGGCATTAGTCACATTCTCCCTTGAGCCTCATCCCGAATGCATCCTAGACTAATCGCATTATTGGCAGGGTACAAACAGTCGGTCGCACAGACATACGTACCATATATTTGACATGTTGTGTGCATATGTGTGTGTGTGCAGTGATGAAGCGTATACAGGCAAAACTTGTTAGCAATAAATAGTTTGCTGTTAATGTTAAAGGCTGGTGTACATATATACCTACATACAAATCTATATGCATATCTATATATATTTACATGGATGTATTCATTCGAGCCTGTCTGACATATGTGTATCATGAGCAACAAAGACTTGAAGGCGTATCAAGGTATCGAGTGAAAGGTAGTGAAAGCTTTAAAATGCAATGCAAATTAGGGAGAAACAACTTTAATGATCAAAGCGAAAATTTATCGATTTTGGCGGTATCTTTAAGGAAGTTCCAAAGAGCATATTTCAATATTAAATCTAGAAATGAAGCTCATGGAAGTCGGGAAAGTTTCTTATCGCCATTCTCCTGAGAATGGCAAACTGATTTTTTTAACGCAGCTTACTTTATCCGATGTTCTCTTTGCTTCCGCTAAACTCTCTTTAGGTGGTGAGCAAAAATGAAAAAGACACAGCCAGAAAAACCCTCTTAAAGGCTTGCTGGGAGATTTAGTCCTAAGCGTCCAATCAGGGATCTAGTCCAAAGCGTCAACTGAGGTGCTGCTGCAGGCGGACGTCTGTCTTGTCTCAAGAGAATCTATATAAAATCGAATAACATAAGTGCACCACCGCAGCACGGATTGTGCGTTATTCTTTAAACCTACCATATAGTAATAGACTCCAAAGAAAAAACAACAAAACTTTCGAATAAGAGTAAACCTTTGCTTGATGAAGAAAATTGGTGACGTTTAAAGTACTACGAATTTGAGCCATATAACGGTTGTGTCTGGGCCCTTTTTAGTGTGGACGGCCCTGCCCGGCACAAGGCCACTCCGACATCTATGTAAATCACCATAGATTTAACGTCTGCTTTGTGGTGGTAAAGAGACTTCTTAGTCCAAGGTGGCATTCAAGGAGCGTTTGGAATGCCCTACCCACGCAGCCAACGCCATGATATCAAATTCGTGCTTGGCGACATAAACGGCTGAAGGTGCCTTGTACCCATATGCTGGTGTCCAAATCAAGTTCATATTTAGTACCATTTCAATCATGTTGTGGTAGACGGAAGGCAGCTAGAATCGAAACGAGTCACTAGCTAGTCTTAGCACAGTCTTGTTCCTGCTTCCATGCTAAAAAATTTATATTCTGACAAGAAGAGAGCTGGGCATTGAAAAGCTTTCCCTACTCATTTCGCTCCCCTGCTCCCTGAGAGCGCAAGTCAACCAAAGCAAATGCATGAGTTCTGAGAACAAAGTAATTGGAGACCAATGTTCTCGAAAAAATTATCTATTGAAAGGCGTAGTCGCATATGGAAACTTAATCAAAAAATGGAGGTTTGAGGAGCTCTATTTAGGATGAGTGATTAATTGGAGCACGATTTTAAAATTCTAAGTGTTTCTAATTGGCGACAGTCTGGCTCGCTTCGTTGGACGCTTAAAATTTCATTCAATTCTATACAGCCGTTTTTGATTGATGTCACTATATACATACATACAGACAGACATAAATTATAAAAAGCGCTGATTTGACTTCCTTTACTTAACGTAATCCATACCTGTAATGTAGTGGCAGCGGTCTGTTACAATTTCATTATAAGTACAAAAATATATGAGCCAACTTTTAGTACCACCACTGTATAAATGAGGAATAAAATACTTCCGTAAAGTAAAATGGGTGCTTAAGTTCAGATTGGGTATCTCGAAATGCATTGGGGAAAATTGTATTCAGACAAACAGACAAAAATTCTACAAAACGCTGATTTGTTTACTTGTACCCTACCAAAGACCCTCTTATGTATTCTGATTTAATATTTATAATGCTGGATATCACAATTTTTCTCAACAAGTTATAAGCGGTCCCGTTTCTCCCGTACTTTTACTACCTTATTGAACTGTTTTTTTTTTTTCAGCTATTAAGTTCGCATGTTTTCTCTAAATTATAGCTCGTTTAAGTGCAATTTATTTGTTAGCATTTAATAGTTTTTTCCGCCGCTTTATATTAACGCATTTAAGTATTTACTGAAAAAGTCGCCCATTTCCGTTGATTAAAATTCGCTTTTTGTGTTTGTTTAATGAATGTAAAAGCTCTTCATCCTATTTATGTAGATCTCCTGTACTTCGACAAAGAGCACTATAGCAAAAACATGAAAAAGGCGTGCACTCTGGCATAGCAATGTTAAGTGTTGGCGCGCTTACCTGTGAAGTTGTTATTGTTTTTGAGGCAGCGAAAGTGGTGATTGCAAAATTTTACATTTAAAATGAGATTGAGTTTCTATTTCGTACATAAATATGAATAGAGATCTATTGTTTTGTGTGCTATAAGTAATAACTTGTATTAGTTTGCACACAGGTAAGAATCTGATAGAGCTCGAAGGTATTTATCATGACCACCTCTTGTCAAAATTAAAATTAATAATACCTTCGAACTTAAGTTCCCTTTTAGGAAAGCTAAGGATAGTATTTATTTAGCTTCATGTAGTATTCGTTAGCTGAACCAAGGTGGTGGTTGTGCTTTGCGGTTTATCGAAATATCCAGTTTTCTCATGTCACGTTTGAGTCTCAACCGGCCAGTTAAAATCCCTGTACTAATTCTTAGATGGCTTTTTCTGATATTTATTATATCCTTGCATCGCTTTGTCTTGCGTTCCGCAATCAAATACTTAAGCTCTCTTAGAGCTGCTTGATACTAATGCAGCTCTCTGAGATGTACTTACACCTGTTTGAGTTTATGTTTTATTTTGTGATTCTCTATTGCTATGGGGGGTTAAAGTCCAATGTGCATTTCAGAAACTACTTTTCTGCCAAGCCATCTGTTTGTTTGTCATCGACCCGTCTATGACACAGTATTCCGAGCACTGACGTTGAGTTTCCAGTTGCTAATTTATTAATTCGCTTCAAACAAAGACTTCAGCTAAAAATACGTTCAGGTAGTGTTCCATTGGTATGAGCGTCTGGATGCTGGGTCAAAGATAAACCAACTGCTACCTTCTGTTGTCTACGCGTCCTCAATGTACCATACAAGTTTGAGTTCCCTATAGAAATTCTCAGCTCTGAAAATGTTCCAAGTGTACCCAATTTTATTTTGAATATTTTCTCAGGCCTTCTTAGCATCGTCTTTGAGAAGCCGCATGTGTGGAAATCGCTTTCTCAGTTCCTTTTTAATGCGGTACTGAATTACTTGACCTCCATGAAAGCCTTCCCTTTTTCTATTTAGCAGAATGTCTGTTCAATTAAAGCAACGAAGAAGACTCGCCAACTGCAGGGCAGTTAAACGTTTTTAGCAACACAACACAAAGATTGCTAAATCGGTTAGCAGTCGACTTTATAAGCTTCCTTCCAGCCAGACTTGTCAAATTTGACTAGTAGTTATTAATCAAAAAAATTGGTAATGATTGTTTTAAATGTTTTTCAAGAAAGGCAATTATTAGTTGACTACGAATAGAAAAAATCAAAACTATTCAAAAAGATCAATAAAAATCAAAAATAACAAAAAAAGTTGTTTTAATTACCTTTGATTATTTTAGCGGCCGCCGTGGTGTGGAGGTAGTGTTGCCGGCCTACCACACCGAAGGTCCATGGTTCGAGCCCTGGTACAGGTAGCATCAAAAGTGATTTGAAAAAAGTTTTTCAAAACGGGGTCGCCCCTCGGCAGTGGTTTGGCAAACTCTCCGAGTGTATTTCTGCCATGACAGGCTTCTCAGCAAAAATTCGTCTCCTTTGTAGATGCCGTTCGGAGTCGGCAAAAAACTGTAGGTCCCACCAATTTGTAGGGAAAATTCAAATCGGCACACCCCAAATTGGAAGAGAAGCTTGGCGCAAAAATCTCTCAGGAGGTTTATGATGATATACCTGTTGTATATCGCGCCATAAAAGAAGAAGAAGATTTTAGATTATATTTGATTTGTTGCAGTATTGTTGTAGAAGCACATAAATATACATACCAACAATACTGAAAAAACTCAAACATAATCAAAAACAATTCAAAAATAATCAAAAGTAATCAAAACAACTTTTTTTTTTATTATTACTTTTGATTTTTTTTAATAATCGTAAAAAAAATTATTATTTTTTGATTATTGTTTTAATTAATTGGAAAATAATCATTAAAAATTTAAAGTAATGGTAATCAATCATTAAATGGTTTCTCAAGAAAATAATAATCAAACTGATAATCATTACGTTTAGTAATCATTATTTAACAGGTCTGCTTCCAGCGCTGCATCTTTTACACCTAAAAGGGGCACCATGGCGTATGAGTAACAAGTGTGAGTTTTGTAAAATTTCACTTCTACTGCATATTGAGCAGCCTTGATTTGCCTGCGTAACATAAAAAAAGACAAAGCTCAATTGAAAGTGGCAGGCAAATGCATGCACAGTTTTATCGATTACAATAACATAAACAACAACAATACATAAATAACAAACGATTGTGCGCTAGTCAAAGCACGAAAATCACAAAATGTAGCTGTTTATATTGAATTGTTGTTGCGCTGTTTGTAGCAGCTGGTTGATATTCTAGTACCAACGCTTAAGTGGCGCTTCAATTCACACTTCAAATATTATTGAAGAATGTGCTTGCAATCTAACAGACGCCTCTTCAATTTCATCACACTTTCATTCTTCAAAACGCGTTGCTGGTACTGCCCCTTCTGCTTCTCCTACTTGATGCTCTTCTTCTGCTTTGAGTTTCCAGCTAACGCTTCACGCTCAGTCAGTGGCGCATATGCCATAAATGACAATCAGTAGCACCTGAAGCAGCAGGTGTGTGCAACAAAGGCGAACAACAATAACAAGAGCGCAAAGCCAACCAAAGCAATGCAGAAGGAAGCCAAAAGAGTAGTGACGGCAGCGCAGAAAAATAAGATAAAGTTAAAGAGTCTTGGGCGTTACAAAGGAAGCATATAAAAATATAAAGAATCTTATATAACCAGTTATGTTCTTCAGTAGCTTGAACAGCTGCTTCGCTTACACATCTTTTGCCAATAAATTTTTCAAGTAAATACATAAAATTCTTTTGAGTGTGCGTTGAAGATTTTTTGTTCTTTATTCCTTTTTTTCTATCTAGCTTATTTCCCTTCGTTATATGTATTTTTATAAGCTCTTTTTATTATTATTGTGTATGAAAGTACATATGTAAATACGTTTAGCTTGTTCACTTCTACTACCTGTTTGCTTTATGGGCTGTCGTTTGCTTTATTGTTGTTGTTTGCTATTTTCCATTACACTTATGTACAATGGCATGCAAATTTAAAGGTTCATTTCTTTTGTAGTACGTGCATGTATGTGTTTGCTTGTGTTACAATTATATGCATTATATGAACCCAACATCAACTGCATATAGCTTAACATAGCTTTACATATACATTTCTACAACAGCAACCAGCTTAACTCTTTCATATATACTAGTATTCTGTTGACTGACTTTAGCATAATGAAATAGCTTTAAGGAAATAATATTTATGAATTTTGTATATATATCAAAATTTGCACAAAAAAAAGAAATTAATTAGGTCACGACGGTCCGATGATGATTTCATAACGGTGACTGTTTATAGTAAAGAGTGACGAAATAGGCTGACGGTCCGGCCCACATTTTTAATGTAGTTTAGTACCATTTTTTTTTTTTCAAAACACCTTGGTTCTCATTGTTATATAGCATATTCCTACAGGCCAAGACTTAAGTACACACTGCAAAATGGAACTTTTCTGTTACTTCTTTGTTTTAAAGCCAAACAAGTAGCCCTAGAGCAACTTTAAAAAACGCTTGTACAATGAGAGCATTAAACTGCGTGTAAAACCAAAAATCTTGCTGGTTTAAGCGATATAAAAAATATGGTTTAGCTCATTACAGCTTTTATTCCGTTTTACGTCATAAATATGAATAAAAAGTGCCATCTCTATCTTTCCCCTGAACCAAAGTCGTTCTCCAAAGTTTTTTTGAAACATAAACGCAAGTCTAAAGGGGTTAACTCTGCCATGAAATTTAACAATTCAAATGATGATACCGAAATTGCCGATATTTTTGTGGATTTTTTCAAGTCAAATTACGTGAGCAATTCCGAATCAGCTTTCTTGGTAGAACCTAGTGTTTTATTATTATTATTGTAGCAGTACTTTGCACGATGGAGTGGGACGCAACGGACCAAACAGGGTTATACTGATGTTCACAGTGATTGGCCACATATGAATGCGGTACGTTCCGGTACTAAAGCCTTGCGGCGCCAGCCCTACTGCCGGGGTAGCGATTTCGTTGACGCCGGAGGCAGGGACGGTGTGGATCGCCACTTAAAACCTCGGGAATATCCTAACCCTCTAACCCGCATGGTTTCATCTAGATTTCCAATTCTTGGTTGTTTACAAGCTTCTTTTTTAACTTGTAATGATTTTTTATTGCACTTACTAAATTTGAAAACTTTTAATGCTGGATACAATTCCAATCGTTGTTTTGAAGATTTGCGAGTGTAGTAAATCGTGTGTCATAAACTATAGAGGAATTGCAAAACTTATTGATATACCAATACTTTTCGAGTCTATTGTAACAGAACAACTAGCTTACTCGTCTCAGCATGGGTTTTGCAAAGGAAAATCAACTGGGTCAAACTTTTTAGAGTTTACTACTCAAATATCCAAAAACTTTAAAAATAACCTTCAAATCTATGTCATTTACACAGATTTTAGCAAAGCATTCGATAAAGTTTTCCATACTATACTCGTTTATAAACTTGACTATATGGGGTTTCCAGCGACCCTACTGGGTTAAACTGCATTTTATTTAACCAAGGAAACAAAAGGTGATCTTCGCAAAGAAGTCACCTAGGCGCTATATTATTTTTATTGTTTATCACCGACCTTCCAAGCATTTTCACTCTTCTTTCTTTCTTCTTTAAATGGTCATCAAATCGCCTGGGCGATTTTGACCGACCAACATAACTCGCCAGTCGTTTCTTGGTTGCGCCAACTGGCGCCAATTGGAAACACCGCGGGATCGCAAATCGGTCTCTACTTGGTCCTTCCATCGGAGTGGTGATCTCCCTCTTCCTCTGCTTCCACTGGCCGGTGCTTTGACTCACTCACAAGTCTTAATGTACAGTTGTGTTCAATATAACAGTAGTGAAATTAAAATGAATATCGTTCGACGAACTAAAAAGAAGGTATGTTTTCAATAATTTTCATTTAAAACATAGCGTGCTCCCTAACAGAAAGCACATAAAAATAAATATCAAAGTTTAGACAAAGTTCAAGAAAGTTAATTAAACTTTTAAGAACTTACATCAAAATTTCAATATCTCTGGGCAAAATTTTTAAAAAATTTTTAAGTACGCAGTGTAATTTTGTCGAAGTAATTTGCAATTTAGAAGTACCTCAAAATTTCCCCTGAGTTTTCAGAATTTTTTTTGTCAAGAATATTGGGTATTTTTTTCCAAACAAAAATTGTTTTTCTTCATGCGTTGTATGGAAGCAATCACTCAACACCCTTGACGAAAAAAATTTTGAAAATTCATGGAAATTTTTGAGCCAGTTTTAACTTGTGCAAGATTATACTAAAATTGATTGGCCTACAAAACTTGTAATTTTCTAGACATTCTGCCGAAAACCTTGAAGATTTTGATGAGGATCAACCTTTAATACCTTTGATATCGGACATACTATCCTTAACAAAAAAAATATATACTTGGTAACTTAAATCAGAACTATTGATCGGAATTAAGTCCATTTCGATAGCATTTTTTTTTTTAGTCTACTTTAAATAATTAAGGAGTGGATTGGAGACGCGGCCTCTCAAACCTTCAGTTAGTCCTACTTCTACTTACTACTGTAAATGATTAACAAAAATTATGTTCCTCGATTGATAACCAAACCCGCATTACATATAAATATATGCTGGGCAGGGTTTTGCTAGTTAAGAATGGACCAAATATTACGAATTGTCTTGTCTGCGAAATCCATATTAAAAACTGTCAAATCTTTAAACTTGACATATTTTCTTCAAAAGCTTTTAATATCGTACACCAACAAGTTTGACACAATATCGCCATTAGCTTTACGCATATTTACACACTTATAACAATAAAAAACGAAAAAATGCTACTTTAAAAGAAAACATTTAGAAAGATTTCCACTGAAATTAGAGCAAACAACCACACCCGCCAGAGCTAAGCAGCCTGGCAGCCTTTACTCACTTTTTAACATTTTTGCGTTCTTCGATTGTACTCGAATTGTTAAAGTAAACAATCAATGGGCGCTATTGATTTGAGATTTCAAAACTTTTCATTTAATAAGCAATGGAAAAAAAATTGAAAACGCTATTGATATGGCACAGCGTGAAGACCAATTGATAGCCAAAAAAGGTCAAAAGAATGAAGAAAATCATTTGAAAGTTCTTATAAAACACTGAAATGGGTTGTTGATTTTATGTGGTTGACTAGTTGTTATTGTATTTTTGTATTATTTGAAATTTGTCATGATGAAAGATTTTTGTTTATTTCTGTTGTTGTTGTGCTTGTAGAAGTATTACAATTTCGTTGTTACTTTGGTTGAAATTGAAACTTTCAGCTGATTGGTAGGGGAAGAGTTTAGCAAATATAATTGAAATGAAGAATGGAAAATCAGAATTAATAAACAGCAAAAGGCTGAAAGTGACAAAGGGCGCATGGTGTTCAAAAGCTGTTAAGATGTTTCAATTACACTGTGCAACAGCAATTTTCGGGGTGGAGTGAGTAAAACTCCAACTGAGTTTGTCCAGCTCCCCAAGACACGATGCCTGACAGGTATGATGCCCAAAAATGGATGATTGATGAACTTAAAAAAGGTCTACAAAGTATAATTAAGTTATGGAGGGAACTTTTCTCCTCATTATCCATAGCTAAATTACGAGGCTGATAATGAAACCAATCTCAGGCGATGAAAACAACGTTTAACTACCCTCCGAGTTGTTATAAACGGAGACGAGGAATTGTTGACGACGATTTTGGAACTTAAGTGTTAATGAAGTTAATGCACAAGATTATGAATTTTTTGTTAGATTTTCACGACACGAAGAAGCCTCATTATAAGAGAATCGACACACACCATCTCTAACAAAAAAATCCATATAATAATGGTTTTGCTTAATAACAAAAAACTGTTATGGAGACTTAAGGAAAAAAAATTTATTTAAAAGTTGAGTTAATTCAATTCTCGCAACACTTTTTTATTAAGGAACAAGCGTTCCTCCCTGACTTTTTTTTAACTGTTCCCTTGTTATTTTGTTTCAAAAGTTTGATTTTCATTAAGATACATTTTGTTTATTATTGTATAAATTTATATATGTGTTCAAATTCAGAGCCAATTCTTGCAAAGGTGCGAGTTAGCTCTGTTCATTCAACTTGTCACAGTGACAAGCTTTTAAACAATTGTCGAATATTTGTAGCCTAAAATCACTTATTTTCACAAACGATTTCAAGCTGCCATTACAGTTATATGGATATGTCTACGAAACAGACCTGTTAAATTTGGTTAGAAATTAGTAATCAATTAATTAGACAGATTCTTTAGTTGGTAATTATTTGTTTAATTATTTTTAAGAAAAGGCAATTATTAGTTGATTACGATTCGATAAAATTAACAATAATCAAATAAAGTCAAAAATGATCAAAAAAGTTGTTTTGATTACTTTTTATTCTTTTAAATTTTTTTTTTTTTTTTTGGTATTGTTTCAAAAGCATATACATAACAACAATATTGAAAAATATTTAAAAAAAAAATAAAAAAAAAAATAAAAAAAAAGATAAAAAATATAATAAAAAATTAAAAATATTCAAAAAAATAAAAAAAATTGAAAATAGATAACAAATATAATAAAAAGTCAGAAGTAATCCAAAATAAATTTTTTTAATTAATTGGAAAATAATCACTAAAAATTTAAAGTAATGGTAATCAATGATTAAATGGATTCTCAAGAAAATAATTTATCAAACCAGTAATCATTACGATTAGTAATCATTATTTAACAGGTCTGCTACGAAACAGTCTAGCTTTATAAGAGAGATTACAGATTTCCCTGCTATGAACTGTCACCAAAAAGCTATCACAACTAGAAATTTTAATAAACATTTTTTTATTAACTATATAGTAACGAATGTGAATGGGTGAAGCTCAAACTAGCTGGGCATTTTACATAACTAGCACCTTAATATTTTCTGCAAATAAAAACAAACTTACCATTTTATGTACAGCTGATTATCACCACCATTAGGCAGCACCAACATTCACTCAGGCAAAGCAAATAATTACAACTTCTCATTGTATAATATTATTAAAAAAATCTTAAGTTTTTTTGGAGCACTCAACTCATTTTCGCAACAATCACTAACTCACTCTAAAACTTATGCTTTTTTCTTTTTTAACTACCTACAACCTAGCTTCTAGTCTTTTAAACTATTTACCTGTTTTTACTTATTATAAAAGCACGTTACAGGATCTCAACATGAAGGTGAGTGATACCGTTTTTTTTATTTGTTTTGATTGAAAAAAGGTTTAAAGCCCAAATCAGAAGAGCAAAAACTCATTTGGGTATAAAAACTAAAATTAAATGGCGAGCAACTTTGTACAACATTTTGACCGATGAGCTCTCACATTAAAGTATGTTTTCGGCTATTAGGACAGTCTAAACAAAATTGCATTTATAAGTCGCGGTAGGGTTAAATTATTACAGCTACTTTTTGTTTTTGCTGGTAAACGTCGCCTCAGTGTAAAATATCATAGCATTGTAAAAAGTTGGATTTCCGCCTAGATGTATGCTACAAATTCCTATATGTTTTATAATTCACATTTTGAGTGCAAATGAACATGTAAAAATAAAATTTTGAACATACCATGAAAACCATCAATAGATAAAAATTTATAAAAACAGTGAGTTGCGGGAATCGGTGTGCAAAGACTGCATACTTTTAGGCACTGGTATTTGAATTCGAGGTGAGAAACTACGGCAGGGGTAAGCATTATTTTGGCGGTACCTAAGCAGTAATATACCTTGAAGGCAAAGAAAATAGCAACACGAAGATAATTAAAGAATTTGTTGCATATTTTAAGGGACAATTTTCCCTGTTTGATCGCGTTGTACCTTCCCATCAGTTTTATAATGATTTCGACCCACAGCACACTTATTGAAATTTTTTAGCGAAGATTTTTCTAGAAAACTTTAACTTCCTATCTAACAAAAATGTACCAAAAAATCGGTTTTTTTGATGAAGCCCCAAGGTAATTGAGAGAAAAGTTCTACATTTAAAGAAATTCAAATTTAATTTTATTCATATAAAACATAACCCTATATAAAATAAAATTAACAATGGTGTGAGTTATACTGAATGCTGATTTAGTGAAATGCAATTTTTAATTTAAACCTACACACTTGTGGTGTCTCACTGAAAAACTTTTACAAAAAAACTATTGGTATAAATTGCCTTTATCAGATTTGTATTGCACACCTTCGGCATAGTATATTATTGTATTGTAAAATTAATAAATTTTCTGCACGTGAAATATTTCAGTATCTGTGGTCTATTGATTCCCATAAAAATGTTTTAGAAAATTCACGTCTATAATAAGAAAATAATTGGTCCGAAAATCTAACTAGTGTTGCTCTGAGCCAAAATCTTCCTACAAAGGAAGTGGAAGTGCATAGAAAAAAAAATCATTTTCAGTGTTCATAGTTAAGAAATATGTTGTATATTTAAAAGAGGAAATATTTCTTGTATTATTATCTGTGCTTGTGCACAATCTATGCTGATCGATTTCAGCTGAGTGAAATTTTCCGGTGAATATTTTTATAGATACATCCAACCCTCTAGTGACTACCAAGATATAACCTACTAACATCTGAAATTATTCCTCTTTATCATACCTGGGAACCTTAGTAGTTGCCTAATGGATTTCCATAGGTTATTTATTTTTTTTTAATTCTTAATTTACCAAAGTGTTTCTTCTCAGTGTAAAAAATGTCGGAAATCACACAATAAGGGCCAGGGGGTAACTAATGTAGCAAAATAACACACTTCTCTAGAAATTTTACAGCTGGCTTTCATAGCTCGCATTCCTTACAAAAAATACATATTTTGGTTTCCAATTGCATAATTTAAGGGTAACAACTTGGTTAATCTTTCGCTCAGCAGTAAAATATTGCTGTGCGGAAAACCTGCTCAACACCTATTTTCAGTTGATAAATGCATTTTGTACTTAATCTAGTTGAAAAAAATTTTCAAACTCTTTTCAAAATTGTTGCACACTTTGAAGCGGCTTGAATCCTCTTGAGCGTGAAATAAGGTAACTCTTTTGAAGTCATCAAAGCTTTTTGGTTCTACATGATGTCAATGCCTACTTCAAGTAGTTATTTTGTGTTTACATATTTCAATTTGAATGGTTTGCCGAGTTGTATTAAAAACAATAAGCCTAAAACTATGCACCATTAATTTAAAGAAAATAATTTGAAGGTTACACAGATGCCAATCTATAATCTTTTTGAGGGTAACTCAATAATTTTTACTCACAAAACTCAGCTAGGTAAATACAAAAAAAATGGTGATTTGAAAATTTTGATGCTTCGTCTTATATCAACACGAATTCCCAATCGCTACATGGAATAAAGATTGTGTTTCTATATTTAATATTAAACTGAAGAAGAAAATGCTCAGCTATTAATTAACAAAATTCAAATAAAAATTAAGTTTTTTGGTCGTGTATTGTTATAATGAATGTTGCGTAAAGCAATAAGGGCCATTAAGCAACAACAATTAAATTTCTTTCGCAATAATTTTGAAAGCATCTTACACAAAGTTCATTTTGAGCTCTAAATAGTTTGAGAATTTTCTGGAAGTATGCAATAGAGTGGATGATATTATGGTGATTACTTTCATAGAAAGTGGGCTTAATAGAATGCAATGGGAAATACACAAGAACATCACAATGAACTTTAGATAAGTTTGAAAACCAAACAAGAAATTATTGCATACTTTAGGGAGTTTTTTTTTTTTTTTTTTTGCTTAAGTGCTTTAATGTAGATGTACATATAATGGAATAGCTGGGTAACATTGGCTACTACGCTTATATAAGTTTGCTTCAATTTTTGACAGAGCTTAAAACATGCTAGACTGTTATGCTGAAATTGCAGAAAAGCTTAAAAATCGATAAATGAAAAAAAATGATTGCATACTTCCAGGAGTTTAAGTTTCTGCTATATATCTGAAATGAAGGCAACACTTCGCTGCACTTCCTTTCATTTATAAATTCACGTAGTTTCTTAATATTGTAAATTTCCTCAAGTTATAAGAGCTATGATATTTCCAAATTTGTTGCACACTTTTAGGCTCCACATACTTTAACTAAATTTTTATAGTATTTAATTCATAGCGCCATGTAAATAGTTATGCGTTGCAACTAAATATTATGCTATAGCTCCCAGCCGTAGCACACAAAAAAAGCTATGTAATAGTTAAAACTCAAATGTATTTCAAATTTTCTAATTCCAAAAAAGAAGCTTTCCATAAACATTAAATATTTTTTTTTTTGAGGTAGGTGTAGTAAACTTTGAGATCAGCTGCTTGAATAAATGATTTGCATAACGTCTCCAAAACTAAATCAAACATATAATTTGCCCTTTTAAGGCAAACCAAATTCAAGGAACGCTTCATCACGTTTCACAGTCAGTCAAATTTACCTTATAAAATTAATTTGCTTAAGCAGCATGTGTTGCATATTTATAGGCTGATTATAGAAAAACGGCTTATTTGAGCATGCTCTGCTATCAATTGTGCATAAAAGTATGCAATAATGAAATAAGCGAAATTTTATTTGAAAGTGAATTACACTAGAATCAGGTTACTGGGACTTTAAAAGGGTTTTTGGTCAATTGATTGATTGAATCGGTGTACAGTAATATTTGGGCAAAACAAAGTGTGGAAGACAAAGTCGCAACTTAGGCGTAACTAAGTTGAAGAAATGTATTTGGTTTTGCACATATCTTCTCTTACATTGAAGATTTAATTGCTATATTTTGAGTGAATGAATTTTTCATAAAATAGAATTATCTGTCCTAGTGAGGGCCTCCTCAGATTTCCTAGTCAGCTGTTAGGCATCAAAAACATTTATTTTCCCACCATAGATTGCATATTTATAGGCTGATTAAATAAAAATTTCAAGTTTAGCCCAGTTTTTTAATTTTCTTTTGAAACACTGCTAAAGGGGAGGCCAAACATTGCCAAAATCAACTTTGAAAGAATTTCTTTTAATAAAAAAATTATGCTGAATTCGCACTTTAGGGCTCTCATACCCTAAAGAAAATTTTTTATGATACACCTACATTTTTTTACAAGCAAGTGCAAAGTAGCGTTTTCAGAGTCTTCACTGCTACATGAAATCAATCTCAATTACTTGGAAAGCTATTATTTTTATTAATTGTAGGGATGCGTATTAAATGGCTGATTTTATGAAACCCTGATGCACATCCTTTCAGACCTCCTTAATTCGAAATGATGGTTAAGAAAGTATGCAAAAATTCTTTTAAAATTTTTTTTATTTTACTGGCATATTTTACGCGAGTGTTTTGAACATTTCATAAAAATCCCATAACAAAAGCTCACTGCAACCTTATTTCAGCAAGAAAGCGCCTAGAAGTTTGTAACATGTGAAATAGTGGAATTTTTATTTCATTGCAATTTGTGAAAACTCTTTTTGATTCTGTGACTAAACGCAATTTTTTTTAATTGTTAGAGCATTCCGAGGAATAATTTCTTTTTACACATGTCCTTGAAATTTGTACTTAAAAATGTGCAAAATTTCATATGATGCAATTTTTATTTTTCTCGTTTTTGTCGCAGAATTCGGGCTTTAATAAACTTCGGCTTCACTGAAAAATTAAAACTCTTAGCTTACCCACATTCAGTGTCGCTGCAATAATAGTAGTATGCGCTGCCTAAATGTATGCAATAATTTATATAAACCCATTTTTACTATAACTCAGTTGGATATTATATAATTAAAATTTTCTTTAAAATGTTTTCCTAGAAGTATGCAATGATTCAAATAAGACAAATGTCAATTTTACTGGAAATTGTGATTCAATTTTTGATTTCATGGCTTTTAACAAATTTGTAAATAAATTCCAATATTAAACTACATATTTGAAAGGAAAAATTCTATTTGTGCGTATTTACTAACTATGCACTACCATGAAGTGCCTAAAAGTATTCAATATGTCATACAAAAGGTATTCAAAACCTTTTATAGGTTTATTCGTTTTTGTTCTTGATTTTGTGTGCCATTTTGGGATTATTTGAGTTTAAGAGACACCAAACAATTATAAATAAACTAACTAAATGTCTTTAAGAAAAGCTTCTATTTAATTAATATCCACTAAATCTCCTTAGTAAGCGGAGCCTAAAGGTATGCAATTACTTATGTGACACAAATTTGCTTTGACTGATATTTGTGACTCAATTTGACACACGATGACCTGAATGGGATCCAAAAATTATCCCAACAAGCAATGCCTATTATTATGCACTAATTCAGCAAAAGCAATTTCTATTTCACTGCAGTTTTCGAAATATTTTTTTTTATTTTTTTTGATACATATTACAACTTTAAAGGAATTACAAAATCCCAAAAAAAAGTACTTTACCTATCTACCGAAAACTTCGAGTTTACTCATACGAAATACCTTTGCACTATCCAGCAGTGCCTGAAAGTTTACAATATTTCATAGGAGGTTTTTTTTTACTTTTTTTTTTATTTTGTGGCTCACCTTGCATGATATGAGTTTAATAAACGCGGAAATTATTTGTAATTTAGGTAATTCAGTTTCTTCAAGAAAACCTTCTAGCCAACCCATATCCACAAAATCTGTATTAGTATGCGGAGCCTAAAAGCACGCAATTATTCATGAACGCCAGTCTTTTACTTTACTGCAATTTTTAAATCAGTTTTATTGATTAGCTTGCTTCCTTTGTGTTAGCAATCAGCTCCTAAAATTATGCAATAATCAAAGATTAAAATTTTGATTTCGCTGGTACTTTAGACTCAATTTTGGGTTTACAAATGCCTAGAAATTCTGCAGTATATTTCAATGCGGATTTAGGTATACAAAATAAATACTTTTGTTTAACCAGTTTCGAATTACTTTGCGCTACCAATTGATGCCTAAAAGTATGCAATGATTCATGACACACGTTTACGCTTCTGAAGCTTTCTTAATACTCTTATCTTACATTTTGCATAAAATAAATCACAAGAAAATTTGCATTACCACACCGTAGACAAATATAACCTATTCGGCATACATACAAAGTTCCACTTGCGCCTTGTAATTCAGCTTTAATGCAGTATAATAATAAATTTTTTTTTTTTTATATTTTAATTTTTCAACAACAACACTTTTGGGCGTACGTATGATTTTATGCCTGACGCCATCTATACCGCAAAACTACATTCGAAAACAATCTCTTTTGCAGACATGGAAATGCACTTCCTTAACTGCAAATCGCATGCATTTTATTCAAAATTGTAGTTTTACTCATAAAGGGGCTCAACACCATACGTTGGCCCTTGCAAAACACTAGGCATCATAGCCATATAACAACAAATATCCCCCAATAGGGGCAGATAGCACAAAATCTTGTAGATGATTTTTCAAATCAAGACCGTGAAAATATCGTTTAACGAAAGTACGCGCTACGTTTTTCGGCACACCTGAACGCTCGAATCGTTTATTCGCAACTGAAACAGAAATCAGAAACTGAAACTGCAACACAAAAAGTGGTCGTGGTCTCATAGACGCAATGTACGTAAAACTACTTCGACTAGAACAGTAGCTGCTGTGGTGGCAATAAGAGTTCGTTGTTGGTGCTGGTGCTGGTGCTGTTAGTGCTACGCTAACCGTCGGTGCGAAAAATGCATTGCCAAATGCTTTACTCTCTCAACCTTCGCCCCCACCTGTGCTTATATTCGCACTGAGCGCCTCTTCGTGTGCCTCGCTTTGTGAGCTTTTTGCAAACACTTTTCGCAAAACGCATCCTGTCACAAAACACGAGTACACTGTGCAAGGCGTTTGGTGTTGGGTGTTGTGTTGTGCGAATGTTTCATTCCCGGCACATTACAGCACTCGTTATCAATCTATCGAGCAAAGAAGTTGTAGTAGGTCCTGTACACGCTCTGGGACCGTATGCGAACAACAAAAACCCAAAATAGGACACAAGTTTGCAGTGATAACGTCACACAAACCTGAAGTGTACCGACCATTTAGTGATGTGAAACGATTAGTAGACCTCTGGGAATGTACTCCATAGTTAATGGAACAATGAAGTGTGGAACGGAAGTAAGCCGCAGCATACAAATGCAGCGTTTAGGGAATATATTTAATGTGCGCCTAAAACTAGGCAAAGCATTAAAAATTCATATTAAGTAAAGGAAAGTGTAGCACCCGCTTCGTGTACCATTTTCAGCGGCTAGGCTAAGCTTATCCGGATTTGCATTATTTCATAGCTTCTCACGCGTTGGTGCCATCATTCAAAAATACCAACACATCCCAGCAATATTGCACTGCATCTGCTAATCCAATTTTTCTTTGCTCGGTTATTGTGTGCTGGTATGCGGTCTGTTACCAAATGTTCCAGGTGAGAGGAATGAAACATTATTTACTAAATGTGAGCGAAACGGGGAGTAGCTTGTGCTGAATGATTCGTGCGACCGTCTCGCAAAAGCTTTGGAAAGTAAGCTTTTACTCATTTATATTTGAAGAACTTGACTCTTTATTATAACTCTTGTTTGCAGCGGCAGCTGTTGGTGTTTAATATATTTCAAGCAGACGTTTATGCAGGCCTTGCTATTGGCTTAACAACAACAAAAACCAATGAACAAGATTAAGCGATTATGTTGATTTTAGCGACAAAAACACTCCCGGAAGGTACTCTCCGGTACTCCCTTGCGGTAAAGCCCGATTGTCGTGGTAGCGATCGCGACTGCAACCTTCTTGGGCATGTCACCCCTTCCTCCCGTAAAGAAGGAGATGGGTAATGAGAGGTGAGAAGCATCATATCCGTAGGTCAGCCATCGAGTTGCACGTCATTACCCTTTTGTGGCTCTTAGTCTACTCTTTCGACCGGAACGCCTTAGCGCGTGTATATTCTAAGCCACTAACTAGCTAGGTTGAAGATTTAACTATAACCTGTATTAGCTTTATGCAGACGTTGACATAGTTGAGCGAATTACGACTTAACAGCTTCGCTGTATGCTGTGTGTATGAATGAAGATTTTCGCGGCCCCTGCAATTGAAGCGGAGACCAATACTTCACTGGCAGGACCAAGTGGAAACCTATTTGAAAGCTGGTGGTGTTTCAGACTGGTCATGTGAAAGAAAAGATTAGGAAATTTAAAAGAAGAGGTGAAACGCGTCATATCAGTGGATCAGCCATCAGCCTTGACCAAAAAAAAAATCCCTCCACCTCTACAATATGCTTACCCGAAGCTATAAACATAAATAAATACTTTATAATGCACTCAACAGCATCTACAAACCAACTCCGCACTCTTTACCGTTAAAGTTTAACCGTTAAGCAACTTCTCTTAACAAATGTTTTCTCTTTTGTTTCTTTCCCACTATTTCAACTCTCCCACACCCATTACAATACACATTTCCAACGCGCATCCTCTCTCTCTCTCTCTCTGTATTTCTCTCCCATCGCGTATCTGCTATAATTTTGCTTTAAATTGTCATTTTCATTTTCCGTTCACATTTTCCAGCGCATATTTTCACACATTGCAGCCAGATTGGAGGTCGTCACGAACATTATTATGATTTTGGTGTGCTCCACTTTTCAGCCGACCATAATACGATCATTGACGTTTCAAATGTCAATTGCATCATCTCAATGAATGTATGTAAATATGTGAGTGCTTTTATTTTGTTTTTGTTTATTGTATGTGGGAGACTACAGCGCGTTTCTCTCATGCGGACCCCAATGGAGAACAACAACAATTAGTTGTGAGAGGCATGTATTGGTGATGGTGGCATGGCATGATGCTGTGTACGAATGAACCTACCTTAACATGCCGGCCGGTGCCGGGAATACTCGCATAATACAAACAAAAGATGCGCTAAAAGTTGTCTTCACTTCCCACATAGCAAATAGGTGTGTGCCATGCGTTCTACATTCATACTTACACAGCAGTGGGGACGATTATATTTGGAATTTTCAGCGTATTTGTTGTTTTTGTTTTTCTTTCTTTTTTTCCTCTTTTTTTGTTGCTTTAGTAGATATATGTGTTCTGTCTGCGGTGCGCCTCTGCAAAGGAAATGAAATATAGAAAAAGTTGTCGCCGAATTCTTAAGAAAATGCAGAATAGTTTAGCGCTTAGAAGCGCTTAGCAACGAACCGCTTTTGAAGGGCTTACCTTGACTTTGGGCTGTTGGAATTTAGTTGCGATGTCATAGTGCAAGGAAAGCGATTCGTTTGAGTGCTGATTATATAGATCTTGATGGGAAGATGAAACGAATAAACGCATAATGGATATCTTTCCTGCAATTGCAAATAAAAACAAGGCCGAGATTTTCTGTGAATTCGTTTTGTGCTACATTTGAAGCGTTTTCCACATATAGGCGAACCTACAAGTTTTGTGGCCGTTCCGAATGGTGTCCTAAGGCAGCTACTTCTTTTACCTGAAGCTTTTCCTGGCAGAAAAATAATCGCGGGCTTGCAGGCCACTGACGAGGCACGACCGCTTTCTTCAATGTTCTGGGAGCATTTGATGTTACCTGCCCAAGAGATCATGGGAAGCAAGGTTTGGTCAAGTAAATCGTTCTCACGACAGCCGGACTAGTAGCAGAAATTATTAGTGCAGAAGCGAAACATTTCAAACGCCAACCATGTCTTCTTTGCGACAACTTCAAAAAAGAGTGGATCTCACCCTAAATCTGCTAGTAATAGATTTGAAAAGATATTACACTTACCAACAAATGTTAATTTCGTTCGAAAGCAAATGAAAATAGCGTCAAGGAGAAACCAAATTTTGGGAGTGCTGCAGACAAAAAGTAATTAAGCCAGTAGAAAGTAAGTTTTGATGATGAGCTGTATGAGCTTTAAGCAGAAGTTAACATAGTACATAGAATTATGACCCAGCGGTTAAGCTGGTTAGGGCATGTAATTCGAGTTGATGAAGACTCTCTGGCATATGCTCTCCACTCCACTGAAAAAGCTAGTAAGGAACGATTTTGGCTCACTGAGAGTGCTCAGACGGCAAGAACAAGAAACGATTCAATTATCCCTGCTGGCATGCAACGTTATCATTCAAGCTATGGTCTAGTCAGCAAAGCATTTCTATTTTTATTCGCTGAAAGAGATGTCAGCAGACAGAAGGCCCATCTTCGCAAAGCATTTCACTTCGAAAAACAGCTCACCTGAAGCAAGTTGAGCTCACGATAATTAGACGTATATAGGGACCCTATATTTGAAGGAAGCCAGTACTTTGTCTTGTCCTGATTCACCATCCAAACTAGCTCTTTCGTCTCTACACCTAGACCGTATCACGATAAGAAGTCGTTTTATCTGAACCCTCTCTCATCTAAAACGGTCTATCGGAGCTGGTGAGCTTCCTGAACTTTAATTCACACTTAAGCCCCGAACGTCTTTGCGATTTTGACAGTTGTAACGGAAAAGGCTTAAGTTACTCATTCTAAGCAATAATTGACCACTACTAAGAACAATATCGGAGACTCCACCACCACTTTTCCCAAATCAGTGGAAGTCCACCTTCAGCTGTTGCCAAAGAAAAGTGACGACAGAAATATCATCTCACCCGGAACTGGCGAGTATGATGTGATACTTATAGAGCACGAACTTCGAAGGCTGTTTTCGAAGGCAACGATATAGTTTAATAGTTTGTTGATAAGAATAACCACAGCTTGCTAAGCCTTCGAGGGTAGGTTGGTTTCACGATTCAATCATAGGTTGGTTTTACAACAAAAGCCTTAGAGAAAGCGGCATACACAATCATTCGTCAAATATACTTTTATTGTAGCCATCTCTTGATCAAGAGATAAAAAATAAAGAGGTTGTATCATTATAAAAGCATTATAAAATATATCGGCCTTATATAATTCTGGATTATATCACGATTACTGAGTAACAGTGAAAGCTACGTCAGTAAAATATATAAAGAAAAATTATATAAACAAAAAAAACATACCCGCAGCTATGGTGAGTTCGTGGTGAAATGGTGCAGAAGTAAAAAAGCGAGGGAGATCATTAAGGTTCACAATTGCAATTGTTGTTGCAATTCGTACGACGTCTCATAACTTTGTTACATTCGCAAGCATGTTTCGGCTTTCTCACCTGACATGTCAACTTCTCTTCGCAAACCTCAATGCAAGCAGCCGAGGTTTGTACCGAACAAGAAGCATTACCACCATTACGACTCATGGCTAAAGCTTCTTGATCGACATATGACACACGCTGCTTAAGACTACCATTTCTTGATCGATCATATTCGCTTGGACTTTCACTTGTCATACCACCTTCGGTTTTACTTTTACTCGTACTGGAATGCGTTGATGCGGTGCTACTTATGCGCCCACTCTCATCTGTGGTATAATTGGTCGGTGTTTCAGGTGGTGGTCTGCGTCTCTTTTTTATACAACAACAGGTAACCTCTTCAATTGAATTGGGTGCTGGTGGCTCAGCATTTAATTCAGGTATTGGTTGCCAACTTTCCGCCTCCGCCAAAGCGCACAATTGTTGACGTAAACGTTCGATTATGAAATCTTGCTTGCGGCGCACATCCCCCATATTTACAGCATCACGTTGTATGGGTGGCAACTCATCATTCTCTTCGGCTGCATTGAATGCCATATGTTCGAGATCGAGCAATAGTGCCTCGCGTTCACATGGATGTGCTTGAACTATTTGACGCACACGGAATTGTAAGCGCGCAAATTGTGTGGTGAGTTCAAGAAAGGCGCGTTGCAAGCAAGTGAACTCACACTCAAGCCGACGCACGTATTCGAGATGATTGACGCTTTCTTGATTCGGGTACCAGAGGTAGGGCAACTCCACTGGATTCAGTCCAAAGTTGCAGCCTTCCGTATCAGGTTGGTTGGCTTCAGTCGCTTCCCGAGCTTTGGCATCTTTATTCTTCATTATCGGTTCTAGAAACTTTTTTAAAATAAAATTTTTGTTTGATTTTATTTATTTTTTGATTTTCGAAAGGATTTACGGGTTGCTTGTTCTGGGCGCCTGGTGAAGGTGCGCCGTGAGTTTATGTCCTTTTCTTTGTTTGGTTTTGTGATTTTTTCAACGAAATGGCCAAGTATAATCAACAAATGTTATGTTCCAGTAAAGAAATTCAAATAAAATTGACTTTTGGAATTTTGAATTTTGTTTGAAAAAAAACTTTTCTCATTTTTGAAATGTTTATCTAAAAAATACTGGAAAATAAGATGTGGGGAAAGAATTGGAAAATTGTTTAACATTCCAGTATTAGTAGTAGTTCACAGGTTACCCACGAAAGAACATCTTTTTCAATTTATCACTGAAAGGGGGGGTGAAGTAAAAGTATTATGAGTCAATGGGAAGGATTTGATGCTGGAAACCTCTGAATGAGGGATCGAAAGTCTCTAAAAGTCTCACTGATAGTTGAAAAAAACATTTTGAAAGTTGGGAAACACCTTTTAAAAGTTAGTGACCACAAGCTGTCATTTGTGGGAAGTTGAAGATTGAAACGGAAAAATCATGGTATGACATGGAGCAAGGCGACTTGAGGCCACATGTTTTCAATACCATCCCCACCCCCCTTACTGAGCACACACATAACTCAATCATTACTTTAAAAGTTGTTCAGCAATTTAAGTTGCGTCTGTACTACTTTCCCATATATCAGGTTTATTATACTCTCGATGCTAGTTCGCATGGGCTCTTCGTCGTGAGACGATAGCTAGCTTGAGCAGGGATGTCCCTGAAAAGATACTTCCAGTACTCAAGCAGCTCTATCACGTCTTTCCTCGGTGATCAAATCCACGACCAAAAACTGAATTACTCTTTCGCCTAGGAAAGTCACTGCGCTTGGGTTTAGCTCGTGATGTCATTTAATCTCAAAAGATCGAGGTGTGGGCCTTAAGTGTGTAGGTGTGGAAACCAGCAGCCTCTGTAACCTAACAGAACCTAGCTAATGTGCTGAGTACAGCTTTACCATCACGAAGACAAGTAAAATCGAGACAAGCCGACTGAAAGTTGCTGCAGTTCTGGGTTGCTGAAGTCTATTGCATGTTAATTGAATTGCAACAAAACCGGCTGCGGAATAATACAAAAGATATTTTTGCTAACAGAGCTATTTGAAGCCAAAAATGTATGAGTACAGTTCAAACACAAAAGGAAACTCGTTAAACCCCAAGCAAGCGAGTTTCGAATTGCATCAATGGACGAAAATGCGCAGAGGTTTGACAAATATATATCCAAAGCCAAAAAAAGTAGAAGAAAAGAACTTAGGGCATTGTTGTATGTGCCTTAATTTTTATATACAAACATACGATTAATTATGAAGCTGGCAATACAACTAGTTTGTTTTCTTGGTTTACCACGTTTGTAGCACCCCTTTGAACCTCTCCGCCTCTATTGGCAAATGTTCAACAGCAAAATATATATTTGCTACCCTGATTTCCTGTTGCCAGCATTAGGTAAAAACTAAATCAAAAGAAATCAAAGAACACAGAAATTCAGCTAAAACACTACACAAAGCCGCGCCACACTGAGCCCAGTACGCGTGTTTGTATGAGAATGTGCGCAAACTCAGTTGCAAAGTGTGATTTGATGTGATGGCTTTGTTGTGTTTAAGGGTAGTTTAAGCCTAAAGCAGTGAACGGCAGCAAGGATGCTGGTGGCACAGGACTGCGTCTGGTAGTAGTTGGTGGTGTGTGAATGCTCTGACGATTCTGGTAATTTTTGGTGGTTGCTCAGCATCTGTGCGCTTGCGACGTGGCTATTTTTACTACAACTTTCGAGCATTGCTATTGATTTCTTTTGTTGTTTCATTCATTAACCTCATGCGATGTGCACGCAACCAACTCAAACGAATGCGTTGTACAAGCCAAGGGCAAAAGGGATAGCCAAACGACTGAGCGTATTCTCGTTAATGTTTTAACGTAGAATACGTCTGATAGGCAGTAAAACCGTTGTCCTTGTGGTGAGAGTTTCAGATATGTATTTCTAAAAATATGTCCCTAAAATCGACAATGCTAAAAAACATAACAGATAAAAATAAAATAAAATAACAAAAAATTTTATATTAAATAAAATAAAATAAAATAAATTAAAATAAATAAAATAAAATAAATTAAAGTAAAATAAAATAAAATAATATAAGACAAAATAAAGTAAAATAAAATAGAATTAAATTAGATTAAATTATATTAAAAAAATTTTGTTAAACAGAATAAAGTAAAATGAAATAAAATAAAATAAATGATAAGTAAAATAAAATAAATTAAAATAAAATAAAAATAAAAAATTTAATAAATCAAAATAGAATTGAATTAATTGAATAGAATAAAGTAAAATAAAATAAAATAAAATAAAATAAAATAAAATAAAATAAAATAAAATAAAAGTAAAAAAAGTAAAATAAAATAAAATAAAAGAAAGTAAAGAAAGTAAAATAAAATAAAATAAATGAAAATAAAAACAAATAAAAAAAATAAAATAAAATAGAATTAAATTAGACTGAATTATATTGAAAAAAATTTTATTAAATTAAATAGAATAAAGTAAAATAAAATAAAATAAAATACATTAAAATGAAATAAAATAAAATAAAATAAAATAAAATAAAATAAAATAAAATAAAATAAAATAAAATAAAAGAAAGTAAAAAAAGTAACATAAAATAAAATAAAATAAAATAAAAGAAAGTAAAAAAAGTAAAATAAAATAAAATAAATGAAAATAAAAACAAATAAAAAAAATCAAATGAAATAGAATTAAATTAGACTGAATTATATTGAAAAAAATTTTATTAAATTAAATAGAATAAAGTAAAATAAAATAAAATACATTAAAATGAAATAAAATAAAATAAAATAAAATAAAATAAAAGAAAGTAAAAAAAGTAAAATAAAATAAAATAAAATAAAAGAAAGTAAAAAAAGTAAAATAAAATAAAATAAATGAAAATAAAAACAAATAAAAAAAATAAAATAAAATAGAATTAAATTAGACTGAATTATATTGAAAAAAAAATTATTAAATTAAATAGAATAAAGTAAAATAAAATAAAATACATTAAAATGAAATAAAATAAAATAAAATAAAATAAAATAAAATAAAATAAAATAAAATAAAATAAAATAAAATACATTAAACTGAAAGAAAATAAAATAAAATAAAATAAAATAAAATAAAATAAAATACATTAAAATGAAATAAAATAAAATAAAATAAAATAAAATAAAATAAAATAAAATAAAATAAAATACATTAAAATGAAATAAAATAAAATAAAATAAAATAAAATAAAATAAAAGAAAGTAAAAAACGTAAAATAATATAAAATAAAATAAAATAAAAGAAAGTAAAAAAAGTAAAATAAAATAAAATAAATGAAAATAAAAACAAATAAAAAAAATAAAATAAAATAGAAGTAAATTAGACTGAATTATATTGAAAAAAAAATTATTAAATTAAATAGAATAAAGTAAAATAAAATAAAATACATTAAAATGAAATAAAATAAAATAAATTAAAGTAAAATAAAATAAAATAAATGAAAATAAAAAAATTGAATAAATTAGAATAAAATAAAGTGAAATAAAATAGAATTACATTAGATTAAATTACATTAAAAAAACTAAATTAAATTAAATTAGATAAAATAAAGTAAAATAAAATAAAATAAAACAAAATAAAATAAAATAAATAAAAAACAAATTAAATTAAGTAAAATAAAATAAATTAAATAAAAAAATAAAAAAATTTTATTAAAGCAAAATAAAACAAAATAATATGAAATAAAATGAAATGAAATAACATAAAATAAAATAAAACAAAGTAAAATAAAATAAAATAATAAAAAATAAAAAAAAATTTAAAAATTTAATTGAATAAAATAAAGTTAAATGAACAAAGAAATAAAATATATTATTAAATGTAAAATAAATAACAGGTAAGGAAAGAAAACGAAGGTTAAACAAAAGAAAGAAGAGCACAATTAATTATAGGAAAGGGAGGAGAAAGTGCGGAGAGTAAAGGAAAAAGGACCAGTAACCAGAGCTTCGGAAATTAAGGTGAAGAAAAGGAATTTAAAGGAAAGGAAAAATAAAATAAAAGAAAAACAAATGAAATATATGTATAAAATAAAATAAACTAAAAAGAAATGGGATGGAAAGGAAGGGTTTGCAGCATCAAAGAAACCTAAGAAAATGAAATTGAAGGAAAGGAGCAGCAAGGACAGCTAAATGTAATAAAATATAAAAAATAGAATAAAATTAATAAAAAAAAATAACAGCTGTATTATTAATAGTGTAGAAAGGAAATGAACAGCAAAGAAATGAGGAGAAAGAAAGGCTAAGGGGAGGCATGACAAATAATTAAAATAAAATAAAATTTTTATGGTTGAATTACAAACACTAGGCGACCTCTAGCATCTTTTAAAACGTACACCAATGTAAGTCATAGTCTTACAAAAATTACAGAAACAGTAAGAAAAAGAAACTAATGATAAAATCAATAACATTAAAAATGGAGCAAAATATTTAAAGAATATCTACTAAAAACTCAAATACTAATAACCGATGAAAATCGATAACATCATGGACGACGATAGAATTAAGCATAACCACATAATCGGTAAAAGGTAGTACAAATGTTTAAATGCCGTCGAAGTCGATAAAATTAAAGTCAAACAAATAAGTAATTGATAAAAATTATTTCTTGTATATAATATTCACAAATCGCGAAAAAATTTTATTCAAGTATCGATTATCAATAAACAACCATCGATAATAACACAAATTTATAGCAGTTGACACGAAATCTGTCAAAATGGAACAAAGCCATGCAAATTTATTAAATACAAGTTGAACTAAAATGTGATAAAAAAAATTCATGGAAATCGAAAAACCAAACAGAAAATTGCATTAAAAAATCAGAGAAACTCGCAATGAAAAAATTACAAATAGAATAAAATGTATCAAAAAAAAACTGTAATAATCTGAATTACTCCTCAGCAACTGCAAAAATTGTATAGCCATCAACTGAAAATCGAAACAAATAAGCTATCTATAAAGTCATTGAAGTATACACCGAAACCATAAAACTGTAATCATTTCAATATCTAGGTAGTGGCTGATAAAATGTATCGATAACATGTGGTAAAAGTGTATTTATTTATTCATCGATTTGAGCCCATATCATTAAAAATAGAAAATAATAAAAGGTAAATTGGTGCAGCTGAATCGATTAAACGAAAGCAACTAATCAAATTGTATAGCCAAATCGAAATAAAAAAGTGATCGATAAATTAATTAAATAATGTACCGAAGCCATAAAAATATTATAAATTCGATTACTTGCTACTAACTGATAACATTTCGTAGCCACCAACAAAAAATGGAAATAAATAATAATGATTTAATAATTAATTAAGTTAATAATTATGAGAATCGATAAAAGTCGATAAGTATTAGTACAAATGAATAAAAATCGAAGCGGAAGCAATTGCATGCATATTACTTATGCTACGTTTTATTTTAACGGCCATGTCTCATACACGGAACGCAGTCAGAGCAAAAGCACTGAACTTACACATTTTGTTGTTGTTGTTACAATCGTAATACATATTGTGTAGTTGTTTGTTTTCCTGTCTGTAAATTTATTTTTACCACAGTTTGTTTTCTCTCATCAACTTTGGTACGCTTGTTCATGTCGGCCAAGCGGCTAAACAAAGGTCGGTATAGCGCACATATTCCTTCTTCATGCCCTGCCATGCCATTTCCTGCGTGTACAGCAAGCACATCCTTCTGCAGCTCGCACACAGCAATTCATTATGCTGCATTGTTTAGTTTTCACAGCGAAGGCGTATGCAGTGCTTCTTTCTTCTGTGCGTCTTCTGTGGTCCCTATAGACCTAGCTTCCTTTCTATTCTTGGCGCAGGCGTTACAGCTCTTGTCTGGCTTTGCTCCATCTTTGCCTGCTGTGTTGCTCTCGATCGCTTAGCCAAACAACTTTATCTTGTATGTGTGTGTGTATGAGTATTTCTTGTCTTCTATCTACCTACCTGAATAAAATACTGCGTGTGCCACATCTGGCGACCATTTGGATTCTTTTTGTCACGCTCTTCATTAGCACAAACGGTCGTCCTACATTGTGGATATGCAATAAATCAATGGCCAGCAATAATTTGTGGTTTCGTGGGTTATTGTTGATATTGTACAGGTGCGATTATTCTTCACCTTAAACGGTAGTTTTAGAGGCGTTTCAAATATTTTATTTTTAATGGTCATTGGGGTTCGTTGACCGTTTGGCATGCGTGTCAGAGAAATAAATGTGTTTTTGGGAGTGATATATATTTAATCGATAGTTGAATATTTCTTCCGTTTAATTTGGATGAGAGATGAAAACTTAAACTATATTTTGCCATGGCATAGAGGGGGTATATCTAATAGAAATCAACCCCAGACGAACCCAGCTAGTCTTGAAAACTTCTAAAAATTGGATTTAGTGCTAAGCCGCTGTTTTCTTCACTGATTGACCAAGTCGTAAGAGAATTTTAAGCGTTGCTAAACCTTCCAATATTAGATATTTCCCACTCTTTCAAGCTTTCCCAACGGAGATAGATAAAAACTTCAGATCTGCGCTTACATTCATTTATCGAAACTGATGGTTTGGTGACACCAGAGTTGGAAATAAAAAAGATGATATGTTTACAAAGCAGTATGCCCAAATGCTTAGTAGTTCCAGCTCGCTTCTGTGGCACATCCATTGGACATACATTTCAGACACCAAGTGAAAACCTCTGAGTAGTTTTGAGTTATCTATCCATTACGTAATACATAAGAGAAAGGCCAGCCACAAGTTTAATTACTTTGTCTTGAGGACTCTCAGCAAGACTCTTCTGAAAATTGTATAGACCCTTAGGGGAAACTGTTGAGTGCGTTATTAACTACCTGATCCCGATCATTCAAAGAGAGCTCCTTCCCTCTCCGTCCAAGCCTAATGCATCGCATCAGCCAGACTCTACCCAACTAAAGCTATCACCGAAGAGGGAACCAAACTGCTGTTAAATCAGCACAAACGGGCCAAATGGAAGAAGCGCCTAAGGTCCTGCAAGCTCTAAACTGCTGTTATCAAAGCCCTGTCAAATCCTTCGATGATGAGGTTCTGTTAGAAAAGTGTGGCCCCCTTACTAAAAGTTACGAAACCAGCTAATGAAGGGGAGTCATAACGACCGATAACACTCCCCTCGGCGGTAGTGCCGACATTGGGGACAGTTTTACTGTCGTATTACACCGCAACCTGCGCCTAGCCCATCATGAGCATGAGTTCCCCAAAGGCAAAGCACTATCAGCGCGCTTAAGCCATAAACACGCGAATGAGTGGCGGTTTTAATCCGAAAAGATCCAACCAGAATATCATATTAGTTAAGCAAAGCTAATAACAGATTTGAAGGATTCTTCTCCCCCCGTCTCAAGCGTTGGACCACAATTAGCTGAGTGGTGGGCAATCGGTTGTGGGGTTCAGAAACAAACGAACGAAACCCTATAGGATTAAGCAAGGAGTACCACAGGGTGGTGTCCTGTCCTCTTGCACGAAACCACTTTTCATTAATGTTTTCAAATAAACAGTTTTTTTAAATATTACTAACATTTTTATTACTGGGATTAAAATATAAAAACCACGTATTATTATACATGCAAAATAAAAAGAGCTTAACAGTTCAATGTGTCATTTCATTCTTTAACAATTCACATTTTTTACCATTTAAATTTAGGATAGAAAATTTAACCTAGAACTCTTTTTATTCACTTTTGAAAACTTAACCTAAAATTTTTGTTACGTAAACGTAATCTTAAAAGGTTAACGGCAAACAACTTGGCATAAAGAATAGGTATTTTGTTTGTTCCATGTTGGCGCTGTGTAAGATATGTTTTCTTATATGAATAGATAATATTAACGACTTAATGCTAATTCTAAACTTAAGGGCTCATTATGGGTCACAGTCTTGTACATTCAATTAATCACTATATAGTATCAGAGACAATGGCTGTTATTTCGGTAAACCCGTACTTAATCCGAAACCATGAGTAAGCTTTTCGTTCAAGCAAGACGAAGTACTGTTATTACAAGAAAAACTAAATAAACTAACATAGCCACTCAAACTTCTGCTAGATAAATTAACATAGCCACTCAAACTTACTGTCAGCTACGAAAGTAAGTTAAGAATGTCTCTATTTAGTAGTAAATGTGACATGTTCGGTTTTACATAATTTGGCCCTAAAAGCTGTAAAAATTTATCTTTTGCGATTTAAAGGCAAAATCCATATAATACTAAAAATATATTTTTCATTCGATTATAGTAAAAAAAATCAAGACTTTTCTCCATATCTTACAGTTAGTTATAATAAATTTATATATAAAATATTATTTTTACTTTTTAACTTTAATTTTGGTATGACACATATTTGGTATTATGGGCACTGAAAACCTCAATTTTTGTATTTTTATAAATGCAACAACAAAAAGGTTGCATTATACATTTGTTGTGAAGTCTCTCTTTGGCGGCGAGCGCTGTTTTTTGTTCTTTTTGTACAAAAAAAATTAACTTTGTATTAGAAAAATATTTTGAGCTATAAAAAGTTTTTTTTTTAGTTTTCATAAATATGGCAAGCATATGTATTACAACCACAATTTAATGATAAATGGCTTTCTTGGCTTATTTCATTAATATACAACTAAAATTTGAAAGTTATTTTAACTAAAAAAGAAATATATTCAATAAAAAAATAATACAATTTTGTTAAACTTTTTATAATTTTTAATTATACTTCATAACTTTTTTATCTCAACCTACAATTATTATATTTCAGTTTTTTTTTATTTGTTTTCATTTTTAATCGCGTTTTATTTATTAAATTTTTCTTAGTAAATTGATACTTTTTTTTCAACTAATGTAAATTTAATAATTTTTTTATGCACTTTTGTTAATAATTTTTTTTTTTTTGTTTTAAGTTCAACATTTTTTTATGATCTTTCCTTTTTTTGACATATTATTATATTTATTTTTATATTATTTGCTTATACTTTATTTTACTTTTCATTTCTCTTTAACATAACTGGTTTCATCTAACAATTTTTTTTTAATAACATTTTTTTTTTCTTTTTTTTTCAAATTAATAATTTTCGAAATCTAGAGCAGTTGATCATAGTTGTTATCAATTCTCAGCATTTGTTTCAAGAATGCCCTATCTCAAAATGAATTTCAAAAATATCTCAGAATGAATTTGAATAATATTCTGAGAAAGGACTTTCTATGAATAATAATTTGAAAACGGGTTTTGTATATTTTTTGTTTATCTGTATTATATATTAAGACGTTGTGACAATGGTATGTTTTGCTAAGCTATTTTGTGTTATGTTATGTTTTGTGTTGATGAATAAATAACTAACTTTGTGTTATGCGATACGCTGATATTTTATGTTGTGCCGTTTTGTGTTATCAATTTGATTTTATTTTGCATTTTGAACTTTTTATTGTGTTATGTGGCCTTATGCTGCCCTGTTATGTTATTATTAATTATGATTTATTATATAATGCTGTGGTATGCTGTCTAATGTTACGTTGTGGCATGTTTTGAATGTGATGTTCTTGTGTTATGTTATCTTATGTTGTGATATGGTATGTTTTACTACGTTATGCTATATTAGGTTTTGTTATGCTATGTTATGTTACAGCATGTTACATTATTTCATGTTGTGTTATGGTGTATTATGTTATTGACATATATTGCCTAATCATATGTTATGTTATATGACATACAAGTCATGTTATATCATGTTTAACGTTTTTATGTTATGGCATGTTGTGCTATGTTATTATGCTAATAAGCTCACTTGAACTCGAAATATTAAAAAAAAAATATTTTTAAACTAATGAGAATGCCAAGAATTTGCGAAACTTACAAACTAATATTACATAACTTGAATACCTTTTTGATATAATAACTAAATAGACCACAGAAAAGTATGCCAAAAAGTTGAATTACATGAACTACTTATATATATATCTGGTGGAGATATGTATTGAAACCTATGCTGTGCACATAAGAGTTTCCAAATTTGTGTAAAAAACACAGAAATCTCGTTGTTCCAAAATCTCTTTCAACTAAACTTGAGTGCGACACTATATACAAACTCCCATGAACCCGAACCCCGGCTCATTCATCTGCCCACACTATTTACATTTAATCAGGCTAACTCCCAGTCGTCCACACAATTCGCTATTTACTCTCACACGGCTGTGCCTGCGTTTGTGTTTGTGACTGCACCAACAACATGAGTATTTTATTCATCAAATTATCTGCTTCCGTATCGTCCATGCTATTCAATTTCGCAGAAATGAAACCACAGAATTTAGAGTTCAACACCTCACGCACCGTCTGTGGTTGTGGTATGTCCAGCATGCAGCCTCCCATACCACCTAAGCTTCCACCGCCGCCACCACCGTTACCACCACCACCTACGCCACTAATACTACCACCATTCTGTTGACGCAAATGACGATGTTGTTGCATCATTTGACCTTCGTACTCATCCTCGTCATCGCCAACCGTACCATCCATTGCATCGCCATTAAGGTCACGTCGTTTGCGTTTCAAACTACCACCACCACCAACCGAATTCCCGCCTGCTGCGCTCATTGAACGTGGTGAATTGGCATCGAGTATGAGTGGATAGGGAAAGTCAGCATCTATAGCTTCCAATTCCTCAACTTCATCGGAACCCTGATTGCTCATGTCTGCATTACGTACAGAAGCTTCATCACCGCTGCGCACGGAAGATGCATCGAGATCATCGAATGTGGTGCTATTTTGTGTGTTGCTATCGTTGCGCGTCGAGGAGACGCGACTGTCGTGCGCAGACGCATTGTGTGGGTGTTGTTGTTGCTGTTGGTGATGTGACTGTTGTGACTGATGTGCTGGTAATGGATGTGGCGGTATAGCAGGGTGGCCACCAATACCATTGCTAGCAGCATGCGCCGCCGCTGCTGCTGCCATATCCAATTCTGGCTTCACGTAGTAATAGTAATCTTCGTGGCTCATATTTAAACCCGGTGAGCATTTCGACAAATTTAGTGCACTTTCGTTGAATGATGAATGCATTGCGCTGAGTTTTAAAGCACTCTTGCTATTGTTGTTGGTGTTCAAATGTTGTGAGAATGCGCTCAAATTAAGGCCAATGGCCGCTTGTTCGGCAGCGTGTGAACCTCCTCTGTAAAGATGCATGGAAAAGAAAAAAAAGGAAAGCGGAAGGATAGGGGGGTAAAAAGAAGTAAAATTGTCATTAGAGATCTTAATTCAAATAATTAAGAAAAATAAAGAGTAGATATTTAAATATACATAATTAACAATAGCCGATTTTTTCTTCAAGTATTAAGCGACTTATGAATAAAATCGAATTTTTTTTTTTAAACACTTAGCGACTTATGAATAAAATAAAAAATAAAATTTTTTCCAAAAATTTAAAAATTTCTCTTAAAATAAAAAATGAACTTTTCGCTTGCGAAATAGCAACCAAAATTATGAGCGCTTATAATTTGTGATGCTTGCTTTTTTTTCTTTCAATTCAAACATTTTCTCTAAGCGAGCAGAAAAATGTCATCTAGTATTAATATGACGAATAAAAAACGCCAAAAAAAAGTTGGCGAGATAGAAGGTGAGGGTGTTGAAGAGGGTAGTACTAAGCAAACATGTACCTAGTTCTTCTTGCCCATATTTCACATAAAGAAGCTAGTAAATATACCCAACTATCTCCTAGGTACGTAAGAAAACACCTCCATAAGCTAGCGGATGAAGTATACTTAACATTTTCTTGATCCTATGAAGTTCCGTGGATAATGAGGATTCAGGAGTCGTACTCTGTGAAGAAAACAATTTCCGAGCAAGCTCCATCCATTACGAAAAATTTACAGCGTATTTTGGTTTAACGAGCTTTTCAAATTGGCGCAACTCAGGTTCAAGGCAATACTACCTTTAAGAATTTTAAAATATTTTTATATCTGGCAAATTGTGTGATTGCGCTCGCCTCTTAGTCCCCTGTACAAACTTTTTATTGCTAGAATGATTGGTACAAAACTAAAGAGATGTCATCCGCATATCAAAAACCCGCTAATGGTTGATCTGGTGTTCGCGACGCTCACATCTATTAGCTCTCGCTGGGCACAAGTTCTGTGAGTGTCAGTGAAAGGAGTCCTTTGAGATCAAAGTTCGAATACTACGAAGACAGAGTCTCGGTAAAATTTCATGGTTTTTTTTCTTAAACTCAACTATAAACCACAAAACTGCCTACAATGTACTTTCAAAAGATGTTGCTGTTTTATTTAAAAATTGTGTTATTCTCTACTGAACAGCACTCGCTTAAGGGACTTCTCTTCAGGTACGCCCATGAAAAATACATTTGTAATTTGATCTTTTCCATTGTCAGCAGCACTATTTCATTTAAGATTTTTAAGTGTTTCACCAAAAAATTAATGCTCGCGTTTCAGAAAATATGGCTAGATTTTACCAACTGAAACACTGGCTATCAAACGAGTGAGGGTTGAAATTACTATTTTTAGCCTAATGGTATTGAGCGGTGTTGTTGAGTTAGGCAGCTGTTAACAAACTCGAATTTATACAATAACCCAACAAGCAAAGTAAAGGCAAAGCAAATTTTTAAATAGTTTACCAAAATAGAAATTAAGCTTAGAAAACGATTTTTGTAAATAAAAATGCACGTTGATGATTTTTGACCAGTTTAAATTTTTATTAGATTTAATTTTGTGCAGGCTTTGCTGGTCTAATACTCTTGTTAAGAGAACGAGAAAAACACAATATTTTCTTTGCTTGTAAACTTCCGAATGTAAACATATAAAATAATTTTCCATCAAGTTTTTTACAAAGTTTTTCATGAACTTCGATAAACATTCCCTCTCAATATCTATAAAAAGTTGACTTTAAAAGCCTTAAGTAAATTCAATATGAATACGCTTGTCTATAGTTTTTTAAAGCAAGCTTGACGCAAGTTATTTTCAAAAATATTTACAAATATGCTTGTTAGGATGCCATCCAGTTGTAGATATATATACGAGTATGTAGACCTAAATTTTTGTGCCATATTGTTGCGAATGCTTTGTCGGCCAAGTTTTAAGTCATATGCGTAGAAAATAAATAGGAATCAGAATACTCATCCCGTGGGAAACTTTTCAACTTGTTGATATCTAAAAATTGCACAGGTTTTGCGGTTGTAGTAGTTCCGATAAAAAAATCTTTTTATATATTTTCATAGAACGATGAACTTGTTTAAAATAAAAAATTGTTGAAACCGCATGAGCGCACAGTGGTTTAGATTGCACTGAACTGCGCAACATTTTTTATCTACGTCAATTTTGAACATAAATTCAGATAAATCATGACACTGCACTTTAGAAAGACTGTTAGTAAATTGAAAATTTTAATCGTGTTTGAAAAATTTTAAAGCAACTCGGTGTTTTTTTCTTCTTTTTTACTCTTCGTCTTCTACTTCCAGCGCTGGCGTCACTACCTTACAAAATCTGAAAGATTTGAAATCCTAGAATTCCAGACTTGGGCTAAACGCCTTAACGATAGAATGGCGAAACTAGATACAAGGGATACCAATGAAATCTAGTTAGATCGACCAGGGTCGATGTCCTCTTGCAGTTTGAAAAACTATTTTGTGTTCCACATTAACTTAGAGTTTCTTACTCATTTCTTCTCCTTCTTCTTCTAATGTTTTCTATTTCTTTTTTCCTCTCGCCATCCCTTTTCAATTCGGACTTCTTCATATATAGGATTCTCCATACCAAATATTATATAGCTTATACATCTTTGCGAAGATATTTAAATTTTTAAGTTTAAATTTTTTAGGCTTGGTTCCGTCCATTATTTGACTGCGGTTTCAAACTTTTCGCCTAGGAATTGCCACTCGTGTTGCTTTTAGGGTTGCCAACTATGTGATTTTTTTTAATAAATGAGATATGCAATATGAATATCAAACAAAATTTATTTTACGTCGTGTTTCAAAAAAAAAATATTTATATGTAGGGTTGCCATCTCATCTTTTATTATTCCCTTTTTTGGATATCCGCTATTATCTCGAAAATAATTTGACACATTTCTAGAAAACTTTTTTTTAAGTCATTTTTCATAATCTAATCCCACTTACTTAAGTGTCTCCAGGAAGTCTGTTTTTAAAGTAGCCACTTATTTGTTTTTTCCTTAATTAAGGTATGCCAATATCTGATTTGTTTTTTTTTAAATTATTAAGGTATGCTAATATGGATATCAAAGTAAATTTATATTACTTCGAATTTCAAAAAAAAAAAAATGATATGTATCTCGTAAAAACTTTGACACATTTCCTGAAAATTTCGGTTATAGGTCAGTTTTTGTAACATAATCCCATTTACTTAAGTGCTCTTTTTCAAGGTTGGCACCTTTTTCCCTTTTTTTGTAATTACGTAAGGTATGCCAATATAGGTATCAAACGAAAGGTATTTTACATCCTCTACCAAAAGAGTATGTTAAGGTAGGGTTAGCGCCTAGAGTTGCCACCTAGTGCTATTATATTTATTTGCTGCGTAACTACTACTCCAGCACCTTTTTGTATTAACTATTAAAATATAAGTTCCACTTGACAGTTACCTAGGAAGTTTTTTATAAGGTTGACTCTTCTTTAATTTTTTTAAATATAGCAATATTGATATCAAACAAAAAGTATTTTATGGTGGAGTTACCACTTGGTTTTGAGATCATTAAATCCTTGCAGGAAATTTTAATTAACCTAGATGAAAATAGTGCCTAACAGTTCTAAGGTAGTTCCATTTGGTTGGTTCTCAACTGGTTTCATTTCATTCATGCAAAATCTTTATATTTCAATCCGAAAACAAGCCAAGACGTACTCGTACACAAGCCTCTCTTACATTGTTTTTTTTTTTTGGTTATGCAACAAACTCCACTGCCTACCTCAAAAAAACAACAAAAAATCATTTCACTCCAACCATTGTGGTGGTTGAATAAATTTCCTTGTATACCCTAAAATTCTCAAAAAAATTATTTGTAAACTAACGTTTCTAACATTGTTGTGCCCTGCCACTATTCACCCTCATATTCGCTATATTTTTTGCCCTTTTGCTGTATTTTATTACTTCGCCCTGACACATGGAAATTGTATGCGTTTTGCGGGTAACAATACAAAAGTTCATTTTATTTGTGAAAGTGGAGATGAGAGAATAAATATTGTATTCATTTTGTACTACATTCATTTGTTGTTGCTGTCGAGATTGTCAATTTTTAATCTCAGCCAAGTAGAATTCTACTCGTACTGACTCACTCACGCCCTCTCGTCTTAGCTAATAGTCATGCCGGCATTCAAGTGATGCGGTGTTCAAGTACTCAGACATTTATACACAACATTTTTATAAAAATATGCACACATTAACTAATACATACAAGCATATTGCTATAGCAACCGAAAAAAATGAGCAACAATTGCATTTGCAAGAGTCTATCTTAGCTTGGTTTAATTTGACTGATCTTTACCGTGCTGGCATTGAGCGCTCTCGTGGTGCATATACAAGTACAAATTTACTTAAAAAGACGTTAATAATACACATACTTGTTGCTGGCTTTTAAATACATCTATCTATTAACATTAAGGTGGGTCTATAAGAAGCTTACACTTACTATCACTAGAATCCAAAGACTAGATTACAGAGTAGTCAAATCCAGAAGAATGAGATTTGATTGAACATTTTTATGCGAACTATACCAAGTTATACATTATATATTATATCGATTTTGCAAAATATTTTCCAAAAACGCCTTTTCTTACTTATTTAAAGAACGCCCTGTCTTAGAATAAATTTAAAAAAGAAGCCCAATGTCAAAGAAAACTTTCAACACTTTTTGAACTGAGATAGGCCGTTTTTGAGTCGAAAGTTCGGGTGTCTGAGACAGGGCGTTCTTCAAGATTACTTTGAAACAATGTGATCTTCCACTTAGCTGGCGATTCAAAATTAATTATCGAATATAAACTAGTGGTATCCAACCTTAATACTCATATCTCTCATAATCTAATCTCAGAATGAAGTAAAGCTGCCTTAACTCATTGGGTCTCATGCATACGAGGAGAGCATTTGCTTAGACACGATTTTTTAAGTAAACAATTTTTTATTAGAGAAACAAAATTACTTTGGTTGGTGTTGGGCACGATCACTCTGAGAATCGTCATCATGCTCTTCTAACGGAAGTCCAACGAAACGCGCAGTTTCAACAGGTTTGAATTACTTAGGCAACTTTAGAGGACGAAGGTCCATGACTAGAATGTTCCAGCGCCAGGCGGGCTAGTATCAGAAAAGGCTAGTACCAGTAAAGACTAACACTACCCTAAACTCACACAAACAAATAATACAGATTTCGCTACCTAAAAACCGACATTTCGGAGACTAAACCCCATATTGAAAAAGGAACAAATTGTGGTTCGTAAATAGGTTGGTGGTGGGAACAACGGATTAGATGACCCTTGCAGTGATTACAAAAAAATATTCTACCGATAACAAAAGTTCGGTTGGTGAGTTACGTAGTTTTAGTCGCAGGAAATTCTATACGATAAATAGCAGAAGCGCAATGAATTATTATAAGGCAATACTTCATACGGGTCACCTTTTTATTCTTTTAATTGAATAAATATATGGAATCAAATACAAATTTACATACACATCAATCTTAATTCATTAACTGAAGAAAAAACTCTCATCCACCACTATTGCTTCCATTGCTGTTTACTGTGGACACTTTCTGGCATTAATTAACTCACATATTTTGTTGAGATTGACATTGTTGGCTCTTTTGTTATTGAAGGCTATGATGCTCTTACTTGTGGCTTCTTTTTTTGCTGTCGTTATTTGCCTTGTTATCAACGGCATATGCATGCGTTCATTTCCGGTGGCCACGTTTTGCCTTCACACAATTATCCGTATTTTTTGTATTTCTCTATTATTTAGCATTTTATGAATTGTAGTAAATCTGCTGAAACGTTTCCATTGCACGTTTAGAACAAATAAATATGTGTACTTTATATAGCTGTTCTAGTTAATAAGGCCAAACGCTGAGTCAACTACGTCTTATTGGTGTGACCAAATAAACTACGCAATTGAGATTACTAATTTAATTTATGTAGGTTTGGAATTTATGAGTGGATCGCCTTGATTGAAGCTACACGGACACTAGTTCAATAATAAACTGGACAAGCAATTTTTTAAAAAGTAATTCGGTTATGTCATAACTTAGGTTTTTAAAGCCCAGATACAAAACAAGGGCTCCGGAAGCAATTAAGTGTACTTAAAGTGATTTGGACTCAAGCACAAACGCGGGCAGAATAATTCAACTTTTAAACTAGCTACTCAACATTATTTACAGTTCTTAAAAAAAAAAAAAAGACTTATACACGGCTAAAAATTTGAGCTTACATTTTAAACTATTCGTGGGTTTAAACAATTTTTTAAACTTTTTTGTAATAAATTCCAAACCTTTCAATGAACTCCACCAATTTTCAATTTATTGCGGTTTAGAATTAAAATTGAATTGAAAAAACTTCTAAAATTTTGTTACTTTATTTTCATTTATTTTTGAAAGGTTTTTCAAGTCATTGAATTTTTCTCTAAACAGTTTTGAGTGCGTCGTAGCTCAAAGGTTAGAGCAGACGACTCTGATGCGGGGAGCGTCGGTGCGAATCCTGGCAACTGATACAAACGTTTTTTGCTTTTTTAATTTTTAAGACATTTTTGGTTTAAAATTTAAATTTTTTTCTTCACGCTCATTTTCTCGAAAACTGGCATAATTTAAATTCTAAACCGAATTTAAATACTAACACATTTTGGGCCACCCTAGTCCACATATTGGTCGATAAGTCCGAAAACGCTGGAGTTATCGAAATAGGTGTAATGTTTAAACTCTAAGTGTAAGTAATGCAACGATAAAAGCTGCATTCATTTGTATGTAGCAGTTTTTTCTTGATGCGCGTGCAAACATAGAGACAAACATTTTTTTGCCTTGGATTCTATTGACTCAAAAATAATACCTCCCAACAATTGTTCTTAAAAATCTGCAATGTACAGACATCGACACGTTACAATTTTTATTTTATTAAAATTTTTTTTATAACTTTTTTTTTTCTTTTATTTTGTTTTTATCTTCTTTTATTTTATTTTATTTTAATTGATATTATTTTATTTCATTTTAGTTTATTTTATTTTATTCAATTTTTTTTTTTTAAGTACCATGACTATAAACTAGCTCAAGGGCTGTGTACCAAAAAGAAAAAGTATACACTACTAACAAAAAACAGAATCCATCATGGTACTGATCAATGCCGCCAGATGGCTGTGCATGCTCAATGTTATGGTAAACGTGAATACAACTAGGATTTCAGCTGACACAAAACCAGCGCTCTGTTTGTTTAATGGTTAGCAGAGCGTGCCAAAATTTCTCTGACGAAGAAGTCTAGCAGCTTCCGAAATGGATCTATAAGAAAAGCTATGGCGGTTGTCTCTAAAATTTTCCTATTCTCTTCTAGTAAAAACTTTTATCAATTAATTAAAATAATTATTAAAAATAATAAGAACACTAATATTTTTTAAAAATAAAAAAAAAATTATTCTTGGCCTTGAGCTCGTTTATACTCATGCTACTTTACAAATGTACAGGCCGTAAAAACAACAATTTCATTGAATAGTTCATATACAAAATTATTATTTTTTTATTTAATTTAATATTGTTTTATTTTATTTGATGTTATTTTATTTAATTTTATTTTTTCTTTAATTTTTTTTTAACTTTTTTTATTTTATTTTATTTTATTTTATTTTATTTTATTTCAATTTATTTTATTTTATTTTATTTTATTTTATTTTATTTTATTTTATTTTATTTTATTTTACTTTATTTTATTTTATGTTACTTTATTTAATTTACTTTTAATTAAATTAACTTTTATTTAATAAAATTTTTTTTTTTTTTACTATAACTATATATATGTTTGTTGCTTTCAATTTTTCCTCTAATCAAAAAAAAACAAAAAAACAATAATAATTAACTAAGAATTATTATCAACTGGTCTTGAGCTCGTTATACTTACAAAAATTATTTTATTTTATTTTACTTTATTTTATTTTATTTTAATTTATTTTATTTTATTTTGTTTTATTTTATTTTATTTTATTTTATTTTATTTTATTTTATTTGCTGAAATTAAACTCCACTTAGTTTCAAATCTCACAAATTGATCACAGCTGTTAAGGTTAAAATTTCATAATCAAATTTATATATCCTTTCATTTTTTCATGCTCACTGAAACACTATGCTGTTGATTTAGAGAAATATTACCTCCACTATGGTCCGCCCTAGTACAAAAGTACATATGGGCAACACATTTGAGCTTAAATGAAATGAGTCTTAATTCGTTTTAAATGAGAAAAATACAGGAAGACGAGATTAAAAAAACCAACAACAATAAGCAACAAAACATTCCAGCCATCAAACAGCTAACTTAATTGACTGTACCACAAAAAGCGGGATTGTTGCACAAAGCTACACCCCTACAACTGCAAGTACGAGTACTTGATGAAGATGGTACAAGCGGACGGACAGACAAGCTCTCACACATACATTCAAAATCATTTAAGCAAACCGGCGCACATGAACTCATACGAGTATTATGGCATGCCAAGCAAAGCGTCCGTACCCAAGTACAATGCTAGCTGCTAGCCACCAACTAGCAAAACTGAAAACGCCCCACAACAAATGCTGTGCGGGCCGAATATTATTGCTGTTGTTCCGTATGACGAATTTACGACCATTTATGCATTTAAGCTGATAAGACGAGATGCCTCAAAAGTGCCACCAGACGCGCAAATGGCAAATGGTCTCATTGCGATCGGGCTATGAGTCGAGATTATTTTATATTTATCAAGTACCTAAGTAGATGTGTGTATGTGCATGTCTGGATTGGTGGAGGCTTTGGTTATATGTATGTAGCACTGAATCAGCTCAACGGCTCTTGACACAACTTAAAGCAATTGTCGCAACAACAACGACTATAGCAATCATTAAAATTTATATTGTATATTAAAGGAATTGTTTCTTTTTTTACTGCATTTGATATGAGTATTTCCGTCGAACTGAACCCGCATGTCTGGTACTGAATTATGGCTTTGGCTCGGCATTACATATTTGGATGAGATGGTTGTGATTGTCGGGGCCTCGTTGTCGTTAGGTTTGGTGCCAATAATAAAACCACAAATCAAGGTCGCAAAGTGTTGAGGGCGAGTGCACACACACACACGCAATTGTTAATAAAACGATCTCAACCAAGGCAATAAGGGCAACTTGCAGAGCAACTGAGCTTTGTTGTGAAAGGCGGTGCTACCGAAGTTAAGCCTTTTTAAGCTCAATCAAAATGGACCAAGTTTAAATGAACGATGTGCGATCAGACGAAACAGAAACCATGGACAGATTTTTCGTAGATACCACGATACCATACATTTCACATCTGCTCACCAAGACAGCATCGACCTGCTTACATTTGTTATTGGTTTCCTCATTGCCTTGTTTCTGTAGCGTCAGTTCATATTCCTGAACCCGCAAACTCCTGCATAAAATTTCTTAGTTTCGGCAGAAGCACAATTTTTTTTCCTTCTCAGTCGGATACCACTCTTCCTCTGCTGTCCGATTCGGGTGTCGATATGGTACCATCCAACAGCAAATAAGTTTAGCAATTGTAATCAATTTGGCGATAAAATCGAGCAGAATATATATATATATATATATGTTTTCGTAATGAAATGTTAAATAAAAAAGCCAGGGTTAAAATTGGCCCACAGTCTGTGCTGCTGAATTAAGTAAGAGCCAAGTGGGCATTTCATTGACGCAATCGCAAGAGGGTAACAAGCATAAGAAACGAAATGAAAAATATCAACGACTCAAACTTATAAATAAACTCAACTTACCGACAAATCAACCAGTGGACATATGTAGTAAAGTACGAGTATGTTGGAAACGTATGCGCAATAGCACTTTTAATCATACTTGCATGAGCAGTGGCAGAGATAAAAATTTTAGCAAAAGGAGTATACAAGACAGAGTTTGGAATAGTAAGTATACATACTAAAATTTGACAAATATCGAGGCCTTCGTTTCGCCAATCAAACCCAAGTAACTCAAAGACTAGGATTTTATGCAGCCAAGGATAGTTATGACCTTTTTAGTCGACATCACCGTAACCCCGAGCAAGCAGTGCTAACAACCTTCTACGCACTTTATTATCTATATGACATCTAAATATTCCTTTACGGGCGAAAGTGAGTAGAAGATTTTAGTCTGTTTGTGTTATTTCTACTCTTTTAAAGAAAGAGAATTTCTATTGCTTCTGAAGCTGGTCTTGAAGTGGCCAGTTCACCACATGTTGATTATATAAGAGCAGCTTGCCGCCTTAACTTCTAGGGCATTTTGTTCCCGCTCAAAAATATTTAATTATCTTTCCCAAATGTCAAGCTCACCTGCTCCAAGCGAGTTCTCTGACTTATATGAACTCAAGTTCTTTATGGAAGGAGGTAGAGAATGGAAAGTAGAGCTGTTACTGGTCAAACTGGGATCTAAGAAAGTCGTCATTACAGCTCTTACTATGGTCTAGTTCTCATTTGAAGAGGTCCTTCTCAATTGTGACTGTTGGTAGTGATATATTTCAAGATTTGGTATACCGTTAAATTCTGGACGTAAGTGGACTTCCAGTGGGAGCTAGTCTTCAGTCTTTCCCACAATATTAGAAACATACTCTGAAGACTTAGTTGCCTCCGAAAACGGTGGAAGTGGCATTTAATTATATTTAGCAGTTTTTGAGTGATACGAGCCCAAACAAACAGGCAGACAAGAAAAATTCCAAACCTGCTGTTTGGATTCTACTGGCTCAGAAATGATCTCTCCTATCATCACTATCGGAACCGGCAGACGTTGTCCTGCCCCGAAAATTAATTTTTCTGAAAAAATGTACATTCTCTCGTCCTTCCTCTTTCCTCTAACACTTTTTCTTCCTCTTCTCCATATTACTCCTGCTTCTACTTTTCTCTGCCATACTTTGTTCCATTTCATGTCAGTAACCAGCACCTTCTCTTCCCCTTCCCTTTCTTTTTACGCTTTCTCCTCCTCCTCCAATATTCATTATTGAGTCCGTTTCTGAATTCATTACATTGGGCAACAGCCCTTAATAGCTGTTTGTTTAACCCTCTAAACGATTTTGGCCTTTACCATTTATTATGGTAGATCACTTTAGCACAAAGTTAATAGTGGCTACTGTAATAGTGCCTGCTAAGATAAAAGGCCTATTACCCGTCGAGTTAAGCAGGGTAGCGCCTCTTTTGTGTTTTTTTTTTCTTCTTTCTATTACACTTATCCACTAAACTAATCGGATAAATAGTTTATTAATTAACATTGGAAACCTCCCGCTGTCTAAGCCTCTGCTTACACACACACTTAAATATGGAATAACATATATATAAAGGCTATATGGGTTCGTTTACGTTTTATTAAGCAAATGAGCTAAAAATTGTGCCAAACCAAGCGGCATGAAGACGAGCTATAAGCAAAATAAGTAAGAATGTGTGTTTGTTTATAAACCTTACAAGCGTTGACAAGCTGCGATCAAGAACGATAGCTCATACCCAAAAGCGTAAATAGACCAAAAAGGGGGTTGATATGTGCCCTGTGGTGCTTGTTGCCTATACAAAGCGCGATGTGAAGCAAGTTTTTTACAATTGGTTGGATGGCTTGAGTGGTTCTGATGATCGCATTCAGCCTTCTGGTGTTCTTGTCACATATGTATATAGTATGTGGAAAGTATATGGCACAATATTGGGGAGCGTCACAAGAATGAACGATCCAACTCACAAGTAAATGGCAAGATTGCGTGAGGCTATCGATTTTTGGGCTTGGACTTTAGCTAAGCAAATGGGAAGTTGGTTATTGAAGTATTTAATGTATTATTTCTACTGTTTTTATACTGTAATCTGAGCTAAGCTTAGGGAGTATATTAATTTTGCTCGTCTAGTGGCAGCTCGTAATTTCAAAAACGAATCAAGATGGATATAGAGTTCAAGTTGTTGTAAGAAAAAACGTCACAAAACATAGATATAGCTGATTCAATCTTGAGATTCATCAGCACCTAATATAAGATCATTCAATAAGTAGGTCATACTATTCATCATTCAACACTGAAAGTATTACAATCATGTTAAAAAGGGCGTACAAGCTCAATTCGTGGCCTAAATATCTATTTGAGAAGTATATCAATACCAGCATATATGAATTTGAGTATATTAGGGTGATTCATCTTTACAAGTTTGATTTTTCTTGGCCCACTTGAAAATATATTTGTATAACCCCGACATTGGCCGACCACTAAATTAAGTACAGTATGTACAGTCAGTCAGCTTACAATTGAAACCACTTAAATTGTCAAAACACGTATTCGTTCTACGGAGACGCTGTGTGTGTAAACATGCTTGCTTGAGTTGATGATATTGTATTCGCAGACAGGGTAACAGATCGTGTGCGTGCACGGAGAGTATATTTTTTTTGATATATTAGGTCAGCAATACCAAACATAAATAAAATAAAATAAAATAAAACTAAATAGAAAAAAATAGAATAAAATAAAATAATCTTGGCCTTGAGCTCGTTTCATGAATACTTTAAAATAAAATAAAATAATATAAAATAAAATGAATTTTAATAAAAAAAATAAAATAAAATAAAGTTGAATTAAAATATAATATAATACAATCAAATATATTCAAATAAAATATAAGCTCATTAAAAAATGAAATAAAATAAAATAAAATAAAATAACATAAAGTTAAGTAAAATAAAATAATATAATATAAGTATTCACGAAACGACCGGAATTATCATTTTGAATGCATGAACCACTTCCGCCATTTGACAGTTAGTAGTGTGATCCTGATAGATTTCTTGAATAAAAAAAAAAAGTAATAACAAAACCGAGGGCACGCGGTAAGGTAGTTATGCTGATGATGATAAAACAGATCTGTCAAAAAATCCATCATGATCACACTACTAACTGTCAAATGGCGCAAGTGGTTCATGCATATGGTAAAGAAGAATAGAACTAGGAGTTTAGATGACATCAAAATCAGCGTATTGTTAGCTTAATGGTTAGCAATGCGTGCCAAAATTTCTCTGATGAAGAAGCCTAGCAGCTTCCGAAATGGATCCATAAGAAAAGATATGGCGGTTGTCTCTAAACATTTTTCCTACTCTATTCAATTAAATAAAATAAAACTTTTAATAATTAATTAAAAATGATTATTAAAAAAAAAAAAAAACAATAGGTTTGTTCATTTACTTTTCCAGTAAATACTTTAAATAAGAGTTTTACTATGAAATAAAGAGTAATTTCATTCGAACAGAAAAATTTTACATAAAATGAACAACAATTGGTAAGTAAAAAGACGATTGACATATTTCAAAAATTAATAAAAAAAGAACAACTTTTTATTTTTTGATTAAAGAAACAAATTGTCCTTCTGTCACTGCGCTACGTTTTTTAGGTGTTATAGCGTCCTTCTGCGAGCAAACATGTAAAGATTTTACAAATAAACTGAATTGTATCACATTATTTAGTACTTACGCATTATTTTCCCCTTTTCTATCCATCAATATCAAAATTTATTTAATTTTTTGAAATATAAAAAAAAAAATATTTATTAATTTTATTTCAATTCGAGTTTGACAGCGAATTCTTTGAGTTTACAAATTTTTACTAGCAAGAAATTTACCGGTAAAGATTAGTAAGTCTCTCAAACTCTTACGGTCGCGATTTGTTTTTCTCTTACAAATTTTTCGAGTTAATGAACACTTGACAGAAAAAATTAGTAGGAATTCGTAAGTTCCAGTAATTATTTTTTTGTTAATGAACAGACCTAATAAAAAATTTCATTCAATTTCAAAAAAGTGAAAAATTATTATTCTTGGCCTTGAGGTCGTTTCATGAATACTTGAAAATTTACAGGCCGTAAATCAACAAAAAATTTTGGTATAAAAAAAGCAATAACAAAATAATATAAAATAAAATAAAATAAAATTTTATAAAATAAAGTTAAAAGATATAAAACAAAATAAAATATAAGAAAACAAAATATAAAATAAAGTGAAATAAAAACTCAAAGTCAATACTTAACCTTTTTAAATTTCATACCTATTACTGATCTCTAACAAATAAGTTTTCCAGCTGGACTAAGAAAAATATTTACAGAAAATAAAACATCCTAATGTGCATAGTTTATCCCAAACCGAAGCATTGTACAGTAAAAATACTTTATACCTGTCTGGTAAAAAGTAGCATCCAATGTCATTCAAATATCCATTCACTGCACAAAGTACTAATCCATACACACACATCCATACATGCAAATGTATCTGATACGCTCACAACCTTGCGGTAAAAATGAGTCAAACAAAGAATGAATAATTGCAGCGTGAAATGATAATTTCCATTTCATACTTTTCACTCTTCAGCTCAGATAGGCACGTCAATGCTTAGTTAATGCAAATTCCTTTGTAACCATTATCAAAACACTAATAACTCTTATGTTTTATGAATGGAATAGAACAGCCTTGGCGTATTTTATAAAAGGATGCGTCAAGGACACTTTGAGTTTTGAAAACAAACTAAGTGCAAAAGCGGTGGCGTTGAGTTGTTATTATTTACTGATTTTTTCTTCAATACAAACTTGGCTCTCATAATATGGCCTAGCCTATGGCAGCTTGTAACTTTTTATGCTTAAAACCACGGTGTGGGATATCGTACACAGATTTTTTAAACAAAAAACAAAGGGTCACTTGATCTTTGATTTGTTAACTGCAAACAGTCAATCCATTTGTATCAAATTTTCCTCGGGTAATCAGTCAGTTAAATCCAGCAAAGTTTTGAATAGTATGAGACAAATGTGTTTCAAAAATCTTTTGACAAAATCCTGTGACAAAGATGTATTTACTTCGACTCATCCCAGGTTCCATTTACAATATTTTTATTTAGACTGAGTCTGATTTTAATAATTGTATCTCCGAAACCAGTTGAGAAATGGAATTGCAGCACTTATTAGCGCCTTTCGTTTGATATTGTTATGAAACACCCTGTCCACACTTTGGTCGATAACTCCGAACCCGGTCGGGCCTCCGGAATAAGGGATATCATGAATTTTAAGTTCAACGTCTAGTAATTCAAAGTTGTTTCCATTCTCTGCAGCAGTTTTTGAGCGATACGATCTCAAACATACAGACAGACAAATATTACCAAATCTATTCTTTTGGATTCTATTGGCTCAATAATGACCCCTCCTCCTTTAAACTTTTCTTGAACATCAACCATGTGCCGACATAGAACTGCAACCATTTTACTATATGAGATTTTTGGTTTTTTAAGGAATCCATCGTTCGCTGCTGGCTCATAGGAGCAATGTCCAGAGATCTACCAAGAAATTCGGTATGAAGATAGGACCAACGTGCTATGAAGTTGCTGAACCCTGTACCTCAAATATCACGCTCTATGAATCTCTCATAATACTTGACCTGATGTATGCCTAGGACTCATTCGAAAGAACATGAGATGACCCTTGCAGTATTCGAGAGAAAACTTCTCCCCATGGTCCTTCCCGAGTATCGAGGGAAATTTGACGATGAGCTTTACTCATATATGAGCTCAGTGGGCTGAATAAAAAGACAAAAGTTTTGCATTGTGGGTCACGTATGTAATGCGCATGAATAGATGAGCTCCGGCCCAGAAGGTTTTTCTATTGATACTCGAATTCAAGAGCAGAAGAAGGGGAAGGGCCCGATTGAAATAAAAAAAAATTTACTGGACTCACTAGTTAATGGCTGGATCCTATCTCTGGAAGTTGGAGATTCGTAGCCCAGGAGAGAATTCGACATTAGTTCAAGTGTTATGAGCAACATTTAGGTAGCACAAACGCAAAAAAGTTCGAGCTTAGCCGCATGTTGGATGAAGATCTCAAGATAGCGCTAGTTTGAAATCGACACATAAATACATATCAACAACTACTTCACAATAAATACAAATATCGTACTCACTTTCTCTCTCTGATGACATCGCGTAAAAAGTCCATTGCATCATACAAGCTCCACTTCGGCTTGAAACCATTTCCCATCAATTTGACATGCGCCAACTCGCGACGATATGATTCTCTCAGTGATTTGAAAGCGCGCGCTACACGCCGCCCAGGCGCATTAAACTCCTTACCAATCATTTCCCAAGCACGATTCTTTTCCTCTTCGGCTCCCTTAAAGTTCGGCAAACGTGAATCCCACAATATTGGATTGTCATGGACCATTTGAATGAGACGCAATTTATCGGAAGCATTACGGCGAACCACTGCAAGTAAATTGAGTGTGAGTAAAAAATTTTCTTTGGTCGTTGCATATAATTGTTGTTGTTGTTGTTGTAGCTTTTCAGCTTCAGCCAATTGGCGTTCTTGTTCAAGTCTACAAAATTTCTTAGCTAAATAATAGGAATATTTTTTGGTTGTTTTATTGTGTTTTTGTGGTTGTTGTTTATTTTTAAGTCGATTGTTTATTGTATGTTGTTGCTGACCCTGCTTTTTATGACGCTGCTGCGACGGTTGAGCTCTCAATTGGCGCAGCTTCAGCGTATGTTGTTGTTCCACGTCGTCTTCATGTTGTTGTGACTGCTTATAGAGCAGCTGCAGCCTTGGGCTACCGCGTCTGCGAAAATCACGTAGCGATGATTTTGGCCCAGTCATTGTTGTTGTTGTCGTTGTTATGGTTGGACTAAGTAAGCGCTGTTCGCAGCTAATACGACCACTACAACTATCGTTCATATTGTTGTCGTTCTTGTTGTTTTTGTAAACGGAGGAATTATCTACACAGGTATCTACAACTACAATTTCATTACTAAAATAAATTTGTATTTTCTTAATTCAACGCACATTTTTTAATTTTCTGCGACTGCGTATGCAATGTTGGTGTTCCGCCATGCAAGAGCTCCACGGCAGCGGCGGCGGCTGTTACTGCAGCTGCTACAGCTGAGTTTGATGTTTTCGTCTTCATATCCAATGCTGCACTCAATTGACTTGCAATGCTCACAGCACTCATCTCCACACCGACAACGAAACGTCTATCAGCTTCAGCAGCAGCAAGAGTATCAGCCGCAGGCGTATCCGATGCAGGGGTTGCTACACGCAAACGAGTATAAGGCGAAGACGATGTGGAGCGTGATGAGGGAGGCGAGTGTTGTGTGGGTGTTGGTAACAGCCTAAGCGACCGTGGCTCAATGTTAGCTGCGGTTGGTGTAGCTGCCGTGGTTGTTGGCACTCTTGCTGTTTCTTCTGTTGATTTGCGCCTCTTGGAAGCTGGCGATAACTGCGGGGAGGTTGATGATATGAAAGTGTTTGTTGTTTTAACTTCGGAGCTGCTGGAACTCAAGTGGTTGTTGGGTTTGGTGGAAGCGATGCTGGCACGGAATGCATCCATTCACAGCCCTTTTCTTTTTTAAATTTCACTAGCTTCAGGAGTCTGCGCGCTGAGGTTTTTCTTTTCAGTTTAATTCGTCTTTATTAATTGCTTTCACAGTTCACCTTGTGGTTCAATTCAAACGATACGCGAACACCTTCATTAGTCGAGTCTACACAGGTATACATATACCTGAGCAAAAACCTCCCTTCATAAATCGAGTCTTACTATGGCCAACGAGCCCTCTCACAAACTTTACAGCTTCAGACGCGACGAGCTCATACGCTTTCAGAATCCTCCCCTCACAAATCTTACAGACTTGCTCTTGCTTGGCCAATACACACACACGCACTCACTTTTACTTGAACTCAAAAGTCTTTTGAATTTTCCTACTGCTCGGTTTTTTCTATCTTTCTCGCAGGCCGACCGACTGAATGACTTCGTCTCAGCTTAGTATCATCCGATTTTCACTTTTCACTACCCTCTCACAACCAAGTTTAAAAACCAACTAATAAAATCCAGGCAAAACACCAATCAACCAACCAACTGAAATCCACCCGAGCCCAAGCCGCTGCTGCCGTTGAGTTTTGTGTACACACAAACAAACGTAGCAAGCCAGCGCCAAAGCCAAAATCAACGCGCTTTGAGCTAAAATAGCAACAACAAGGCAATACTTCATATAACCAAATTTATGTGATATACTTATGAAAAAAAACAAAAACAACAATGCATACATTTAACATTGCTAACTAGAGAGCTGAGCCCTACAAATCGTCGCACTCGTCACCATTTGCACTGTAATAACAACAAATCACGCTTCAAGCCGACGCAGTCGAATCAAGCAGAGTCGATCCCAAGCACAAACCAGTGGCGTAGTAAAGTATGCGACCGTGAGTGGGGTTTCAAATGAGATAAAATTAATTAACTGTTTCCTAATCTGTAGGAAGATTAGATACGATGAATCGACTCCTTAGACATTTCAATAGAAGAGCCAAGGATATCGTCGTTCTGAAAATTACAATAATAAATTAACCTTTCACAATTCCGAGGCTGAGCATTTTTGAGAAGAACGAATTAAAACCCAGCGGCTTCATTGGCTAGGACATGTGCCAGCCGGTGGAAGCAGAATAAGAGGGAGACTGCCACTCCGATGTAAAGACATAGTGCAGAGCGATTTGCGATCCCATGGTGTTTCCAATTGCCTCCTGTTGGCAGAGAGAAGAAACGACTGGCGCCTATGTTGGACGACCAGAACAGCTTAAGCGGCTTAGACCAATTAAAAGAAGGAAGAAGTTCTGCTATATTTCACGCTGATCACCAGAGGTTCAAAAAGGGTCCCATGTCTAGCCACAATACTTCATTGTTGAAATATACCTTTAATGAAGACCAACATATTTTTAGAACATTCATCCATTGCTGAAAGTGGTTGGGCACAACAATCAGGGCAGCATAGGTCGAATAATTAGGATATCGAAACTGTAAGAGCAGCGGGTTTAGTAGAAGTCATATCTAGGTACCTAGTCTAGCTAGATGCAAAGCGGTTCCCAAACGTATTACTTTTATTCCATAACTGTCTCTGACGATCGATAGAAGCAGGGATTTAGTCAAAAGTGCTGTTAGACACAACAGCGAACAATTCTTGCATATACGCAGGTAGCCCTGAACGGCGTTGCAACATTCAGGTAGTTTGTCAAAGAACTTTCGGCAAGGAAGGTACGATTCGGTAGAAAATGCGTTATATTATTATAAAATATAGATTCGATACATTCACAAAATTCACCTTTTCGTTACGAAAGTCTTCTCTAGCTGCCACAATATTCGATCTTTTTCCACAGAACGCTAGCATATCATGGCTTATATAGCGCTAGGTGAGAGCTCCCAGCGATTACTCTTGGCTTTCATGTAATAGAATGCGGCTACCGTTGACAAAGTGTAGTAGAGAAGAATTCTGAAAAGTTTGTTCCGGGTTATATAAACGGACGAAAATCCGAATCCTAATCGTTCCTAACTTAATATATGTAGACTAGAATTTCTAAGACTCCCAAGATAGGTTCAAATCTAGAATCTTAGTAAAGAGTGAATACTTTATTTACTATATACCTTGTAAAAATTGTGCACCTGATGTAGATTCGATAGTAAATTTGATTTGAACTTTAAATAATGAGAGTAAGTCCTAAACACTCAAGTGGAGTTCCTCTTCTATTCTATTCGATACATTTTCACGTCATCCGCTTATTACTGGAATCCCATACTACATACTTGAGCAATGAGCAATGTAGAGCAAAACATATCTTGGCGAATAGAGGGGCAGCAACCCCGTTTGATCCTCCTTTAAACTGTACTCAAGCCTAAAGCAAAGCCAATTTCTCATAATGGCAACGAACGAAAAATGTAAGGAGCTAAAAGAGAGTGCATACATATGAATGAGCAAGGCATTCAGCTAGCTAGTCGAGCCGAGCCAAACCAAGCCACCAGTTCACTCAGCCAGCTAGTCAGCCATAAACGATCTCACTCATAATCAGTTCAAATGTTTGTTTGTGTTCTACAATTTTCGTTTTCACTATTTTTTGCTGGCAGAATGAACCCCTCAGAATGGTTTGAATTGCAATTTAGCCGTTGACAATGCTTAAGGTATGTTGTTGTTGTTATTGTAACTGTTGCTCGCTGCCAATTTTTTTAGCTTATATATTGTTGTTATGATGTGCAGTTACAGGCCAAAGGCGTTGACGCTTTATTCGCATAAAAACGCAGCTGCCGTCGGCGTTGACGTTGCTTTTATGTATTTTTGAAGGAAAAAGAATATTCTTTGCTATTCAGGCGAACATATCCACTCAAAGCGATGAATGGAATGTAAAGTGGACAATAGACCAATTTTTTGTTTCTTGATCATCTTGCTAAGGTAAATCCACTGGACATTGAAATGTTAAATTAGCCAGTTGATTGCACTTAAAAGAGATCGAGGCCGAAGTAGTTACTATTTGTGGTCACGACTAGAAATTTTCCTCTAGAGGGTAAGTGAGCAATATCCATGCATACTCCATAGTATAAGCTGCATGACTTTTGGACGGAAACCCCTTTTCATGCGGACCACTGCGGAGGGGATACTCCGTTTTTAAAAATACTTTTTTAAAACCATCTTTATGGGAGCTATTCCTAGACCCTTGGGACCCTCGGTGTAGTAGGTCAGCACACTACCATCATACCATGAAACAAAGTTGTAAGTTTAAAGCGCCCCGACTGATGCACTATCCTCATAGTTTATCACACATTCCCTACAATTTTCTAAAACAACCCAAAAAATTATCAGAACCCTCTTTCGAGCTTGTGCAACTCTTCATTTCATCATGTTGTTGTTTTTACACTTGTTAGAGGACTAGTCATCTTCTAGTAGAAGACTTAAGAACCCTGTTAAAAACGGAAATACTACATTCCATCATCCAAAGAATACTCCTTAAGGAATATCAGAGTATTCTAACACTTATCCTCATTCTTATAAAAAAGGTGGTCCAATTTACGTGGCGATGTCCGCTGATTGAATCACCTCATCCATCTCGGAGTACCCTTTACTTTGCTTGTGTTGGAGTACTCTGATACTCCATCGTTTTTACAGGGCAGCCACACACACAAACACATAGCCATACTTATCCCCAAAAACAACAACAGCGCGATAAGTATTTCAATCCACATAAGTTTGTAAAAACAAAAGAATTCGGCTCAAAAATTGCTTTTGAATTGCCTTTGTTTACATTTTCTTCGATTTCGCTTGTGTTGTTGTTGTCCTCTTAAAGCAGCGACTCGCCTATTTCGTTCTGCCATTTCGCTCACAAGTTCTTACACTATTTAGGCAATTGTTTTTGCTGTGCCGTTTTTCGCACTCGTCTCACAACGACCGCAACCCAGAGGATTCGGCTCACTAGTTCAGCTAGTTCACTAAATTCTTGCTTACTTCTTGGTTTGTCGAGCTCAATGATCGCCAGTAATGATGAAAATAAGCCAAAGTATATACCCGAATGGGAGAGTGGGCATATTGCAACCCTCATTTTATTCGTAACCCAATGAGCATTATTGTTTAAGCATTTCTTGAGTTATTTAAAGTTACAGCAAAGCTTATTAGTCTGTAAATAAATTATTCAATTTATTTTTCGAGTTTAGGACTAGCTTTTGGTTGTTTTTGCAAAGTTCTTAATTTTAAAATTTTATTTGAATGTTTAATTGGGAATAGAAAATATGTAAAAAGCTGCAAAGCTCACTTAACAAAAAATTTCTGGCGCCGCTTGTCAATCACTTGGCCATCAATCGGATTTTCATTTGTCCGCTTATGTCTCTTTTTCAATTTATTATTGGTTGTTTTTATATTGCCTCTGTTTTGATTGAATAATTAGTTATTTAAACATAAATTCAATATTGCTGATATTCCAATCATGCCGTTTCTCTACGAAAGTATGAAGAACTTAAATGTTCTGGAAATAAAGTAGAAAGCACTGTGCTATTTGAAGGGCAGTCATTAATCGTCTAGAGTTTGAGGAAGCATTAACAAATATTCAATAGCTTATCTAGCGTTACCCAGAAATGCATGAGTCTTGAAACACTAGGCAGTTGGAAACACTAGGCAGTTCCTTTTATTTGGCTTATTGGGTTATCAAACTGAGCTGTGCTAGTAGGAATTTAATGCACTCTCATTTAATTAAGCGCGACGGAAAGCGCAAATTGTTGAGCATAACCAGAGCACATGCAAATACATATATATATGTATGTATAGTTCCGTACATCCCGATAAGAATCGCATGAATCCGGGACTATTCGCAAGGGATCACGCGACTCATACCACTTTTGTTCTAATATCAAGTGAACCATTTTCTTTTGATAAAGTATGCCCTGGAAAGTGATCATCGCTAGTTTCTCATATCGGCATCGTTCTTAACAAAGCTCGTCTCTTCGCACTTACGCCTCACTGGCTCTTATTTTTCTTATGAAAAAGGCGTAAACGTTCTCTATTCAACTCGTTGCAGCTTCCACACAACACAAGAACTGACAATTGTAGGTAAAAGTGTTTACCTTTGGACTAATTATAACCTCATGCGGGATGTCTCTCTTTAGAGATAAGCCGCACAATTTTACCAGTGTACCTCCGAGTACGTATCGATCAAGGAGGAGGGTTTCCAAATGATCTCATCGACATTGTTGGCACTTTCTAAAAATTTGTTCACTTTCATATCAGAGAGGAAAAAGCGCTAAATGTTGAATACTGATCCCGACTCACATTTGTTTGAGCATGTCCTATGGAGAGACCAATTGTACCCATTTATACCCGAACAGGTACGAAAGCACTAATCCACTTTTTACACAAACTGGTACTTTTAACTCCTATAAGTATGCTACAAAAACTGAAATTGACACACCCCTATAAGCATGCAACACAAATAACAATTTTGTTATGTATATTGAATTATAGCCAGCTGTAGATTAAAGAGATCAATCGCGGATCGCTCTCTTTAAAGATAAGTCACACGATTTTTCGCAGGGCATATACTATGTTTTATGCGGGGAAACAAACTGATACTATCCCGGCCACCTGTAGGTAAATTTTGAAATATATTCGCTTGCGGTATTTCGTTACCGATTAAATTAGAACTGTGAATCCAGTGCGTTTCCTTTTATCCTTTCCATCTCTAATGTTTACTTAGCATATATATGTATGTGCATATCTAGGGGTGTGGAAAAACCAACAATAGGCACAATCATGGACACAATAAATTGAGAAAATCAATGCCGTTGACACAAAAAGTGGGCAGGGCGGTAATTTGAGACATATTCCTACATACATATGAATGGATGGTAATGGTTCATACGCGTTACAAAGACTAAAAGTTTAATAAAGATTGCATTATGATTTTTGTACTACCCAACTTAATGGTTCCAACAGCCCTGAGACTATAATGTAAATCGACTCGGCAAATCATGAAACCAGCCAAAGAAAATTGAGGTTTCATGAAGTCCATGGTCAATCGGAGTGGGGTTGCTTATGAAACTACCTACATTTATACACAGATATTGCTTAGATGGTCATAATATAGATTGTCTTTAGGTAATATGCCAAGAGGGCAACCGTAAAGGTTCGGCTTAGAAAGCTGTCCTGCAAGCTGAATATAGAAACCAGAGTTAAGATGATTTGGATTGGTATGAAGTTATCGTTAAGCCTATAGCTCTTGTAAAATTTCTAAGGATTGAAAGCACTACTGGAAACTGTAATTTTCATAACTTTCTTAACAATGCGGAGGTAAATGAAATAGGACTTTATATAGGGTAAATAACTGGTAAGCTGTTTCACCTATAGCTGGAAAATGGAGAAGAGGTGAGACTTGGGGGATATATTCTGTCAATAATTCGCGATCAGCGCATAGCCTTCGCTTTTTCGATAGTTCTGACCAAGTATAGTCGCTGTCAGTCAAGCTTCTTCGATACCAAGTAGCTTTGAGAAAACGCTCTCTGTTTTCTTGTCAAAGATGACCAAAGAGACCGTGAGACTTTTGCGGCCATCATAGTTCATCCATAGAAACTTCATTGCCTCAACAGTATTTCTTCAGGTTTTTTCAAACGACGCTGTAATGGCTTAAGTCTTTAACTTTTTTTTTTCAAATCAAAATAACGGCTACGATTTCGTTTTAAATTACATGGAAAAACTTAAAAACAAATATTTTTCTAGAAGTAAGATTTAGACCAAAAATCCATATCTTTCTTGTAACAAACAGGCAAACCAAAAGCAACCCTGCTCTTTCTCTTATTTCCATCTTCTTAATGAGCCATCATAAATCATCTCCCCCTCATTATTTTATTCTAAATATAAATTGGTCTACCTTGCTGAAAACTCGGCTGTAACTGTCTTACGAGCACATTTGCCGACAAACAACGACGCTGGGCCGAGAAGAATCAACATAGTAAAAAGGAGAATTTAGAGCTATTTTGTGCGAAAATGGCTCATACGTTTGCACACAGCTTCAGTAAATCAACCCAGTAGGAAAATAAATAAAAAAGTTTGATGGGAAAATAAGGTTCTTATTACGTAAAAGGCGACGTGAAAAACTAAATTCGTATGCGAGTCTTCAATCACTTCAGTGACTGGCATAAAAGTAAAGAAATTTAGTCGCTACATAACTAGGCTCTAAATATACAGTCTACGTGAAACTCATTCCCCGATAAATAGAAAAACATACAAAGAGAACAACAAATTGTTTAAGATGAAATAGGCGATTGCTAACATTTTACTACAAATTAGCCAAACATACTGATTGAGATAGACTCTAAATGGCGTGGTAGAGCAAGCACATAATTTACTATGCCACGGCGACAGCAAGGAAATATTCCTCTCCATAGCCCTTTTGGAAATACCAAAAGCGTCGATACTGGAGCAGTCCAACCTCAAAAATACTTTTATCAATGTCAATTTATGAAATTTAATTTGGCCAAGGTCCCGACCAACAATTAATAATTTATTTATATGTTTTTGTAAAGCGGCGACTTCGGCACTGCAGCAGTGCAACCAAGCGCAGAAAGAACGAAATAACAATTAATGATTTAAGCCCAGCATAGCCACATCCATGAGTTCATATGCTGACGTGCCAAATTACCAATGGCTTGATGCACCCTCTCAACCCCCATGAACATTTTGAACATTTGTTGCGCATGTGTGTTTGGCCATCATCTCATGAACATTGGCTCTCTTGCGCAGCATTTTTTTCACTGAAATTCATACGGCTCAAAAACATGAACGAGTCCAAGAGCAGAAATGGGTATAATGCACAAATACACATACATAAATGCATTCTAGGGATGCCAATTTCGGCATCCCATGATTTTTGGTGCCAAAAATCTCGGTTGTTCTTTGTCACGATTCATTGATTTTGGGATTGAAAATATGGTACTGAAAAGTAAATATTTGCGATTTATATAGTATATATATATAAGTTATCAATTTTTTCTTTGTTTATTCGTAATAGCTAAAGCTGCAGTCAGTTTTGTAACCATCAAAATAGATGTGACGCAACCGCGAAAAATTACACGTGTTTCGAAAATATTTTTGTGGAAAGAAGGTAGTTAACCAGAATTAACAAAAAAAAATTTTACACGAAATTTTATTAGCGTCTTCTTTTTATTCTCTATTACGCATTATTCGTTTTTGACGGCATTTCTGTGTACGCCAGAATCGCGGTTATGAGAATAAAAAATATATAAAAAAGTAATAAAAAGTAAGTCACCACATATTTCAAGCTTTTTCTCAAGTCAATTTCAACTCCATGGGTATGATGAACAGATATTTTATTCAAAAAACATAGAAATCAATTTTTTCGAAAAAATTGTGGCTATCAATATGGTCAATTTTAAAAACTTGCATAAAAAATATCACTTGAAAGTCCGAAAAATTTCCTTTCAAATTCAAATCTTTTGAAAAAAGTTGTGATACCGATTTCATTTCGATATGTTATTAATATAATAAAAATAACATATTTAATTCATTTTAAAAACAAACAAAAAACAACTAAAAACATTTTCTTAATTTTTTTAAATTAAAAAGAATAAGGAATTTCCAAATTCTGGGATCCCGGGATTGTTAAAAATAAATCTGAAAAATCCCGGGATTGTAGCAATCCAAAAATCTGGCATCCCTACCACGGCCATTAAATACGTTGCATGTAGACTCTACGCGCCCTGCTGAGAAAACTTAAATCATACAAGAAATTGTTTAATAGGGCATTTCAGAAACAGAAGCTCTGAGAGCAGAGGTATTCCAGATTTATGGAGTGACTCAGTGCAATCAATAAGTCAAATGTGATCAACTTGAACTTACGACTCAGCGTTTCGAAAGAAGTTTGGATATTAGAAAGGGATAAGCTGCAAACTTTCAACAGTCCTGACAGCCCTCCATACCTTTACAGATGTCTTTAATGTTCCTAAAATGTCATAGTCATAGGCTAACAACCAATTACTGCCTAAGTATTCTGAAAGGCATCTGTTGGACGCTGAACTGACTCCGAGGTACCTAAATAATCTAATAGACGACATAAACCCTACATAAAACAACACTTAGACCCAAATATCTGCAAACAGATCTTATGATGGATATCAACCAGTGGCCGAAGAGATATGGCTGGCTCCCAAAAGTATCTGCGCATGGTGGTACGGCAGACGATGTCGATCTACAAATTATGAACATCTACATACACCCTGTTACGTGTTGTCCGAGAGACTATCACCCCGACATCAGTGCGTTGCTAAGAGGTGATAAATATTTAATCCACTGCGACTTCAGCGCACACCATGATCTCTGGCACTCTAACTTGTCAGTGGATAGTAGAGGGCAGTCACTCGCAGATCAAATAGATGACTAGGCAATCTGTACAGTAGACGGAGGCACCCAGACTAGAGTAGCAGGTAATTCCAATACCTCACCTGACATGTCCGTCGTAAGCGCTGGGCTCATCAACTCGTCGATTGGCATCTGACCCTCCATCTATAAAAATCTCAATCGAGCGACCTACCGACTTCATTACATCCGCCATACTATCATCAACTTTAAAAAGGCGGACTGGGACCGTTTCACGGAATATACAAAGTGATCCTTAGTAGTCTTACCCACATCGACAGACGTACGCCAAGGTGAGGAGTTTCGCAATGTTATTGATTCAGCTTAAGATCGCTTTATTCGCGTTGGAAGAATACCCAAAATTCGTTCGATTTTCCCGCAGATTCCGAATAAAAGATCTCTGAAATCTGACGGACAGTCAACGAACACAAACCGACTAAGTGGAAACAACATCTTGAGACCTGCAACCTTTTCGGCGGTGTCGGCAAACTATAGTCAACAGTCAAGGCCCTATCAAAACCGACCCTTTCACAATTCCGATTAGGACAATATTCCAACTTAAAATTCAACATATCTAGATAAGATAAATCAAATCACAGCTAATATCCTGACATTATTTGGGTGGGGTACTTTGGTTGCTACAATAATAACATACCCAACTGTAGGTCCGAGAAACGCTCAAAACTTTAAATAATGCTAAAAAATACGAGAAAGGATAAGGATTTGATACTTGCGAATAGGTCTAGCTTCCACCTTCTTCTTTTATTTGGTTAGTGAACCAAGTTGATCTATTCACACTTCAAACTCGTGAACCAAAGTTCATGCATACTAGAATTTAGTTCTAGCAATTACCATTAAATGAAATGCCAACCCTCCAACGGTTAATCAAGCCAATTGACGATCGCTCTCAATGTGGCAGTAAACGTCGCCGTCACTGCCATCACGCCATTTCTGTCACAACCACCAGCTCCACCACCGTCATCATTTGCATCAGTACATTCCCAACAATCATGAAAAAATTTCGTGTTCATAAGCCACATTCAGTATCAAATGCGGCCGAAGTGATGCGGACCGATGATGATTCGTGTGGAGTGCTTTACTTTACTGCGTTTGACGTGGCCGTTGCCATTGTTATTGGTTTTTGCCGCGTGCGTGGGTATGTACATTAGGGTGAGCCGTTTTTTTTTTGTATGGAGAAATGTTTGTGTTAAACTACATATACATTACTAAAATTATTAGCGAGATAACATGCTTCTGTGCTTGTAAATTGTCGTAATGCTGAGCTTAATTAATATTATTTCCCTTCTCAAAGGCGAAAAAGTAAAACAAAAATTTGAAAACAGTCAATGATGTTATTGCCTAATTTAAAAGGAAATAGCATCATGCCCATAGCATGTCCACTAAAAATCACACGAGTTTTACTTCAAAATATTCATTTTAAGTATGATGAGTTTAAAATATTTATGTATATACTATACATGTACAATTTATAAATATTCAAAAGTATTTTATTTAAAAATCGTGGAAAGGTCCAATTCCGATTCGATTTGAATTCCATTTTTTTATGGCAATGGGCGTATGCATTTCATGGCTTTCTCGCCATCCTCAGGGAAGCCTACATTTTTTCGAAATAACATTTAGTAATAACATAATCAAGTACTTCAAGATTAAAACACGGGTGCACAATGAAATAAACAAAAAAAAATTGTTTTTTTTTATATATTTAAAAAAAATATTGGAAAGCCTTTTCGGTTTGCCAAATACCAACACGAAAAATATTTCGTTTCAATAATTATCAAAAATTATAAGACTCCATAATTTTGTTTCGTTGATATTGAAAAAAAAAATATCAAACAAAATTTCGTTTGCTGTTTAAAAAAAATGTCCTATCTAGATACATATATATGTAGTTACATATTTATATGCATACATAACATATATTATACAAAAATTCAATATTATTTTGATATTAATCTTTTTGCTGACGCTTTCAAATATTTTTTTTTTCTTTTTTTTTTTAAATTTAACAAAATTAAAAATGTTTGGATATTTTTTTGATATTTGTGGAAACTATTTCTTTTTTGTTATACACAAAACTTTCACGATACTATTTATCTCAACAAAATCAAAATTTAATTTTGCTTTTTGATAAAAAATAACGTTATTATGCAGGCCTGCATTAAAATTAAATTTTTATGGGAAGACATATTTCAAAATTTTAGTAAAACATTTTTTTTTTAATAACAGGGTTGAACTATAAATTCGGTTATTGGATTGATGTTTGATTGCAGGGATAAATAAAATATATTATAATGGAAACGTAGGACTCCTATTACTAAATTAAAATATATTTTGGATACAAAACTTATATAATTTTCAAAAAAAATCGCCTAGAAAGTATACATTTTTTATGTTTTAAGTTATTTACAACAGCTTATGCAAGTTTCTTTAAAATGCAAGCAACCTACAATTCGAATATGGTATATTGTGTAATTTTTTTATTTTGAACGTCGTTACTAATGTGTTATATCTATTCCACTAGGTTGCTCATTGCGTCGAAAATTAATTTGATTAATAAAGTTAAGTTTTTTTCTGTTTTACTGAAACGAAATCTCACCTCGACGATTTTGTACAAAATGCTGCTATGAATGCCCTTAACAAGTATCGAATTCTGGCTGGTAGAGAGCGTTCTTTAAAAGTTTTCTGATTTTGTACTCTTTGTTTTTTGCGCGAGGTAATTACCCCTACCAAAAATTTTGTCAATTTGTGAAGAGCCTTTCCTTTATGCGATTTAAATGAGGATTCTTCGTTTTCAGAAAAAAGTAGCAAATTTAGGCGCACCCTAATGTACATATGCATACAATATTAGTAAATTGCTAACGGAAGTGACTTCTTAAGTGCCAGAATGTGTAACAATTGTTATTTTCTGTTTGTTGCTGTTGTTGTAGTTGCTGCTAATGCTTAGCGGCAGTGTTCTTAATTTTTAGCGTAGTTGGCATTATCATTATGATTTTTGTTTGTATATTGATGCCATACCTATATATGCTATACCATAAGCATAGTAACAAAAATTCATATACAATAGGATGGGCGTCATTTTCCATATTTGTTTTTTTTTCTCTTTTTTATTAGAGTAACAAAGAGCTTTTAGAACTTTTGTCTGTAGGTAAATCGGCATGTTTGTTCGCGCATCAAACAAAATCTGCTGCATGGAAGTGAATGCAATTTTTACTGATTTATTGCTAGTTGTTCAACATAAAATTGAGAATCCATTTTAGAACAGTTAACTATTTTTTATCCATATTATACAGAGGTGACTAATTACAGCGGCAACAATTTTATAATTTTCGCCTGTCTATGTTATGTTTGTACGCATATCACTAGCTACCTACTACATGCATCGGAACGCTTTCTGCACTGATGTATGTTTGGAGGTCTTTTTTGAAATATAGGACAAATGTTGCCTTTGTTGCTATAAATATTGTATTTTTTTGTGCTTGGAGAAGCTTCGCACAACGATGGTCTTCTGGTTTCTCACTTGAGACTTACCATTTTCTCAAGCTCTATTCTAAAGTTCGTTTTCGAAGTGAGTTGGAAAGACCATTTTCGACTTGCCTGCATTAGAAAAATTTTGCTCTTTTCTCTCCTCATATATCGCGTGCTCTTTAGCTGTCCATCCATCTCCTCCCTTTTTTCTGTTCCATATCCACTCGCTATTACTTTATTATTTAGTCCCTCTACTTTATCCTATAAGTCTTCTTTTTCAGATTCCTGTTTTTCTCCGTTCATCTTTGTCCAATTTCTTGATTTTTTTGCTGTTGTGTTTAGCGACAAAAATACTCCCAGGTTTTGGGGAGTGCTGTTGGAAATGGCAGTCCTTTGCTGGGAATGAACCTGGTACGCCCCGGTAATCCCGTGCGGTACGTGCCCGACTGTCGTGGGAGCGATTTGGTGCGACCAGTGAAACCTTATAAGTCATCTCATCCCTTCTTTCCATAAGGAAGAAGGTTGGTAATCAGAAAGATATCCTCTCCGTAGATCAACCATCAAGCTCCACGTCATTAACCGTTATGGATTTTAGTCGTCTCTTGCGACCGGCATAACTACCTCGGACATATTCTAACCTCCTAAGCCGCAAGGGTTGATCTCCCGCTTCAGCTATCGCACCTACTACTTCTTATTTCCTCCTTCCATTCCCGATCTAGCTCCTATAGGATCTGCAAATAAAATATTAGTCCATGGAACAGTAATGAAGCCATAGCGAACTTAGTTTTTTCGAGTACTGGGCGTGGCACCACCCACTTTTCCAACATTAAAGTATAAGCAACTCATATTTTTAACATGAAGTTTCTTTCGAGTTGTTGTTTGTTAGAATGCGCCAAATATATACCAGTCTCAAACTTTATCATAACAGGCCAAACATATGCTGGTTTAATCCCGAAATTGGACCGAGCTCTACCTGGTTTCCTCCTAGTCTGAACACTTCAATATTATCCATAACTTTAGTTTTTGGAAGTGTTAAAAATTTTATCTTTTTTGGACTAGATCTATCTGAATAAATTTTCAACTAGTATTATTTCTATCAGTTTGTTTTTCCACTGCAGGGAAATAATGAACACATTTAGGGAGTGATCACAATCCCAAGCCACTAGTTGGCTCCCACTGTCAGATATTTTTAACATGAAGCTGTCGTATCAGCATTCGGGCAAGAGTATACGCACATTTAGGGGGTGATCACAATGAATATATTTTCATCCCAACAACAACAACAACTAAACACATTCACGCTCTCTAAATGTGGCAAGCAGCAATTGAATTAGCTTGAGCTACAATTTTACTAAATACTAACTCGTATGTACAAAAGTAGCAACAACAACAACAACTACACCAAGTAAGTGGTCTAGCGATATTTAAATTGGCGATAATAACAGCGATAATAACAACGATAATCAACAACAATAAAGATGGTTTTTGTGGAATTTCGTTTGTTCGCATTATTGCCACATCTTCCTGCCCACTTTTTATGGCCGTATATGTATCTATGTATGTATGTATGCTCGTTTGTACACTTTCGTTTATTAAAATTGACACAAATAGCACGTCACGTAATTTCAGTGGCCAAAGCGACATCGTCACGAAAGTAGAAAAATTGGTTCAAAAAGCTTCTCATTCAAGTAATATTTTATGGCAAAGAACTCAGAATTGGCAAGGCATAGGGATTTAGGGGCAGTATTTACCTAGCTAGGAAATTGACATGCTTGACGGAATTGCTCATAGCACACTTTAGCTTGAATCAGAAGTCATGCAAGCGTCCGATTATATTTTCTAGAAGATTTGAAGCATGCATTCCCAACTCATCGTCAACATTTTTGATTAGGACGACGGTGCTTTACTGTTTTTGAGGCAAGATATAGCTCCTCTCACTTGTCCACAGTGGGATGTCGGAACGTAAGTTCCTTGCTGTTTGTAAATAGATCCCAAAAGTCCATGGTGTATTACCGATGTGAACAGTAATTTATCAGTCCAGATATTTTAATGCAGGCACCTGGTACAACAGTCTCCCAATTAACGAACCATTGCGAAGTCAATCACGTCCCCCTGTTAACAGATGTACATCGTGGAGATTGAAACTTTTAACTGCAAAACATTGCGGTTCTTCCAAATCCTAGAATTAAATTGCCTCAATACGATGTTGATGTCATGGAGGGCAGTACGTTCATATGTGTATTCTAGTTGGTGTCTTAGTACACCTCGTCCGCCACCTCTTCCGACAAGCAATATATAGAACACCCTCGTACTGATACTAACCCTATTGAGTCGCTTGTCTTCAGGCAGAACTGAAGTACTTAGCTCCCAACATCTCGACTTTTCTTTTGATAGTCACCATAGCAAACGTCCCAAGGTTCTATTGACTTCATAACTTGTTCCGTCCATCATCCCTACGAGCTTTATATGTTTGCTCCGTCCATTGCACCTCCTGTAGGGCGATAATGTCAGCTTGTCCCTTTCAGACAACATTAACAAGCCGTGCAAAATATTTTCCCCATAAGGCTACAGACATGCTATTTGGTTGGCTTTGGATTGTAGTTCCTAAAGCGTTTTCCAGGTCCCAAGCTATGGGATGTGGAGGTAACTTCATAAAAATGGGCCGTCGGAAGCAGATGAAGAGAGACACCACCAGTCCGACGCTATTTATAGTTGGTTAAAGGACCGAAGACAGTCGACTCAATATATTTTGGTCTCTTAGATCTGTCAGTGGAGCATACAGCGGTTTCTGGAGCCTCATTATCTTAAAAACCACGTAAACTGTCCCCGTAACCCGCTAGGGACAAAACAATGGGTATACTTGTAGTAATTTTGCTTCCACAATAATAACCCTTCGAAGAGTGTTTTTGTCGTTACAAACAACAGCAAAAACACCTTCACCAGTTGGATTGCCTGGGATAACTTCGCCAAGTAGTCCATCTTACTTTTATAATAGTCCTTCCAGCAGGCTGATGGGCCACTAACTCAACTTCATGACTAGTCTCTCAAGCGTTGAGGGCACTCGACACTAATGGTAATGTAAGATATTCCTGACACAATTTTTTTAAACCGTTTCATACCGCCCGTAGAACAAATTCTAGGGAGTAGTTACTATACAAAGTTTTTGTGGCCAACCAATCTTCGGCCAACTCCTATTGGAGCCGTTCCACATAATAATACCTACAATTCATTAATTTTCTATTAATTGTTGCCTCTCCCTACCGACCAAACGACTCTGCAGTAGCTGTATTTGCCTTTAGTGTTGTTTGTGTGCTTTTGAAAATTAAAGTCAAAGTTCATTTATTATCGTCATCGTATTTGGCGATGCATTTCCATGAATATGAAACGTTCCTTAGCTGTTTGTGTTTGAGTTCTCATTTTCGATTTCGTTTGCTGCATAGTTCATTGAGTAGCGTCCATGGTAGCGTCGCTTCGTGTTTCCATGGATGGCTCTTATGTATTTGTTGTTGTAACAATATTATTCACTCGTACTTCGGGTGATACAGTTGTTCTTGACTGCATTCAATACGTTTTCGTTTATGGTCGTTGGACTCTTTTGCCACTGTCGTTGGCGTTGTTGTTTGTTATTGCCATTGTTGTTGCTGCCGTTCGCTGTCGCTGCCATACAACAAAAGCAGTCATAAATGCAATCGCTTTCTCTGTTATTGCTGCTGTCCAAGTTGTTTTTGTATTTTGTATTTATTTACTGTCACCACCGTATTGCCGTTGGCATTATCTATAACACATTTAGCGGCATTTTGTTGTTATATTGAGTTGTTTTCCTTTAGTTTTTGCTTTTCTTTGATATGCACATTTCCATACTCGTAAATATACATTAAAAACCAAATGAGCAAAATCAACGAAAGGCAGCGATGTCAAAAGGCGTTGGCGATAGTGATTGGGACTGTTAACAGAATGACCCTGTAGGGAGTTTCTTCTTATTCTTGTGAAGTGTGCGAATAGACTTACACTTTACGGTTCATAGAATGTCAAGGGTTTGATTAGCTAACGCAAGGAATTTTGATCGCAAAATTAAAATAGTAAAATCTGATTGAAATTAATTGAACAAGCACATTAGAGGTCAGGGTGTTTCCACTAATGTCTCAAAATTTCAAATAAGGTTTTGTTTAATCACAGGGACCTCGACTTTTATTCCTTTTAAAATAAAAGTGTAACGAAAAACGTTATTCTGACAAAAATTATCGGTAACCCAGCAATAGAAGTTATCTTTGGCGAGACATTTTTTAAGAGCAAAATAAAAATCCTTCTCAATAACTAATATTAAAATTAATTAAATTAGTAATTTATACCTGTAGTTTTGCACGGCTCTGAGGGGTCCTCAACAGTTCTGACTGAGCTGGTGGTGTTTCTCAACGTAATTTTGCAAAGCCTTATAGGTTTGCGGGGAAACAGCTCCTTTTCGTGCTATCGAAGGTGTCTTTAAAATCAAAAAAGAGGTGCCAGATGTTCAATGGTGGATTTACTAGGCCTGAAGCCACACTGATAACATGCAATTAGTATCTTCACTTCAAGCTTTAGTCTTTCTCACAATACGCTTGATAGAACCTTGTGTGCGATATTAAAAAGGTTGATTTCGCAATAGATAAAAAGGTGCGGAAAAATAATTTGAAACTGAACCCCCAAAGGTCTGGAAATTGAAAAAACTTTGTTTTACTCGCACCCCACATCAAAAAGCATCTTTTTTGTGATTCTGCAATTTTCAAAATGAAAATGAAGCACTGGGTCACACATCAAAATAAAATTATTAAAAACAAAACTTTTAAGTTAGTAAAAACCGAACTTTGGAGGCCGATTCGGTCATTCTCTACTTATTATACAAAAGCGAAAAACTCTTGGTATCGTATCAGTTTATATTTGACGTTTACAAACAACGTCCATACCTCTAACAGAAAATTCGATATAGCTCTTCGATAATTTGAAATAGTTCCTACAGGGTACACGACAGTGACAAAAGTATCCATATGCATAAATACACAATTACATGCTTGGCTTCAGCACTTCAGCCAAATAGACATTAGCAACGGAAGACGCCGATAGAGGGGAGCCTTAATATATGTGGTCATGTGTATGGGTGCCTGAGGTACTGAGGTTACACATTTGGAACGCATATGGTCGATTGTACAGAGTTCAACTGCAAGCTGAGTGTTTTAAGGCTGAGAAGACGGGAAATCAGCGAACAATTTCCATGTTACTCAAAGTAATTACTGGTCTTGTGATACGATTGTGGGCAAACATGCATACATAGATTTAAATAGAAAGAGGAAAAAAATATTTTTATGTGAACTCTGTGTGTGTGTGTGAATGCATTTTATTTTGCATTTTTCTTTATGTAGATAAGATTTCCGTTTAAGGCCACATTTCCTCAGTCAATAAATGTTTTTTATTTTATTTCTTACGTATTCAGTTGAATTCAATTACAGACAAACTTATCTACATACATACATACATGCGATTATAATATGTCGATATGTATGTTTGTATGTAGCTACATCTTTATGGCTACCAATGTTGACCGCCTCATTTACACATCGTCGGTCTTATCGCAAATGGCAATTGACTTTGTGTCGGATGAGTCAACATTTCACGAAAAATCACACAAAAATGTTTGTAATGCAGCTGCAATTCAAAATCGTAGTGATGAATTTATTTTTAAGCTTAGCTTAGGGGTCATTGAATAATTTTAAGCATAGACCTTTGGAACTAGACACGCTTGGTTTTTATCGTCGAACTGACAAAGCGCAAAAAAGGCTATTAGAGAAACGTACTTAGTGTTTTATGGAATAAGACATGGGAGTTAATGATCGATTATAAACATTAGGGTGCACCTTATTTTGTAAAAGGCTGAAAATTCCTTCTTCTCCAACACAAATGTCCATCTGACCTATGCGATACTTTTGCAAAAAAGTGTGTTTTTGATGTGCTTCTGAAATTTTCAAAATGAAAATGAAACACAGGGCCACACTTCAAAATAGAAATATGTATTCTAAAACAGACCTGTTAAATAATGATTACTAATCGTAATGATTATCGGTTTGATTAATTATTTTCTTGAGAATCCATTTATAGACTGATTACCATTACTTTCAATTTTTAATGATTATTTTCCAATAGCATGCCAAAATTTCTCTGATAAAGAAGTCTAGCAGCTTCCGAAATGGATTTATAAAAAAACCTATGGCGGTTCTCTCTAAAAAATTTTCCAATTCTATTCTAATAAAACTTTTAATAATTAATTGAAAATAATTATTAAAAAAAATGAATTTGAAAAAAAAAAAAATTTCCATAAATAAAAAAGAAAAATTATTATTATTGGCCTTGAGCCCGTTTATAGTCAGGCTAATAAAAAAATAATCAAAAAAATCTTAATTTTTTACGATTATAAAAAAATATCAAAAATAATGAAAAAAATTATTTTGATTACTTCTGATTATTTTCGACTTTTTCATAAATATACACAACAATACTGAAAAAAATTATTTTAAAAAAATCAAAAAAAATATAATCAATAAAATCAAAAATGATCAAAAGTAATCAAAACCACTTTTTTTATAACTTTTAATTTTCTTATATTTTTTTTAAATTTTCGACTGTCTCCTAATAGTAGTGCATTGATATCCACCAATTGACTGTTATTTTGGCAAAAAAAACTTCTCATACGAATTTTCTTAAAATCGCTTTACAGGAAAACTCTAATTAGATCTCCACATAGTTGATCTCCAAAGAAAAGTATACCTCCTTTCACCTACAAACTTCGCCAAAATAAGATTTTTCTCTTCAATAAATGCCAGTGAGTGGTTTTCTGTGTCGAGTTTGGTTCAAAATTTAGTGGAAGATTCAACTCCTTTCGGTTGTTATTGTAACGATAAGTCACCCTATACGTCCCTTTTCCAGCATTGCTAACGGAAGTCACAGGAAACGGGCAATCGATCGCCCATGTAATATTGAATTTATGCTGAGAGAGGGCACTTCTAAAACAAGTTCTAAGCTAGGTGAATTTGGATATAAGGTAAAATTCAATTAATTATTGTGACAGGTTGTCTAGAAGGTGATGATTTTTCACTCAGCTCATCACGTATCAGATGTAATTTCTGTCTCATGATACATAAAATCTAGATAGAAATTTTAGCTATCGCAAACCAATTCGTTCATTATACTGATTCGCATGTGGTATTAGTCACATTTATTGCCAAACATTCCCAGCTGAATAAATCTTCCCAATCTCAAAAGCAAATATACGAGTATGTCTACATTAGGGTGTGCCAATTTATGTATAGAAATTTTTTTTTGTCATAGTTTAAAGTCTATATGAAAGCCTGAGAATCGAAGTAAAGTAATTGAACTTTATATTACAAACGGTATGGCCGCGGCTGTCCTATTTTCCAATATATACCTCCAGCAGAAAAAAGTGTTAAATTCGACTAAGTAGTGCTTAAGTTAAGTGCGTACAAACAAAAAATTTTGAGTTTTCTATATGGATTCTGACCATCTAATTTCAATTTCACTGTGTGTATTACAAATTTGTTAGCCCACTTTTATGGCCAACACTGTATTCTTAGGGCGAAAATTGTTTCCTGCTATAACGTTCCTTAGTTTTCAGATAACCTTCTATTAATATTAAAAATTCCGTTCAATTCCATGCAAAAGTTTTTGAGTTATGCGCGTTCAAACAAAAGACATACAGACGAAAGTTGTAAAAAATATTTACAATTTTATTATGTGTAAAGTTGTAAAGGTTGGTTAGGTACTTGAAGTATTTCAGTAGCAAAAGGACAATTTTCTTGAAATTACGTGACCTGAAATCTAGAATACTTCAAGATATCATATCATTTTGTAGATATGGACCGAAATGCTATTCAGGAAGCAAAAATTGTTTTCCGCATCTCCAAGTAGGCTCCCTGCAAAAAATTCGATTATTATAGGATGAGTCCGTGATTAGTCGCAAAGGAGCATGCGACCAATGCCAGTTTTGAGCTCTTGGTTTGGGTTTTGTTTGATAATGTCCTTTGAAGTGACTATTTGGTTTTTTTATGCCTGACCGGGTAGTGTAGGACGGAACTCGTTTGTTCCCCTACGGGTATGGTCGGAGAACTTTACACCTTTAAGTAGGCTACACAAACTAAAATCGACTTATCCCAACCATGCCTATAACGGAATAGTTCATATCAACTACAGACCACTGTAGACGAAAGGTATTGCTCGGAGCGAAATTTCAAAACCATCGCTTGAGTTGTTTACGTATGAGTCTTGAAAACATTATCTCACAAACTATTGTATTTTTTTGGATGAGTGGTTATGGGTGCGAATGTCCTATTGAATTGAATTTGAGATGGCACGTTTTGGAATAAATTCCGACTTATAACGTTCTTCGACCGAAGATACGATGATCTACAAACAAATTCTGAGATATGACGATTTTTAATAGTTTTCGTGGATTGAACTTCTAGGTATCCGAGGTAGAGTGATCCCCCACCGAAGATGCGCAGTGTCGTAACTGAGCTTAGAGATATTGTCTAGCGAAATAAATTTTACCCTCCCTATTGTACATACATAGTTATCAATATGTTGATAAGAAATCCAGCGAAAACCCAAACACGAAGCATGAACTATGTTGTCATACAAGCCGTGGCTCAAGCGCCAAAGAAATATGTGGGAATTGAACATTTAAGTGTTGTTAGATCATTGATGCTGACGGGGGAAAGGGGAAAATCATAAGCAATGTGCGAAAACCGAAATTTGTAAAATGATAATAACATACAAAAAGATTGTGAGCTAATAAATGAGTGATGATCTTGAACTGATAAAAGGCCATGCGTTGAAAGCCAATGAACTCAAGGAATTTTTTAGAACGACGGGAATGTTACAAAATTAGTTTCGCTATTTTCAATCTAGCGAGTTGTAGACCTAGCTGCGACTTAAATTTGAGTTTATTATGGTCAAATTGATTAACAACAACGTTGCGGTGGAGCAATGGCCCGGCGAAATCGATAACACACTGCAGATCCCCGAGTTCCCCTATGCAATTTTTACGAAATGCTGTATGTAGCAAATGAAGTCAATGTGTGTTTTGTACGACAATGTATTTAATAGTCAACTTTTGAAAAACTATACCTAAAGCAAGACACCTATTACACAAATAAATGGCATGACGAATGTATTTTTCTTCTTAAATAGTCTTTAAACTTCAAATATGTGGATTAATGGGGTCAATGGGTAGGGCATATTATGTCCTTATACTATTATTATTAATATTTGTTTTTTTTTTGTTTACATTATATTGCAATGACTTTTCAGATTGACGAAAACAATACTGCAAAAGCTTCAGACTTTAATATTAATTGGCCATTTTTTTATTCGCCACTTCGTTGCCAGATACAATTCTTTCTGCTAGCCTTATGAAATGTTTGAATTGAAAACAACAATAAATTAAGCAATCAGAAAAAATTATAAGCTATCACGCGAGCGTCAACTTCACTTTGAATTTTGAAAGGAAATTTCAAAAGCAAAAAAAATGTATTTTATTATTTTATACATAAGTCGCTAAGTGCTTACAATAAACCGATCAATAGCTGCTAGTTTATATTTTTGTACCTTCATCTAATTCTCTCTTTGAATTGCTAAACCATTGAATTGAAAAACTTAAGCCACATATACTAGTTTTGTAGAAAATTTATTTTCCCACAAATATCTAAGTATATCCATACTGAAGACTACATTTAAAAAAAAAATTCAAACGGTCTAATATACCTAGACCAATCACAAACGAACGAAAGCAAAAGCAAATGCGCTAAATGCGGTAAATGTTGACAAGAATGTAACACCAAAATATATCGTTCAATAAATGATCGACAATAGCCGAAAAAACAAAAAAGGCAAGAAAAAATCAAGTTAAACCTCAAAATTCAAATTCTGACCCAACCCAAAATATTTTAGGTCAAAATCATCATAACACCAAATGTGGCAATGTGTGATGTAGTGGCAAATTAAAACTCATAGGATACGCAGTATTTTTAAACATTAAGACATGTTTTGGACGCTTCCAATGTTCATTGCCCATTTTTATTTATTTATTCGTTGTATTTGTCTATATTTTGTTGACATATGGCCTGGATATTTGTAAAAAAAAAACAAGCAACGCGACAAAGATAATGTATCAGAATAAGAAAATAAACATTTGTCTTGATTGAGCCTAGCGTTAAAGGTAATTATCAAATATTGCCAAGTCGTTCAATCACATACACAAACAGTAGAACGGGCCACAAAAAGATTTTTTTTAAGTCATATAAATATTATTTTTCAACAAATTAACTCGTTTTTTCAAATCCACCATCCAAATTTGCTTAACTGTTCTGCTCTAACCTCAGAAAACAACAACGCCCTCTGATGAAATACACGAAACATTTTTTATGCAGAATTAAAATTAAAACAAAACCATTTGCAGCTAATTTTTTGACTTTGATGGTTTGTTGGTTTTAAGCTAAAATGGGATAAATTCTAAAAAATTTAAACTAGCAATGATAGACCTTTTAAATTAGTTTATAAAATATTTTTGCAAGTTTTGCGAGCTCAAACCAGTGAAAATAATTATTGTTCAATTATTATTGTTGATTTTTTATTTTTTTTGCTGTTTTCGCAATAGTACTATAACTATAGCCTGTATATATTAATTGCTTGAAATTTTTCCTTTACAAAAAAAAATAAAAATCAATAATAATTAATTGAATAATAATTATTATCAGTGGTCTTGAGCTCGAAAAACTTACAAAAATATGTAAAGTGAAGTGACCGTAAAAACCAACAACAAAATAGTTTAAAAAAAATATATAACTTTTTTCTCCCAGTCTAATAACCAATCTTAACATTTAGGTGTTCCTGGCGGAATGCATATCTAACAGCTCGAAAAAGGTAGCTGGTTGGGACAAAGAGTCAATATCACACACATGTTGAGCAGATAGTCAATATTTTCATTAATGTTTAGCTGTTTACAAGTATTTATTTAGAAATACTTACATAGATGGCCGTAATCAGTAAGACTGTGACAGGGTTTTGAATTTATATCGATAATAAAAAGCGTATTTAAAGGGACAGCAATGTTGCCACAAAAGTTGGTAAGCAGCAATGCGATGTTTGAACCGCTGATAGGAGGCCTTTTACTTCTCATGATAAATCTTCTTCTTTTCCATGACATTGCTGACTATAAATATTGCTTTTTTATACCAAAAATTTTTGTTGATTTATGGCCTGTACATTTTCAAGTATTCATGAAACGAGATGATCTATAAGAAAAGCTATGGTGGTTGTCTCTAAACATTTTTCCTACTCGGACGCCATTTTGTAATATATTAATTCCTTGTGGAACCAACAAGATTGGGCCAATCTCTCTATGGCGCGATATACAACAGGTATATCATCATAAACCTCCTAAGAGATTTTTGCGCCAAGCTTCTCTTCCAATTTGTGGTGTGCCGATTTGAATTTTCCCTACAAATTGGTGGGACCTACAGTTTTTTGCCGACTCCGAACGGCATCTACAAAGGAGACGAATTTTTGCTGAGAAGCCTGTCATGGCAGAAATACACTCGGAGAGTTTGCCAAACCACTGCCGAGGGGCGACCCCGTTTTGAAAAACTTTTTTCAAATCACTTTTGATGTTACCTGTACCAGGGCTCGAACCATGGACCTTCGGTGTGGTAGGCCGGCAACACTACCTTCACACCACGGCGGCCGCCGTACAACAAAAAAAATTATACTGATTATAAATAATGATCTGAAAGTAAAAATCATGATGCGTAATCACGGAAGGTATAAAGCCTACTGCGCAGCCGAAAACCGCGTCCTCCTTACTTGTTTTCAATATAATTTAAGGCTAGATACCTTCTCAAATAATTTCAAATTTTTTTTGACCTAGGTTAGGTTAGGTTAGGTTGCGAGCGCTGAGCTGAAACGCTAAAGTAACAGACCGACACTTTGACCACCAATGGCACCTATACGGTCTCTAGTCCCTTCTATGCCTAACGCGGAAGGTCGAACCACTTTGTGGAGTCAATAAATTTCGCTTAAGCCTAGCATAGCCAACCGTCGACTGCTGAGCGCTGGACATTGCCAATGCAGGTGCTCTCCTCCTTCTCTTCGGTGCATCTGCAACGGCAACAGTAATCATATGACGTTACCGCCATTCTAGCGCCGTGAGTGCCTATTAAGCAGCGTCTCTTGTACGCCCCTTATCATATGAAGGCCAAGTTAGCCTAAATGTCTTATACATACGACGAGATGGGTGACCATAGTCTATTTGCCTTTCTTATGATGCTTGTGTTTACACGAAGCCTGCAAATGGCCATGGGTATGCCTACCGAGTCATTTCTCGGAAGTATATGGTTGGTGGTGCCTCTCCTGGCCAGCTCGTCTGCTCGGCAGTTGCTTTCAATATCCCTGTGTCCAGGTACCTAAGACTGATACTAAAGTGCCGGGCCACCTAGTTAAGAGATCTGCGGCATTCAGTGATCGACTTTGTGTTGTCGACGAAACCTAAGGTATTAAAGAATTTCCTGGTATACCGGGATCGTAAACTCGGATCCCGAAAATCCGACGACTGTAAAGATCCAAAACAAATGTTTATCCCAAGTAGGTATGTATATACTCATATATGATAAATAGTTATCTGCACATGAGCTCTGGCGAACATAAAAGAGTTTAGTTTTTAGCCTCGTTATCTCTAATTTTTCTTGTGGTTAACAACTGCTGATACCATTGTATGTATGTATGTGGTATTATCAAGTTTTTCAGTTATCACACCACTTGGTTAATTGTTGTGGCATGCAACAAAACCTTATCTGTTAAATACTGTTATCATTAATGTTTCCTTTCTTTTTTCGGTTTCTTCGCAGCGGGTCGTTAAACAATTGCCAGAAGTTAAAAAATTTAGAGAGAGAAAGGAATGGTGAGCCATAAACGTGGTTTAAAACATACTCTCACACATTCACATTACAACAAACCACATGTAGCGATACGTATGCCTATAATGGATGTTGGAATAGGATTAAGCTCATCATTTACGATAGTCTTTCCTTTTTAGCGATAACTGATAACAGCTGGAAGCAACCAAGGCAGCCCAAGTCATGTTCTACTTATATTTGGGCTTTCTTTTTTATCTCATTCGGGTTTGGAAAAGAACCTTTGTGGGTGGAGGATTTAGTCTCAAATTCGCTGCTTTATGCTCGCCGTCCATATATGGTTGGTATCACTTTTCTCTGGAATACGCTAAGGACCACCACATTTGTCTTCTTTTGACACTCTACGTTTTACATCTTCGATGTTCGTCGTGAGAGAACTGTACGTACTTCTCATTTGCCTACTCAGTCCATAGCATCAGTTTTGCTGGGCAGAGCTATTCGCCGTTCAATTTCTCGCCTGACCTTGTTTTTAGGGTTAACGCTGGCTCTCATATAAAGGATTCCCTCAAAGTTTAAAATTCGTATCTATCAACAGTGACATTAATCGAAAGATAATGACGCATCATGTTGCCTTCGACTACCGTTAGACGTTTATTTAATGAAAGTGTCTACAACAACAACAACTACAAAAAAATGTCAGCAGAACGGACTTTTTATTCTTCGATTTATGACTTGCAAGTATATTTAAACACTCACAGCACCCTGTACATCGGCAAGTATTACACCCACGCTTCAGCCTCAGGGTATTGCTGCAACTTGTAATTGTCCATCACATACGTATGTACATATCTAAGTCGTCATCTAAGCACCCACATATTTTAGAGGATGCCACAATTTGTGGACGTTTTTAAATGAAATTGAGAAAAGAAACAGGAAATGAAATTTAATTATTTCATTTCCCAAAACATGTTCATACGCCAATGTACACACGCAGCTGAGTACCCTACATACAACCCAGCTAGTTGTGAACTATCTCATAACTAGTAAGAGTCCCAAGCAATTTGGTCTGAGCCGGAGGCTGAATAACAGACTACAGAACAGGCACAAACAGATACTTCAGAGCTCGTGGATGATACCAACATCTTTTATGGACCTGGCATCGATGATTCAGGGTGAATGAAGCATATAAAACTCGCTTAGAAAAGTTTCATTCCAAATTGTTTAGTGTTTTTCCTACAACTCACGTTTTTCAAGTTAAGGTCCCCTCAGAATTTCAAACCAATTTCACCGAAGCCGTTGAATACTGTTTTCGAAACAGGTAACGCTAGTGGATTTTTTAAATTTGTTAATAACTTTTGTTCCACAATACCAAATTGAACGATTTTTAGCATGTTTTTCAACTCAAAGTATTCCCAAAAAGTGAAAAATTTCTACTTTGAGAAACCCTCCCAGCGTTATCTGGGGAAAGTGATTATCAAGGAAATAAATTTATTAAGTTTTAAATTTTATTTTTTTTTTATTTCAGATGATCCAACCTCGAGTTATGAGGGACATCTCAGCGCTTCTTTTTTCCGATAGCTTCAGAATAGTTGCTGCTTTTGACGCATTTCTTTCAGACCTGTTAAATAATGATTACTAATCGTAATAAATACCGGTTTGATTAATTATTTTCTTGAGAATTTCTTTAATGATTGATTACCATTACTTACAATTTTTAATGATTATTTTCCCATCATGATTTTTTACGATCATAATAAAAAAACAAAGGTGTTTTGTTTACTTTTAATAATTTTCAATAATTTTTGATATTTTTTGTTTTTTTCTTTTTTTTTTTTTTGTTGAATCTTTTTGATTTTTTTCAGTATTGTTGTAAGAGCACATCAACAATACTGACAAAAACTAAAAATAATAAAAAAAAATCTAAAGTAATGAAACAATTTTTTTCTGATTATTAAAATTCTTTTTTTTAAATTTTTTTCTAATCGTAATCAATTAATAATTGCGCTTTCTTTAAAAAACAATTAAAATAATCCTTCCCAAGTAAAAAAAAGCTCTATTTGATTGATTACTAATTATTAACCAAATGTTCCTATCTGTTCATGAAATTCTTAAATAACATTCCTTGAATATTATACTTCAATGTAAAATTCCTTTTTTCAATTTTTTTTTTTTTTTTTTTTCCAAAATATTTTATAGATTAAAAGTGGGCGTGGTTATCATCCGATTTTTATCCGTTTTTAAAGCGATGAGAGACGAATGCCAAGGATACTGAATACCAAGTTCCAATAACATATAAGAAAATTAAGTTGGCTTAGTAAATTTTTTTTATCCTGAAAACTTGTATATAGTTATATGTCTCTTTCTATCTCGATTCTTTTATGATGTTTCGGCTTATTATGAGGCGAACAAAATTAATATACACTGTGAGCTCTGTGAGTTCCACTGAAAATTTTCCAACTTTGGGTCCCACTGTATATTCCAAAGCTTCGAACTTTTACTTATGCAGATTTTTTTTCGAACTAGTTTGATCTCTTCCAGAAAATACTAGCTGTACATTAGTTCTTTTGACTGACTAGTTTGGCACTACGGTGCTGGGTAACAACAAAAGTGTACAATACAAGCAAGAGTCATTTGTGAGAGCTTCCCCTTACAAGTTGAAATTGTTTCGTTTTTTTTTTTGGTTTAAAATAATATAAATTAGAATTTAGAATAAACATGCAACATGGGAATGCTGTACGCCAAAAATGTTGATGCTGCAGGCGATTTTTGACTTGTACCCGACAGGCACGCACACATGCACAACACAAAGACATTAAGTTGTAACTGCGAATAAAATGTAATTGCCAATTAAATTTGTTGGACGAAAAGGAGTTGGAAAAAGGGGTGTTATGCCAACGGCAAGCTGCTGGCTGACCACAGCCAACACAATAGAATGATGAAAAACAGCAAACAGCTAAACTCATGTGAAAATTACTAAATGATGAAGTGAGTGTTGGAATTGTGTTTTAACCATCCCTGGAGGCTGCTCTATTGTAGCTTGCAAAACTCGCTCTATTAACTGATCGCCAGTTGTAAAGCCAAGAGGGATACTTCATCAGCATCCTTTGTTGTTGTCTCAGCTTATAATTTGAACTTTAGATGATGTGTTCGACTTAAGATTACAATTACAAAAACTACAACAAACTAATATTGAGATAAAGGCAAAAAGGAGTCATTAACAAGTTGGAAAAGAAAATCTTACGAGAATTTTGCGAAGCACCCAAACACTAGAAGGAAAGAAAACAATAACTCACAAAAACATGTAACTCATTAGGAGGAAAACAGTGGTGCATTGTTTTGTGCTTTTGTTTATCCCAAAGCAACCTCGACCACAACCAAAATGCGCAAAAATGTTGGTTGTATAGTAAGTGAGTAGCAGATTTGTACTTCTTCCCTTACACCATACTACATTACTACTTACCTAAGGCATTATGACCGAGGTCGAAAAAGTGTTCAAATGCCGCTCTATTCAACGTCAGAAACAACATGCTCTGCGGCCGATTGATAGAAGGGCGTACAACAAGAAAAGGAGAGGATATGAGCAGCTCGATTCTGCCAGACAAATAGCAGTCAGAGCTAGATCATAACTTCTCCCGGCTAGGTGACGCTAGTTAGAAATTACAAGGCAGGTCTAGTATTTTTTCATTTCACTTCCAAAAAGGCGGGAGACCTTAACATTCCTCAGGGGTGTGAAAGGGAAGGGGAGTGTGAAAGGGATGGAAAAAGGGAGGGTAGGAGGGAATAGAAAAGGGTAAAAGTAAAAGTAGGAATAAAAAGTACCGAAAGTGAAATAGAATTAGACGATGATGACAGTTATGGGGATATTGACTGCGATGTTACGACTAACAGTGGCCATGAACTGAATGATAACAAAGTGACCGGGACTCTCACCAGAACAGAGACCATGAAGACAACCATGGTAGAGACTGCAACCTTTGTCAGAACCTTCATATTGAACGGAACTGTGGTAGTAGTGGCAGAGCAAATATGAGAACCGAGTTTAGAACTAACCTACTGTCTGCTACGTAAGCCATTTCTAGGGTAAAAACTGAGCCCTTTAACGTTAAATATCTCTGATGCGGATATGAGACTCTTGAGCGAATTTGGTGAGAGCAAATATTTCACTTTTGTTGCATAGTGTTAGAAATATTTAAATGTGGGTTTATTGTTTCTTGAAAATGTTGCTAATTTTTCTTTTAGTTTTTTTTTTTTTTTGAGTTATATGCGTAATAGAGATAAAAGAGCAAAGCGGTAAAAATTCACCTAATTAAGTTTTGCTTTAATTTTAACCCTCAGGGACAATAGGAACTTAGTCTGTTAATGAAAAATATAAAAAAATGTAATTGTACTCCTTCGCTCGTTTCTACGCAATACGATTTTGTTGTGTTTTTCTTTTGATAAAAAATTTGAATACAATTCCTCAGCAGGGGTCATAAAGGTTATGCCTTTTAGCTAAGAAATAAGACAATTTTGGAATTTTAAATTAATTAAAAAATTAAGGTTAAAATCTTAAAAGTCCGTTAATTTTTAATTCAGTTAGTGAGTAACACTAGTTCTGTCCAAAAATTTACTGGGTATTTTACAATTTAACTATCACCCCTTAGCATCTCTCGCCTCCTTTTCATCTGCACCACGATCTATGCCTTTCTTCTTAACTTTCTTCGTTGCTCTTTTCCTCTCTCAAACTTCTTACCTTTTCTCTTTCTCTTCCTCCCTAGGCCTGTTTTCATTCCTCCTTCGCCCTTCTTCGTATTCCCATTCCTATACCTATTAATTTTCCCCTTCTTTAGCCTTTCCTTTTTCTTTTCTTCTTCTTCTCCCTTTCCCACTTCCTCAACGATCTTCAGCAAACCGTTATAGACCCGGAGTTAGGCTCTGAGTGTCATCTTAGCTTTAACTAAACAAAATGTGATTCTTTTGTGCTCTTTCTAGTGTAAAAGACGATTAAGTGAAGGCCTAACTTGAACTTGTTAGGCTCTCTGCCACCAATTGAGTATATTTCGCACATTGTTCTTCTATGTGAATACCCTACTATGGATATGTAATCAGCAGGCTCTCTGTATTTATATTATTTGTATTTTGTTTTAATGATGTTTTTTATATATCCTTTTCATTATATTTTCAGCGTAGATATGTAAGAAAACATATTTTAATTGGATAAATGTACCACAATGTTTCATAGTTTTGTTGAGGGAACTCTGCGCTACTTGAGAGCTTATGAGGCGATGTTTTCCTTTCGTTTTTTTCTAGTCGGCATCAGAGCTGTGCAACCCTATTGAGACTTTTTAAGGGTTTTATGTTAGCTTGTGTAATAGGTAGTCATTTTATACCTTTCATGAAAATTAAGTACCGTATAGTTAGTAAAATTATAATGCATTTATATAAAAATTACGGCCAACTTACAGCTTTCGGGGGGTGGGGAATCTTTTTAACTTAAAAGATTATAGTGCACGCCAAGTACCACTGCTTCCCATAGTACCAGATTCGAAGTGTATCTGGCCGTACTTCATAGTTCTACCGCTTGAGCATTCATCTAGTCCGGACTGGTGTACTTGTGAAGAGTAAATAGCACACATACATTTAAGGATCCCAACCTGTTAACAGCGAACTTTAACCTGAGTTAACCGTGAAGTATTACCCCACACGACAGATTACCCTTTCAGAATCTTCAAGAATATATACATTGAATTCATGAAAGGTATAAAGTCTTCAGTTAGTTGGTTAGTTAGTTAGCCTTACTCTTTAAGCAGATTCAACCTCTATTCGCCACAAATTTATAAGGAAATTGTTTAGTGAGTAATTAACTAAAAAGCATTGGCTGTGTACGGTGGTTAATTAAAACTCACAGAGCAAGAAAGGTATTCCAAAAAACGCTTTCGGCTCAAGAAGAAAAAAGCGGAGCTAAAATATAATTCAAATATTCTTTTTGCGCTCACCTTTTAAGTTTTAAGGGAGCTTCAAAGTGGGCGTACTTTGTACCACCTCAAATGACGAATGGGATGGACGGTCATGGCGAATTACCAAGGACTATGAATTGAGGATGCGTGAGTGCTTAATAGAGAAGTTTCCTCTGTTGTCTTTGTAGTTACAAAGACTGGTAACACTTCCCTATAAGAAATGTGATGACCTGAGCAATTCAAAGAACTGGGATGTATAAAGGCATGATTTTTAATTGACCACTAAAGTCAGCGTGCCATCAACTCACTGAAGACTAAAACTTACCACTGTCTTCAGTTCTTATTCATTCATTTATTGGCGATTAACCATCCAGTCAATTTTGACCCCTTTGGCAACACATCAAGACAGTAAGATTTTTCGTTTCATCTCCTAAGAATCGGTATATTCCTATTTCGATCCCATTTAACAAATTCCAACCCAAAAATTGCCACTTTACCTAGATAAGCGTCGTGAAATAATCGATTTAATATCCCAGCAATTACACGGAAATGAGGTCCGTAGTGTGCAAGTTGTAATAAGCAACGCTTCAAAAGGATGCCAAAATAGCCAAGGGCATAAACAGAGAATTAAAAGATAACAGACGAAGTACAAAGAGTGAAACCCTTCCTTCTTATGAAAATAACAAAACCAAAATAAAAGATGAAATTAGGGAAGGAAGTCTAAGTTAGGGTGAAACCGAAAATTATATACCAAGTGGGGCGATTTTACAGCATCCTACGTTATAATTTGTAATGTGACTAGCTTAAAGACGGAAATAATCGTTTTTATTTTGCAGATGCGGTTACACATTTCTTGTAGCAAACTTTACTAAGTTAGCATAAGAGCTGAATGAAAGCTTGCTTTAAACAAATAAAATTAAATGAAATTAAATTAAATTAAATTAAATTAAATTAAATTAAATTAAATTAAATTAAATTAAATTAAATTAAATTAAATTAAATTAAATAAAATAAAACAAATAACATAAAATAAAATAAAATAAAAATATAAATTTTTTAAATTAAATTAAATTAAACAAAGTTAAACAAATTAAAACTGAAAAATATTAAACAAAAAAAATTAAACAAAAAAAATTAAATAAAATAAAATAAACTAAAATAAAATAAAATAAAATAAAATAAAAAAAATAAAATAAAAAAAATAAAATAAAATAAAGTAAAATTAAATAAAATAAAATAAAATAAAAAATAAAATAAAAGAATAGAAAACAAAATAAAATAAAATAAAGTAAAATAAAGCAAAATAAAATAAAAAAAGATAAAATAAAAAATTTAAATAAATATAAATTAAAAATTAAATAAAGTAAAAAAATTTCAGCATAATAATATTAAAAAGAAAAGAAACGAAGAGAACAAAACAGGAAAGGAACTTAACGAAAAAGAAAAGTAGCTGCAAGGAGAGAAAACAATAAAAACGAAAAACCAGTTACATAAAATACTCGTACAAGTTTTAAATGCCTATGAATTGTGGCTTATAGTTCTATAGTGTATAAGTAAATATTAAGCGTAAAAGTAAAATTACTCTGGCTGCTTTTGTGGTTGAATTGTAAGTGGGTTTGTTGTTTAATGAAAAAATTTAATTAATTTCAAAATTCATTTGTGGAACATTTGAACCGGTTTGCTTCCTCTTTTATTAGAGGATATTGCCGCTTTTTGGCGAGTCTGTATAAAACTGCATACTAGAAGTCGCTAGAGTGTTAAAATATTGTACTCGAGGTGCTCTTGAAGTTTGTTTTCAAAAAAGGTATATGACAATGAGAAAGAAAACTTGCTAACGTTTTGGAAAGAAAATAGCAATACCTTGCCTTTTAAACACAACTAGGTATAAAGAAGGAACAAAATTTGCATGTCAATGGTCGACTGGTAGTAAATATCGTTTTCACCATCATTCTCAGTAAATTTACAATAAATTTCCCTTTGGAATTTCGTTCACTTAAATCAATGCAATTTTCTGATTCAAAATCTTAATTTCAAATTATTATTACCAATTTTATGAGCCGTTCACCAAAGCGTTTGATTTTATTTTTAGTAAGCAGCATTGTAGCTGAAAAGCAATTCAAATAGGGATCAGTACGTTGTTATCGAAAATTAGCATCCGCTACGCTTTGACCACAAGCGTTGATGTTGTTGTTTGAGCATTGGGGAAATTACACAAAATCAAAATCCAAACCGCCAATTAAGAGTTGAGCTTCAATTTCTTCTTTAACCCGCATGCAACTCAATTAACACTTTGACAGCCATTTATTTAGAATTTGTATGTGGTTCCTTTCATACCAAAGCGAAGTAGACAACAACAACCACAAATAAGCATTTGTATGTATTTCTGCGAATTTTCAACTCATTTCAATCAGCCATCGAACACTTTGAGATTACCAAATGAATCAACACTAAATAACCAGCAAGAAAATGTGTACCCAAATTGGCACAATTAGGAGTAAGGAAACTCAAAAAGGCAATGCGAAACTGCCAGATTTTTAGTATAAGGAAACTTCTGAAAGGATAATGTGTGCTTCTGATATCTTTGTCGATTACAATTGAGTTTGACATTCCAATAATAGGGGTCTGAATACCCCTATTTCAGAATTTTGTTGAAAAACGGCATATGACCTTTAACTCATAAGAAGTTGAAAACGATTACAGCAAGAGAATTACTCAAACTATAGTACAAACGTTAAAAAAAAAAGGTTGACAAAAAGAATATTCGCAGCAAGGCCAAGTGAGTCCACTTTGAAAAGCAATCATTTCATACGCCCATAACTTAAAGTCCAATTGGGACCACGAACTCTTTGAAAATAGCAACGAAAATATTGCCACTTGTCGCTTGAGTTGTTGTACAATTGCGTATGTAAATACCCAACAAACATTTTTGTAAATATTTTCAAAATTAATTTAAAGTAAACTATAAGCGAAATATAAGTGTTTCAGTATAAATTTATTTTAAGGTTTATAGCAAACTTTGAATAAACGTCAAGAAGGAATTTTTATAAATCATTTAACTTTAAAAGTGAAATGCAAGTGTTTAGAAAAAAAGCAAAAAAAAATATTTTTTTTTTATTTAAAATATTTCAAATACTTTTAAGTTACTTAAAAAAAAGCTGAAATAATTTTTTTTTTTTTTTCAATGTATTTAAAGAATTCAATTCAATTTTTATTTTTCACGGCATGTACATTTTTCAAGTACCATGACTATAAACGAGATAATAGAAAACAAGTAAGGAAAGGGCTTTCTTCAAATGTGCCGAAGACTTTATACCTTTCATGAATACGCATCACGGTTCTAAGTGTCCGATCCTTACTCAGAATTAGTAAAAACTCTGCACAACGGATCATTTAAAGATACATATCCCAAACAAATTTATCGGAACAAATTATTGTATGGGAGCTACATATATGTCTATATGCTATATAACTTGCTGATTCGGACAAATGATTAATATCATGCAAAATGGCGGCCACATAACAAATTTCATCAAGAAATCGACTCAGCTCATCGCCCTGATCATTCGGTATACTTATTGGTGGATCTATCTCTTCTTCTTCTCATACTTATTGATAAGCTTGCGCTTTCCATACAAAATCTTTATTTTCAAACGTTTAGCATTATGTAAGTTTCTGTCAATAAGCTTCTTAAAAATTTTCTTACAATTCACTTTGCTTGTTGGGTATTCATATTGCAACAGTAAACTTGTCAAGCGCTTTTGAAAAGCGATTTTGATAACTCCCACATGGGTTGCGTGGTATGAGTTCTAACATAGATTTGTGAACAAACAAAAAAGAAGACGGCCAAAGAACGCACTTTCCGGTTCAATAGTCTTAACCGAGAAACTGGAAAAAAATAAAATTTTTTCTTCAAACTTTTTTCTTCATAAACCACCACTAAGTTGCTGATATTTGATGAAGTTTCATTGCAATTCGCATGGGGTTAAAGCAAAACTTTTCCACGCAACCAAATCTGTGTTGTACTAAATTACCAAAAAAGAAAGAAAAATTAAGTGCACTTCAAAAGAAAAAAGTATGCTGTCCTCGTATGTCACCAACTTCGTGCGCCTTACATTTGATATCCCATAGATAAATTGCGTATTTATGAAGTTCAAATTTCGTAGCGGTTGCGTTTCATCGTCCTCTGGTTACACTTGCACCTTATATTTTGCCTTTGCAGAGTAAAAAGTTTTTACTTTGTAACTTTAAAAGGCTTCAGGGAATATATAAGAGCGCATGTGAAAGAGTTATAGTATAGGTGTCAACTTAAAGGGTGGAGCTTAGAAGGCTGTTGGCACAATTTCTTATTTGCAAAAATCCAATAGTTGGGTTTGTCCTCGCATTACGTAAGAACGGCTTAAATGATCTGACTAATTTGCTATCGTCTGAAGAGTGTCTGTACCATATGTATAAAACAAAATCCCCGAATTTCTTAGGAAGAAAACAGACTAACAACAACTAGGTCCATTTCTTTTATTCAAATTTTAAAATGACAAATTTCTGTAAGACAAGGATATAGGGGTAGTCTTAATGAGGGAGGCGCGAAGAAGAGGCAGAAAAGGATAAGAATAATAAGGAAAGGGGAAGGGTAAACAGAAAGTTATAGTTCAAGAGAAGAAGATTACAAAATCATGAGTTAGAGAAAAAAGAAGAAACAGTGCAAGACGAATGGAAGGTGAGTGATCGGAAGGTTTCATAGTACAAGGTGTCCGCCTCCAGACAAAGCGACTCCATATCATTGCTAGCAAACGCTGATGATGTTGCTATCACGCCATAACCTCTGCTTTGGATGATGCGAATAAAGAGGAGAAACAAGTAGGTCTTGCTCTGAGCCATGTAGGGGTATGTGCTCCCATCAGATAAAAAATCGATGCACCAATGAGAACCAGAGTTTAAACCAAAAATAATATCAGTCAAGAAATACAATGGAGAATCAATCTTGCCAAAAAGCGTTTCTTTAAACTGAGTAGACATGTGAGACGTAAACCCGCTTTCGAAGAGTAATCGTAATGCTCTTTTTATCTCTCATTATACCTGTCCAGTGCGTAAATGTCAATCATTGGAAGTATGCAAAAACATTGTCTACCCGATAATATCGAATCAAAAATATCGATACCGTCTTCAAAATCTCCAAGAAACTAAAACTGTCAACAGATTTTGTGCAGAAGATCAGAAGTCGCCCTCCAAGTCAAGTAGATACCAGTGATGAAATACTCGATCCAACTATCATATCAAAATGTAGATACCCAAGTTTCGTAAAACAACTGATTTGAAGGAGAGAGAGAGAAGTTGGTGGAAAGGGTGGGTAAATGTTTGGCTGTGATAAGATTCTCGGCATTCCTTATTGCCTATTTTTGATCTGTGATTTTCAACGCGTTCAATTTTCTTATGGCACTTTCTGAAACAAACCAACCAATGACTCACCCGTTTACTATGTATTATGTGCGGAGTTTTTGTCTGATTTGTATTGATTTCTGGTTAACTTATTGTTGAAAATCTGTCTACAAATTTAAAAAGTTTTAAAATTAAAAGCTCAAAGCAAGCGTGTGGCAATATTATATAGCTTATGTACGTATATCAAACTTTCTGCACAGTTAAATTTCGATTAAGAATTTTAGTAAGACTTGGAACAATTTGAATTAAAAAAGAATTTTGCTTGGTCGTCATGATGGCAGTCTGCGCTAGGAATTCTTTACTGGCATCGTATTGATAAAAGTGTTTTCATTCTATAGTATCTTGTAGAAATTTTTGAATATGTTCCCAACCTTTATGGCTGACTGATCAGTGTTTTGTATCGGTTTTGTTGTTGTTTTAACCAAAACGTTTAGAGTGGGCTACGGATATAGGCAGACTTCAGCTGAAATTAAAATAGTGCGCTCTGATATTAGCACCTTCTGATGCTATACCCAATAACGCGGGAACTACTTGTTTGACTGCTCTACTCTTCGGTCAAAAACTTTAGTCGCCTCTTAGCCATTCTGTTGAATTCAAATATCCAAAGAAGCTCCCCAGGCCTAACATATTTGAGCTCATTCCACCCGTTTAATATTCTAGTATTTGCGTAGAAGCGGTTTCCTCCAGTAGGTAGACTAGTCAGCATGAATATATCCATGCCAAAATGTCATGTAGGGCTAGTCATCTTGTCTCCCTGTATGTTACGATACGTACCACTAACTACATATCCCAGCCTTTATAATGGTTGGCAAAGGTTCAAAAGAACTGCTTAAATTAAAACTTACAATCTATGAGCAAATTTGTACTTCAATAGTCTGCGTTCGGTCCACAGAAGGTTTAATCTTCTTCTCTTCATTCAGAACCGACCCTATAAAATTTACTAAGAGCACGTTATTATAAAGTTCAAAAGTGGAATATCCTGCAGCGTCCAGTCAAGCTTCATAGCAGGCCGCCTCTATGCCAAAAATGCAGTTACGACCAAGACGACGGAAAATGTGAACAGTCATTGATGAAAGTACCCTTCATCGAATCAAATCTTATATTTCAGATGAATGTTGGTTACGCGGTTTTGCACTTTCAACATTAATATTTACAAATAACTGTTATATCCTTAAAATTTCAAGTGAACACACCAGAGAGACAAAGGAAAACGCTCTGGTGATAAGTGTCAGTGGCAGCAAAAGACAGAATCATTAAAAATGTAGTAAAAGCATTTAAAAACGCAGACAATAGTCACAACAACAGCAGCGAATTATATGCAAAAAATGCACTTTTAGTGAAATTTAAATATTACCTTACCAGACAAAAAAATCATGTGACTAATCTCTTAAGAGAGTGGCCAACGGATTAATACCTTTCGTCTATAGTGGGCTAAAATTGATGCCAACGAGTCAGTATTAGGCTTAGTCGGAATATTTGTTTTTGGGTAGCATACTTATAGGTCTGTTCGACTCTACCCGTACGGGAAGTGCACCTGTCCGACAGTACTCCCTTAAACCGTTATAAAGAGGTCGAAACTGGCATTAGTAACATACTCCTTTGTGACTCATCCTGGATTCATCCCAGACTAATCGCCTGTTTCTGCACTGTTTGCATACCCTTTCTTTAGTCAGCCAAATGCTACCAATAATATTGACATAATTTACAGTTAATACACAACGCGGCGGTAGCACGCACATACATAGGCAAAAGTGGAATGGCTATGGTGCACCTGATATCAGCTTTTATGCGCTTCTTTGTTATTGTAATTATTTCATTCACAAACAATTTCAAGTGACGTTCTTTTGTAATTCTACTTTGCTGTACAACAATAGTGTTGCTGTTGTTGGAGGAAATCTTTAATTACATTTCGCTGCAATTTTAAAATATTGAAGCATATTTTTGCTCCGATAGTTAGTCTTTTCTTTTTGTAGTTATTACTTGCTTAATTTTTTACAATTTATTTCATTGTAATTTCGCATCTTTCTGGTCGATTGCTTTTACAAAGCGTGTTTTATATAAATGTCATTTGGTTTAAATGTTTGTGGGGACAAGATATAGAATCGCCTGTTAAATTTGATTCGTAATTAGTAATCAATTAATTAGAAGGTTTTTAAATGATTGATTTAATTGTTTTTCAAGAAAAGGCCATTGTTAATTGATTTCCATTAGAAAAAATTTAAAATAATCAAAAATAATCAAAAAAAGTTTGGTTTTTGTTTTTGATTATTTTTGATTTTTTTGATGTTTTTTTTTAATATTGTTCTAAATTTTTCACAAGTCTTAAGATTCAATTTTTAGTATTTCACACTTTCATAATAAATTATTGAAATAATTAAAAAGAAGTAATTCTTCCTGAAAAATTCAGTTTTTATGGTGGCTTATTTGGACTGTGAGCCACATTTGACAAAATTTGGATTATTCGTCGCCATTTGGGAGTGCACCCTTATTTCGCACAGAAATGCCAACAACAAGAATTTTTTTTTTTTAAATTGTCATTGAAGGTACCAGTATATGGGTAGTGTCCATCAATAAAAGTTATAATATTTTTTTCCGATATAATTCCGAGGAGCATCGAAGGACTTTCTCGTTGAATTTGTGGTATGCTGCATCTAATTTTTGAAGCGAACATTTTTTAGGCCAATTTGGAAATTTTTGAAATGGGAAAAAACATATAACTCTCTGGACCGTTACCACGATCTTCACCTCTGTATATAAATAATATAGTAGCTATAATTTTTATTAAACTTTTTGCCCCTTTTTAGAAGTTAGAAACGCAGAAATCAATGAAAACAAAATATAAACACAAAATCGTAAAGTCTAATATACACAAATAAACGGCCCCAGAGGGCGTTGTCCTTCCCAAAATGATTTGTCTACATTGAAAAAATTTATTTTTTTTCTATTATCATCGCTCTTTTCCCTACCCCTCCACTCCCTTCACACTTATCCTGTTAGTATCGTTGCTTCTCTTAATCCATACTTTAATTTTCTCCTCTTTCCCTCTTCCTATTACTGCTCCATTTCCCCTTCTCATATATGTCTGTGTTCCTATTCCTATTCATATGTATCATACTCTCACTCTTCCCATACTTTTGCCTTTATTATTGTTTACAAGTCAACAGCTTAACCCATAATTAAAACATAAATAATTATAGAGCCGAAAATTTAAGATATCAATTTCATTTATAACCAGGCGAATGGGCGCTCAATATCTCGTAAGAAATTAAATGTGTGAAAATATTGATCTGGTTAGACACACACACATAAACAGAATGGAAGCAAAGTGTAAGTGGTTTTCGTTGAGTTTGTTGTTGTAGCAACAGTACCTCGCCTTGCTAAGCCGATATATCCACTTATGTTTGCATATCAAAAAAGGTTATACTGAATTAGTTTTCGGGTAAAACCCGAGTCATTGTGGTACATAGACCCGGCTGTCATTAGAGACGAATTTATTGAATTATTTCCCTTCTGAAACTCATCTGTCAGTTTAAGCTTTATCAAAGTTGAAGCAGGTTCACTGTTTCGAGATGATGAAGTCAGCTGGTAAATAAACTGAAAGGAGTATGGGCAACGGATCAGTCGAGGCAGTTTTTAGGTACTTCCCTGGCAAGAGAAATTTCTGACGAATCAAGACCATTTCCTACTACTGTCGAGAGTTTTAACGCCTACCATTTGCTGGCTAGCTGCTCTTCGACGCCGCCTCCGTCTTCTCTCTTGAAATCTGAGTATAGAAACTGGGAGCGCAGCAAATCGCATGTAATACAGCTTCGAAAACTCACCAACCTCAGTGATCTTTCCACTAACTCCGTTAAAGTCAAGCTCCGGTATATTGAAGTGTGACGGAAGAGGGGCCGATCTCGCCATGTTTTCAATGTTAGAGGTTGAAATGAATATAAGGAATATGTTCCAAATTTGACCATTAGAATTGGGGCTGGACGAATTCAAAATAGTTACAGTGAAATAAGAGCCCCTCCTCTGAGATATTAGTTTCAACGCTGACTAACAATGCACTACTTGATCTCGCTGTTAGATGGCGCTAAAATCGGTTATCTATTAGTAGAATATGGGTATCAAACTCAAGGTGCTGATGAATACTGGTTTTGAAGATATACTGATTAAAATTAAACTCACTATATATATATTCTGAGACGCAACTAAGCTTGGCCGGGTTTTCTAGTAGGATCATATTAGCAAGGTGAGAATACTTCTAACGACACTAAAAATATCTATAAACCTCAGTTTGGGCTGCCACGTCCCAGGAGTGAATGTGTCGACTAATCAGGGCGAAGGACTGCTACTACAACAAGAACCTAAAAAGTGTCAAGGGGAGTCCTTTTTTTACCGCAGCTTTTCATGCTGGACATACGTTTGAAAGGTTTTCCAAGAGTTTTGATTGTTTTATTTAGCTAGTAAGAAGGACTGGGACTTGGGCTAGAAGGCGCACACGTCAGCCCAAAGTATTCAACTAGTTTAGCTCTATACACCTGAAGAGCTCCTACTAAGTTAAAAATTCTTAATTACAAACTTATCTTCAGCAAACTGAAGAAAGTCATTAACAAACAGCTCGTAGACAAGAGATATGCTTCCTCCCAATGTGTTTACTAAGCAGACACGTGGTCAACTAGATTTCACTTACGTTCCCAACAACATCTTATTTTTGCATGAACATTCCCAATTTCGTTTTTTATTTCTATCTCTGTTTGGCTTTCAATCTTTCAAGGACGAACCAATTAACCTCTGGGCATGCGGTTGACAAGGTGGTTACACAAGAAACTACGCACACACACACACAAATATACACATATATATATCTATATACGATGTAGGTAAAAAACATCTGCCAAAGCAAACAAACACCTAAGTTAAGTACCTTCAAAAAAGAAAAAGAATAAATGGAAGGACACAGAGCCAAATAGGCGAGTCGTTACTGAACTTGACTTTCGACGTTGCTTAGCCAAGCGGGCTAATAGCAAGCAAATGTTATTCTGCCTTAGGCCAACAACATACCAAGTTTGTTATTCTGTAAGCCAAAGAAACTATGTGAATGGGTTTGTTTATGCGACAAATATTAAATTAGCATATGTTATGCATATGTAATGGCATACATACATACTTAGTCAAAAAAAAAAATTGATACAAACATTTTTTATGAGACAACCTTTATATAAAGGAACCAAGAAGAGGCGCACACATTTTCCTAATAAGACGAGGTAGAAATCATCATTCATAAGGAAGCAGGGCAGTCTTCCCTTTAGCGAAAAGTGACGCCAATTGGAAGCACCAAGGGAGGCCAAGCTAAACTCCACTTGCTTTTTTTTTTTAATTAAGTGCGGTCCGCCCCTCCCTCTGCAATTCAGTTTAGCTATGATGTTCGAATTATCTTCTGAAATATTAGTTTAAATAAATCTCACTATAGGCCTTCGAGTTGTCTGAAGTTTCGTTTGCTTTCTACTAGCTCAAAGAGAGCATTCTTGATCATGGCGTAGCTATTGGCATTATTCAATGTCATTTAGTTTAGTCGTCTCCCAATCAAATTTAACAAGAGATGACGGAAAATCGTTCCAATATACATCAGTCGTATAGACTTTACAGCGATGGCAAACTCAAACAGACCAGCATTGTCTAAATATGACCTAAAGATTAAAGGGGCAATCATGAGATTCGAAGCTCACCTGGCTTAATGCCCTTAAGTCTCGAGGTGATGCAGCCTTGCTTTCCGGTCCGGAAGATTTCAGCTGCGGAACGAGATAGTGTAATCCCAACCAATCCGCAACGCACGCACGCCAGTAGTCCCAGTACTCATTGAGCACCGCAACCAATCTAAAAAGGTCCATTCTATTCACCTTGGGAAAGGTTAAGGATCGTGTTTTTTTTTTGCAGGCGAGTCACAGATTCCGCGACACTATAAAAGTCTGCTAACAGTTCCACCTATTACTAGCCTCACTAAGCAAGTGCTGAGAGATTCGGTCTTTAAAAAAAATTCCAGGGGTGCAAGGACTAACTTCGCCACTGAGATATCAAGAACCGAGCCAGCTCATTTCGTTTCCCTCTAAGTTACAATGAGTCGGCACCCATATTAGAGAAACGATATTAGAGAGCCGAATACCCGAAGCGCCGCCAGGATATCAAGGAAGGTTACTAGTCTATTAACGAAGATGTGCGCATACAGTAATGCCCTACATGCCTCCAGGAAAGAACCAAGAATGTTGCAAAGATTCTCACTTCTAGTCCACAGGCCATTTTGAATCCGTCTGTGAAATGTCGAATTTCTGTGCAAATCCCAACTCCTTGCAATCTTTAATCGAAGGGAAGGAACTATATTAGTTTGTGTAAAAGACCGTCCTGGGACAGATGTAGTCCGCGCAAGATTACAATTTTCGATATACTCGAGAATAAATTGCGAAGTTCTCCAATGCCACATTGAAATTTCCGGAAAAACAAAAAAGCGCCCTCACATAAACGTAGTAGAAAGACAAATATTCCATCAAGCAGAGAGAGGACGGAAAGATCTTTGAAAAGTGAAATGTAGTTATTGCTAAGGCAGTAGGAGGTGTGGTATGCGTGCGGTTTTTGGATGTTATCGCATTGAAACAAAGCATGACTTCACGCCTGAACCCCTCGTCTACCCTCCAAATTCGATCTCCGGTTTTTTCTCTTCAATTTTTTGGTTTATTTACATGTCAAACGTGGTTGGCACGCCTGTAACTGTATGTTTGGCATTTTTGGGCTGCTTGCCAAATTTCACTTGTCAGCTACTTAGCTCGTGTTGTCTACTTTGTGTGACTTTTTTTGCACTAAGAACGAATGGGAGTACTTGAATGTATAAAGACTAAAGCCAGATTTAGGGAAAGAACAATAAAGCAGGTTTTTTTTGGAATATTCTTAACTATTATGAATCCGGAATAGGTCAATCTAAATCTGTGCAACATACTTATAGGCGTAGACAGTATGCTTGGAACAGAATGGAGCTATACGACAGTACCTGTTCGGGCATGAAAGGGGACCATTAGTATTTTCATAACACAAGCTCAAGCAAGGGGGATAAGTTCTCCTTTGCCACTCATCCAGAATTCGTCCTAAATTAGTCTACCTTCTTCCAGGGCACAGGGATGAGAGTTTCAGCTGATATGATAACCAGACGGCTGGAACCTGGTGTCAGCCCAGATATTGCTTGCATACCAAAGACCTACCAAAATTTATTAGCGCTAACGATCGGTACCGAAGTACTTAAAACCATCAGACAGCACCAGCGATAATATTTCAATTGAAGTTAGTCCAAGTTCAGGATTGTTGTACCTCTTCGTGAAGAGAACTGTCTCAGTCGACATATAATACGCAGAATTCGGTACAAAGACTGTCCAGGTCCAAGAGCAATTCGTATACGAGTTCGACCCAGAAAAGTGCAGGAGTACAGCCAATTGTGTTGTACCCCTTATCCCCATCCTCTGCCCACCATCGTCTTCTCGCTACCCTTTGACAATCTAGTTACCAAGGCTTTTCGGACAGCCACTTGCAACAAATTATCGGTACCCAGAAGTAGCCCTTCCTCAAGTTTTGCCTGTATAAATAGACATGCTGAGCGGACGAAACTCACCCCCGAGGAATTTTACTACGGATGTATGACCAAACCAATCAGGCTTTCTTCCCTTTTTAAAAAAATTGGAGACTAATTCGTATAAAGTGCAATTGGCGTAGATGAGTCACCTTTAGGAGGTCCCCAAAGATATCTGCAGCTGCACGGTAGTGATGCCATCGGTCCACGGAGCCTTAAAATAATTAATAGCACAAACAAGCTGATCTCAGGGGCACCCTGGCAGCCAGCAATCGCTGCCGAAGAGTGAATGCGATCTTGCGCAAAAGACTACATTTTAGAAATGAGTGTCCTTGAGACTGAAGGTATTATTTCCCGATGATTGCGCAGCTGCCATCTATATCTCTCACTCGCCTTTTTGAGGACCACCGTGATATAGCGGTAGTTTACTGATTTACCATACCGAAGGCCCCTGGTTCAAGTACCGGAAGAGTTAACATCAAAAATGGATTGATAAAAGATCTTTCAAAATGGAGTTCGCCCTCGGCAGTGGTCTGTAATTATCCGAGTTTATTTATGACATGAAGAAGTTTCTCAGCATAAAACTTGTCTGCCTTGGTAGACGCCGTTCAGAGTCGGGAAATTAGGCGCACACTACAAATTGGAAGGGAAATTCTGCCTTAACCTCCTTTGATGTGAATCGCACCATATTTCTGTAATCACTTTTCAGGAGTTCCGCTTGGCTCTTAAGATCTCTCAGTGCGCGGGGAGCTAACTCCTCCTGGCCTTATCGAACAGCATCTATAACTCTGAGCATCGGGATTCCTAAAAGTGATTTAACTGTATGAAGGTTCATCAAGGAAAAACTGCATATATATTAGGGTGGGTCGATTTGTATGGACGAAAGTTAACCGATATCACGCCATCGATTTTTCGATAGGTTTTAGGCTCAGGAAACAAAAGTTCCACTACGCATACCCAAAGAAAAAATTTTCGAGCCTGCGAAATGTTATTTTTTTGACATTTTGCGACTTCGATTTTTAAGGTTTTTTTCATGACTGACTAAAAAAATTTTCGCTTGATTTTAAAAGTTTCGTCCGATTAAAAAATGTCTACTAAAAACGTTGGCGATAAGAGGTTTTTGAAAAAAAATTTCTTTTCGGGTTTTGGAACAGTCGATTTTCCGACCAAAAGAAGTCCCAAAACCTATCGAAAAATCGATGGCGCGATATCGGTTAATAAATCGACCCAGTCTAATATATATACGTATTATCGGAGAACGAGTTTGACAAAAAAACATTAAAAACGGATATTCAATTAAACGATTCGCCAGAGATTGAAATTAGGTCCTCTCTTACAGCAGTAATAAAGGTTACCACCCCTCAGCTCTTTTGTTGGTATCCGAACTACCCAAAGGTGCGTGTACAATTGGTTCCGCGAAGACGGCCACGCCGCCGTTGAGCATCTAGGCCAAAGTCAGGCACATAAGGCACGTCAGGCTACCATTCTTGACTTATACACAGGATCTTGGCTCACTTGACTTCCCGCACACCAAGCGTTTGAATTCATCAATATTCTTATTTCTATTCCTACTCAGCCACGGTTCCTGGATCATGACTATATTCACACCACCTTATTCAGTATTCAAGGCAGATAAAAAGAAGCTCAGACTACGAAAAATTCAAATAGTTTCCAAAACTTCCGTTTTACGTAGAAACAATAAGCAAGCGTAACCAAACTTAATCAACGAACCCCTTATCTTCATCAATCATCTCAAACAAGTCATCCCATTGATGTATAAACTTAGTAATAAATCCATTACAAAAATTTCCATACCGAAATGAGATTTACTCACTTTACAGCAACATCATCATTGCCATACAAAAAAAAAATTCTATTTAATTTTCATCTGCATTTAAATGAAGTTTGCTGCAATTGAGTCGCTACGACAAGTCATTGCTTAAAATTGAGTCCGAAAATCAAATTTTCAATCATACCAAATTTTTAAATTTTTGCAAAGTGATTTTATGTTTGAAAGACCATTCTCTTAGATTTAAGTTCGCATCGCAGCTGACAACAGCTGTCACTAAACGTCGACAACATAGACCAAACACTACTGTCAAAAGTGACGTTGTCAGAAAATTTGCAATTCAAAATTATTTCCCAAGCACACAACTCACACACCGTTCACACACATACAGTCATGCAAGGTGCCCCTGCCAACCAACAATGGGTAAAAATGTGTTTAAAAAATGAGATGCGCCAACCGAGAAAGTGTATAGGAAAGTGGGTAATATTTTTTTGGAGAATTTCAAGTTTTAAACGTGTTGAAATGACTTTCGCTTGTACGTGTGCAGTTTTCAAAGTTTTCATTTAAAAAAAATTTATCGCTGTAGGTATCCTGGAGAGTCAGATAAATACGGTGGTGAAATGCGAATTGAAAATATGAGAAAGTGGGTAACCATGGTTGGTAGGGTTAGAATAGATTCAAGTTGAACAGCTGATGCGCTTAAACGCCTAAAACTCTGCAGCGCATTCGAATTAAAAAGTGGTGATAAGCGACAGATTTTAAAACGATAGTGAGGGAGAAGGGCAGCATAGTAAGAAAGTTAGGAGATGAGATGCAAAAATAAATGTGACAAGAAAGATGCTTGCAAGTTAGCGTATCTGCTCCAACATGGGCGCAGATGATAATGTGAGTTGCGGTATTGCAAGGAGTGAGGCGCAAGTGTAAGAATATTTTTGTGAATGAAATGAAATGAGTACATCAAAAGTCCGGAGTTAGAGTTGAAGCAAAGGAAAAAAGGCAAGGAAACGCAAAAAACGTGTCGCACTTGAGTGCATAACAAATCAAGCTAGACACAAAGCTAGCTGTGCGAGACGGGGTGGTGTCTTAACATTTGCCTGAATTTTAATGAAAGCAAGATTACTCGTCTTTATAATGGCAAGGGATTGAAATCTGATAGAGTTCAGTTTTAAGGAATTGCTGGACTGGTAGCAATTAACTTAACTCTATCTTCGAATTTGCTAGCTCTGCTTATCCAATGGGTTTTTGTTGCTTTGAAAAAAAAAGTTATTGGAGCGATATATACCCCAGACGAGATTAAGGCCAACACCCTGCGGGTTAGGGGTTTAGAATATGCCCGAGGTAGGCATACCGGTCATAAGAGGCGACTAATATGCACAAAGGTAATGACGTGCCACTCGATGGTTGATCTACGGATATGATGCCTCTCACCTCTCATTACCCACCTTATCCTTCTTTCCGGAAGGAGGGGTGACATGACCTAGAAGGTTTCACTGGTCATAAATCGCTACCACGACAGTCGGGCAGTACCGCAAGGGAGTACCGGAGCGTACCGGTTTCAAATCCGGCCAAGGACTGTTAATTCGACAACACTCCCCAAAACCTTCGGAGAGTGTTTTGGTCGTTACCACAACAACAACAGATTAAGGCCAAACTGGCGGGACCTACAATTCCGAGCGGCAGATGAATTTTTTCTGAGAAGCCTTCCATGGCGACAATACACTCGGAGAGTTTGCCAAACCAGTACCGAGGGGCGACCCCGTTTTGAAAAAAATGTTTCAAACCACTTTTGATGTTATCTGTCCCAGGGCTGGAACCTCTGCCATGACAGGCTTCTCAGCAAAAATTCGTCTCCTTTGTAGATGCCGTTCGGAGTCGGCAAAAAACTGTAGGTCCCACCAATTTGTAGGGAAAATTCAAAATCGGCACACCACAAATTGGAAGAGAAGCTTGGCGCAAAAATCTCTTAGGAGGTTTATGATTATATACCTGTTGTATATCGCGCCATAGAGATAGACACACAATGCAAGGCTTACACGAAGCGGTTTAACAAGGCCAAAAGCCTCAATATAGTAAAGGCTCCGCGGCAGGGAAGAGGTTTTTATGCAGGTATTTCCGTACGTGTGTTGATCATGTCTCAGATAATTCTAGACTCAATTCGATTATGTGAAATTCTTCAAAGAGGCAGGAAAGGCTTCATTAGTTTTTGGGCAACTTATAGGCGTGGAGACTATATGCAAATGAGCTATTGGTAAGAGCTTGGTAACCTAAATTATGGTAAAACCTAAATTATTCCGAGACGTAAACTATACTCCAGTGGGTATGAGATTAATTGGGTTTTGGTGTTTTTGTAGTAGAAGCTTGTACCCAATAGGGTTATACTGATATTGGCCGTCCTTTGCGGGATTATTAATTCCCTAATACACGCAAAGATATATCTTTATACTACAAAGTACGACCAAACTTCGGTGAGTCTCAGAACTCATAATAGACCTAGTTCGTTTAATCATAATGTCTTCGAAACCAGATGAGATATGTAACTTAGTTACCTCGCTTATTGCAGTACTCTTTAACACCTTTCGTTTGATATCCATATTGTACTAATTCATTTCGGATCAACCTGGCCCATATATTAGACGATTACTCTGAAACCGGTCAAGTTGTTGAATTAAGGGGTTTCTTAAACTTTAAGTTAGACATGTATTAATGCAATGGAGAAAAATGCATTAAATTCTCTTGTGCTGTTTTTAAGTGACATGCGCACAAACATATAGACATACAGACAAAAAATTTAAAAACTGTTGCCTTGGCTTATGTTGGCTCAATAATGAACCCTCCTAGAAATTTTTCTTGAATATCTGCAATGTACAGACATCGACCTGTTACAGTTTTATAAAAGCTTCTGTGTGTCGGATTGTGACTGAACTTCTTCTAGACGCGTGGTAGAATACCGAAAATTGGTAAAGACTTATGTGGGGTTAATATCTAACACCTCACGAAAAAATACGAATAAGGGAGACAGGGCGCGGTACCCCTCATACAAAGGGGTTTTTATGTGCTGCACATCTCTGGAAGTACTCATGGTGAAATATTGAAAATTGGTAAGAAGTTATATAAGGTTTTAATCGAAATTAAAAAATTATTCCGCAACTATTTCTACGAGCTGTGCAATATTTTGTATAGAGATAATTGATATAAAAGGGTTCGAAAAGGGTAAGTCTGAGGGACAGGGATAGAAATAGGAAAAGGGGAAAAATGGGAGACGATATAAGAGGAAACGGAGCCCGAAGAGGCAGATGGAGCATAAGAATTGGAGATTATGGATGAGAGTCGGACAGACAATTTTAGATCCACGCAAGTAAATGTTTGGGCAGAACAATGTTTGTCGGGCCTTCAAATATATATGCAATTTTTTTAAATGCGCTAGACCAGGTCTATTCTAACCTATTGCAGCGATAACTAGAAAAGGAGGTAATGAAATTCAAAATTTCATGCAAATTTCTGGACCCGTTTCCAGTACTTCTAGCCATTAAAATACCAAAAAGGAGATCAACAAGAGCCTGAAACACAAATGAAATGAGTCAAAGTTGATTTCAAAGTTTTTATAATTGACTTTGCTTGCTAAAGCTCAAAGCTGAGTATATAATGTGCGGTTACACCTGAACTTAGATTTCCTTACTTGTTGGACTTAAAATATGTTTAGCCTCAATAGCTTGCTATTTACGTAAATCCAGAAGAGCTATAAAATCCAATGTTGCATTATTATTTACATCCATTTTCCTTTCGCGTTTCACCTTTGCATACATAATATATATTTTATCTATGTATGTCAACTGATATGACGATACCTGTGTGCCGCTCGATATAACTTTACAATATCTGAACCTATCGTATTCGCAAAAAATATCAAATTTCACTTTATTCTTATGCTTCTTCTTCTTTGTAATAACCGAATCACTTTTTATAGCCAAGATTGCTATTGCGTATACGCAAAACCTGCCAATTTTAAAGTTTCCACTGCCATTTAACGTTGAATTTCCCACTTGTCATCTTATGCGCATGAATACCCGGCAGGGAAATTGATAAATATTGATCGAATTTTTATCACGAAATTTTGTTAGAGGGTGCCTTGGAGAGAGCGCTGGATTTCACGTTATCTTTGGCCGATGAATTACTTTATTTTTGAAAGACAGTTGGTTTTGGTTATTAACAACAAAAAAATTTAAATCCGCTATCAACAGTTTATCTTTTTTTAAATCAGCCTGGTAGCCAATTCTCTGCTTAGAAAATGTGTACAGAGCAAGAGTCTCTCAATCTCATATATTTCACAAAGCTGAGGGAAGCGTACAGTCATCTTTTTACCACAAGTCGGAGAAAGGTCACAGAAAAAGAAATAATGCTAGAAAGTCCAAGCCAACACCTCTTTGGCTCGGGCTTTGTGAAGAACTAGTAGGGCCTTAGTAAGCACCAGTTCAGAATCATAGATTTCCTATGTAGGGCACGCCTATTGGACACATACATATGCATCTGCGTAGTAACAAACTTCGTATATGAACCCAAACTCAATGCGACCTACCATCATGAACGCCAAACCACAGTCTTGAGGGCTATTTAAGTGTGCGTGTGTGTGTGTGCATTTTTTTTTACGATCGCATCACTTCCATAAACTTGGCCGCAAATGACATTTTCCAAGTGCATCAGGTGTGCCGCAAAAATGCACAATTGGTGCAAAGCTCGATAGCGTCAAACGTACAAACAAACTTTCATCTGCTAAGACTTTAAAACGATTCTAAAATAATATCAATGTATTGGTGATGCTAGAAAGTTTTGTTTGGCTTGGTGTGTATGTACGCAAACCTTTTTTTTACATGTTTTTGTTGTTGTACTCAAAGTGTCATCTCTTCAACGTCTCTGTTGCATATTAGATTTAGATGAAGAGCGGTGTAGTGCGGGCCATTTTAAAGTTTTTAACCTAAAGTTTGCCGTCTATTAGTCTACACTGTTGCCGCCCGCTCTGCTTTGACGTCCGTGCAGGTGTACAGAAATATGTGCATACATACAGGGTCCGTCTAAAGTTCTGATACGGCAAAATATTTGATCAGATGACAAGCACAGTTGCATAAGGAATGTATGGGTGACTTCCATGTTCATATTCAATGCCTTTTCAAAGTGAGCTTAAAAAATTGCACGAAGAGTTTCTTTGTTGAAAATAATAAATCAGAAACTAAAAAAAAAATAATAATACATAAATATTTTAATAAATATAAAGTAAAGATAGATCTAATAAAATAAAATAAAATTAGATAAAATAAAATAAAAGAAAATTAAATAAAATAAAATAAAATAAAGAAAATAAAATAAATGAAAACAAAATAAAATAAAAATGTAATTAATTTTAAAAAATACAATACATTAAAATAATAATAAAAAAGTAAAAAAAATAAAATATATAATAAAATAAAATAAAATAAAATAAAATAAAATAAAATAAAACAAAATAAAATAAGATGAAAAAAATTTAATTAAATTGCTTTTTTATACCAGCAATTTTTGTTGATTTTCGACCTGTACATTTTCAAGTATTCATGAAACGAGCTCAAGGCGAAGAATAATAATTTTTCACTTTTTGAATTTTTATGAAAATTATTATTGTTTTTATTTTTTAATAATCATTTTTAGTTACGTATTAAAAATTTTTTGATTGAATAGAGAAAGTTGTTTGATTGAGTAGAGTAGGAAAAGCGTATTGTTAGCTTAATGGTTAGCAATGCGTGCCAAAATTTCTCTGATGAAGAAGCTTAGCAGCTTCCGAAATGGATCCATAAGAAAAGCTATGGGTTGTCTCTAAACATTAATAAAATAAAATGAAATAAAATAAAATAAATTTAAATAATATAAAATTAAATGAAATAAAATAAAGTAAAAAAGTGCTGATATGGAACAGTCGGAAAGGGTCTAAGTCAAAGTTGAAGAGCTGTGCAAAAGCCGCAACTTACTTACTTTGAGGGCCTTCGGTGCTTAGATTCCTATGCACTATAATCTTTTTAAACTTTGAATCATATTTTAGAGTCCGCAAGATCTCGATATATAAAACTATATCTGAATATACAAGTTAACAGTTTTGGATATTCACAAAACTTTGAAGACCACTGTAGGTATCAAATTGGAGGGCCACTGTTGGGACGTCTTCGGAAATGTTACTCCCGCCAAGATATTTAAATACAAAATAAGTTTTTTTATGACTTGGCCTTGTCTTTTTTTTTTTTATGCGCCAAGTTCTAAGGGTCACTGCTGAACACTTTATTGTAATTTATTTTCGAATTTCTTTAAACTCTCTGAAAATAACCTAATATAGAAAAATATCCTATTTGTCCAGTACTGATGGTGGACCCTGTATGCACATATGTACGTGCTCTTGCCGCATAGTCGCTTTCTTTGCAATGCCATTTTCCTTTCTTCTTCTTCTATTTGCGAATTTGGCTAGAGTTTTTCTTCATTTCCGGCTGCTATGCGCCAAGAATTGTGGCACGTGTGGCACGTTGCATGCCTCAAATGCCAGCAATTCAAAGAACGAGCGTTTGGGCGCAAGAGTAGTAGCACGAGCGAAAGAAGAGGACGAATGGACTGACAAATGCGCTGGGACACCTGCTGCTGCAGCAGTAAAAGCTAGTTCTACGCCGCGTCTGCATTACACTGCTGTGTCATGGCACTGGTGTCATTGATGAGTTCAAATTGCAATATAATTTTCAAGTTGGGGGGCTATGTTGTAGCAATGAGTAGCTGCATTATTTTAAGAAAAACTTTCTTCGCCTTCGCCGTTGCTCATGCTTGAGAGATTTGAGTTCCAAGTATTTTCTTTCTCAACTTTTTTGTGAGGTCATTGTTAGCTCGACTACTACTATTTTTTTTTACTTTTGTACAATTTTTCATTATCACTTAGCTTGTATTTACACAAGAAAATACAACAAATACATACCTGTATTACCTTTTTTTTTAAATCCTATAATTTTTTTTAGTAGTTTAATCCTTTTTTTCTTTGTGGCTACTTACTACTGTTTTCAATTTGTGCACCCATTTTTTTGTATTTGCTTTTATTGCTGTCCTTGGGCGTGTTTGCAATGTTTTTTCCGGCTACCTCACCGCTGCCGGATATTGTTGGTGGAAAAAATGGCATATTTGCAATTTCCTGTTTGTGTAAAAGTGTATGCACCTAGGTCGGTGTGTGTGTGTATGTGTATGAGCTACAGCATCCATGACATGAACATTGGCTAAAATGATATTCATGAATATTAAAGTTTGTTGCTTGGTATTGGTGTGTCAGAGTGTGCGTGTAGTTTTTGCTTTAGTGGTGGCACATTTTTCAGCAATTTACCGTTTGTCTTAGATAAATATTAGTTTGAAAAATTTGTGGAAAAAAATGCCATCAATATTTACAAGAACAACACTTTAAGTTTATAAGTTATGCTAAACGTGCAGGTAAGCGCTTGAAAAAGTGCTAAAATAAGGTGGATCACACTATTTTCAGAAGCAATTTAAAAGTTGAATATTAAAGGTTTTCTATTTTTAGGTAGAATGTTTTCTTATAGCTGACATAAATACTAAATTACTAGCACATTCAGCAGACGTTATGCTGCCGCAAAATTTACATACATATGGACAGTGAGTGACACTCAAAATGGTCCAGTAGGTTCTTCTAATACGAAAACTTCTTCAGCTGAAATTCATTTCTACATTTTATATAACAATATAGATAGTTCTGTCTTGAAAGCTGTTGAATCAGTGTTTGCAAGCTAATGCGAAAATTCCGTAATTTTCAAATTTGAGGCAAGAATGATATCTGAGAGTATGTAATCTTGTAAACTATTAAATTTTAGTTGCACAAAGTACAAATTTCAAGGCCCTTAAGAACAAATGTTTTTTTTTTAAATTTTTTTCTACATGTTCAATACGGTTCTGTGATGTTAAAAAAAAATCGCAATTCCTACCACTCAGGGAAAATAAGCTCTTATGAGCTCCTTGATCTCAAATATATGTATGTATGCTTTGCATATTAAGCCATAAAACTTTGCTTTTGAACTATTAAAATTTTGCTCTAACAACATAACAAAATAGCTGAATATTTCTTTGCAAAATCTAGTTCAGTTGAGTCATCGCACATAAATCGTTGTGAGTCTAAATTTTAATGTATATATTTATACTAGCGAATATCGTGTCAATGCACTGTGCATGACATTCATGGCACCCAAATGCTCATACATGCGTGAAAAATGTGCAACTAAAATAAAATTACGAAAATATTTTATATAAACTTTCACACAAAATGTTGCCGACATTAAGGCGCAAACAAGCAGATAGTGTAAATGGGCTGCTACTCAAATTCGTTTAGCACACATGGGATATCTTAAACTGCATATGGATGTATGTATTATACATCAGAGCGACGAAAATAGCAAGGCAATTGAAGTAGTTACATAGATAGGGGCATTAGTGTGGCCTTAGTGACCCGATTTAAAGAAATTTCTAAACCAACTCTTCGGGGTTGAACCAAAAACGGACTAATTTGACGTCGAAATATTTTTTTATTTTAACTTGAAGACCATACTTTATTGTACTCATTTGGAAAGGACCCACTACAAATCAATGTGTAGCAGAAATACAGAAATAACTGATCGACCGTGCCTACAGGGGCACCTTATCTTTAAAAGTTTTTAAATGGCCTCTTCATATTACATCCTCAAACAAATTGAGACAGGTCAACACATATAAAATTATGTTGTGCTATGTTATGTTATGTTATCATATGATATGTTATGTTATGTTATTTTGTTTTTTTATGTTATAATATGTTATGTTATGGTATGTTATATTATGTGATGGTATTTTCCTAAAGTTATGGTATGCTTACGATATACAGGGTGGCGCAAAAGTAATACTCCTATCAGAAAATGCTATAAATTTTGCGATTGGCCCCTAAAGTCAGTTCTGTTTTGACATTTGTGTAGTAAACACATGCGAAATACACGTTAATAAACAATGTTACGTTACACTGCTCCAGAACGCGGAATATTGCTGACTATTTATTTGACCAATAATCGGTCGGGGCCAAACGGTTACTGTGAATGGTGAGCGCTACAGAGCAATGATCAACGAGTTCTTTTTGCCGCAACTTGATGAATTGGGATTGGAAAACATGTGGTTCCAACAAGACGGTGCAACAGCACACACTGCACGTGCCACAACCGATATGCTGAACATCGGAAGCTTACTTTTGCGCCACCTTGTATTATAGTATTTCCCACATGTTATGTTGTATACCGTTGTCATACCCAGTTGATTTTTTTTTTGTAGAGATAGCCGTAAGTTTAACTGCAGCTATGGCGTACGGCATTTTGGCCGTAAATATATTGTGACCATAAGCACAACCTGCATGTACCATTGACCAACCAGGTAATGTTACCTTTGCTGAAACAAGAGACGTAACGTAACCTTGAACGATCCACTGTTACTATTCCGAAAACTTCTTCATTCCCAACTACGTCTTCACATGCATCTTCTGCTCCATTTACGTCTGCTTCTTCGGTCTTCCCTTCTTCTCTTGTTGCTATTCCCATTGTCAACGCCGTCCTTTTTATTTTCCGTATAATTATGATTCGGCATCTTTAAAAGAGAACGGTATGTAGACTAGCCACGTCCATGTTTCTCTATCTGCACTTCCCAAATAGACTTGAAGTTATCGTTACCTCGAGTGCCCAAAAAACTACCTGCCTGTCAGAGCAAATAGTCTCGGCTTGAAACACACTGATGAGTACAGGAGTTGCTTGGATGAGGACACGGCTGGGACTGTTGCAAAGATTCCCGATCCCACTCCACAAGCCATTTGGAATCCTTTTGTGAAAAGTGAAATGCTAATTTCTGATTTTATTTCCAATCTCTCCAATCCTTTCTAGGGGAAAGAGAACCGTAAAATTAGCATGTAAGACTAACCTGGCAAAGACTTAGTCGATTTTATTTGTATTATGGGGCTTCTTTTCATTTAATAAAATACAGCTGCATTTGGACGAGCTGTTCTTTGGAGTATTCTAGGCAATGCTCTTCACGAATTAGAGGCCAGAATAACACCTTCAGTGTTTCAAGACTGAATACGTTTGACGGGTGTAAACAAAAAACTCATTGATCCTTTCGACCCAAGAAGTTCACATTGCTCCTCACATCATACCAGACTTCTATCCTGAAGATACGCCTAATCGGAAATCATCTAACTTCAAACGAAAACAAACTTGCAACAAATATTTCTATTTTCCCCATCCATCAACCTCTAATGCTTCATCATTTGAGTCATTCGTTGACCGCAAATGAAATTAAAAATGTCTTTAATTGTTTTCGCACACATCATCACGAATCCTTTTTGCAATTTCATTTCTTTTTCAATTGCTTTTCATCATTTAATCTTCTTGATTCTCACTTTATACTCGTTTTTGATGTGGCATTTTCCACTTAAACTTGCAACTGAATTGCAATTGTGAAGACCTCTCGCAAGAAGAAGCACGCACACATTTGTATCTGTGTGTGTGGGTGTGGGATTACAACAACTGTAACAGCTGTTGATTACATTCTGTTAAATAATTAAACTGACATATTGTCTGCGCTTTTGGTAAGTGACAACATGGCAGGAGCAATAAAGTACAGCTTGTTGCAGATACAATTTACATGGATGCTTACATACTTATATATATGGAGAAGTACGTACAATTAAAAACCCAGCCGATAATACTTTAAGAGAGTGGTACGCAATCAATACCTTTCGTTTATATTTCATCCCAACTAGTCCACTTTGGGCCAGACCTGTTAAATTTGATTAGTAATTAGTAATCAATTAATGAGACGGCTTTTTAATTCGTAATGATTATTTTAATTGTCTGAAGAAAAGACAATTATTAATTGATTACGATTAGCAAAAATCAAAAAAATTAAAAAAAAATTATAAAAAATCAAAAATTATCAAAAAAAAAAGTGGTTTTGATTACTTTTGATTATTTTAGATTTTATTTTTTATTATTTATTCTTGATTTTTTCAGTATTGTTGATGTGTATATTTATGTGCTTCTATAATAATACTAAAAAAAAGTTAAAAATAATCAAAAAATTATCAAAACAACTTTTTTTTGTTTATTTTGAATTCTTTTAATAATTGTAAAAAATCATGATTTTTTTTAGTAATTTTTTGAATGAATTGGAAAATAACCATAAAAAATTTAATGGTAATCAGTTATTAAATGGTTTCTTAACAAACTAATTAATCAAACCGGTAATTATTTCGATTAGTAATCATTATTTAATTATTTGGCGGCCGCCGTGGTGTGAAGGTAGTGTTGCCGGCCTACCACACCGAAGGTCCATGGTTCAAGCCCTGGTACAGGTAACATCAAAAGTGATTTGAAAAAAGTTTTTCAAAACGGGGTCGCCCCTCGGCAGTGGTTTGGCAAACTCTCCGAGTGTATTTCTGCCATGACAGGCTTCTCAGCAAAAATTCGTCTCCTTTGTAGATGCCGTTCGGAGTCGGCAAAAAACTGTAGGTCCCACCAATTTGTAGGGAAAATTCAAATCGGCACACCACAAATTGGAAGAGAAGCTTGGCGCAAAAATCTCTTAGGAGGTTTATGATGATATACCTGTTGTATATCGCGCCATAGAGAGAGAATCATTATTTAATAGGTCCTATTATTCGATTATTTTTGATTTTTTCAGTATTGTTGAAGTGTATGTTTATGTGTCTACAACAATACTGAGAAAACACAAAAATAAAATAATCAAAACATTTTTTTTGATTATTTTTTGTTTGTTGCTTTTTTTAATAATAGTAAAAAATCATGATTTTTTTACTTATTGTTTTAATTAATTGGGAAATAATCATTGAAAATTAATAGTCCTAATAATCAATCATCAAATGGTTCCTCAAGAAAATAATTAATCAATCGGGTTATCATTACGATTAGTAATCATTATTTAACAGTTCTGCTATTGGCATAGTTGGATTAAGTCAATTTTAATTCGTTGTTTAGTTTGATCTGCGAATCTACTACCGCCCTTTACTGAGCAATTTTAATATCTGTTACATAGCTCCACCAGCGAAGATGCGTCTGGAAAGAGTGTGTATCCAAATCAAAATACTCTGGAAGAAGCTCTTAGACTTATCTAAAGGTTGCTAGTCGCGTACGTACCAACCGCCCGGGGGAGTGAGCTTATAAAATGGTCCAGACTTTAAAAGATGGTTTGTAACTGAGCAAACAGGGATATAATTATATTGAGAGTCCTTAGCTGGATATAAATCAAGTACGCGAAGTACTAGCACCTTATGGCACTAGCTGGACTGCAGTGGAAACGATTTCGTGTACCCCATAACTGGGGTCGATGTATATTTTAGTCGCCTTTTACGACAGCGATACATACCTCGCTACCATTCGACTCTCCCAAGTCGCAGAGGACTTCAATGAAAGGTAAAAGTGCACCCTTTGATATGGTTTATATACCACGCAGGCGCTTAGTGTCAAGGAAAAGGCATAGATCTTGGATCTGCTGTCGAAGTATGAAGGACCACTGCAGAACCGAAAACCGAGTATAGATACCGAGGTGTGAGTGGTTGTAAGTTACAAAGAATGTTAATCATAAATTCTTGGGGATAAAAACCGGAACCGTTTTTTGAGGACAGCAAAAACTTCATTTCGTATTCGTTCATCCCAAGACCCACTGTTTTCGCCTTTTATCTAGACCAGAGTAGGCAGAACTTACGGTGCGCTTTTACGGCCAATTTTATCAAAATTAACAGGATACGCCAGCATCGTTTCTGGTAAAGATTAAACCTGTACGCTCCAGCTCTGTTGCTCGAGTTATCTTCAACAGAATCTGGTTTAAGATGTCGCCTGGTTTGGTTTCGATTGACTCAACGAGCTGCTTCCAAATCCTAACGGACGCATAACTGTTGCATGGTGGACCAATTGCTGATTCGTTTCCTTTTGCGCCAGCACGCCAACCTCCCATTGCCATTCATGTACCTTTGACGAGAAAACCATAACAATTTATAAGAAATTAATCAAAAGAAATAAGAAAAATCTAGCTTCGAGACGAGTTCTGATTTGCTATTTTCTCTATTTATTTTCGCTTTGGCACATTATTACAATTTGCTTACGTTTGTTTGTCCAGCTGTGCGTACCAGTTCAAGAGAAATTTTAATTAAACTTACTTAAGCACAAACAAAAGAAATCGAAGTGAGCCTAAAGGACTACAGCAGGACGCAGGACATTACTTCCAAGCAGTGATAAAGAAATGAAAGAAATCAAGAAATCTAAAAACATTTAACATAGAAACAATAGCAGCTAGTAAGAAAATAAAAATAAAAAAAGCTTCAAGAAATTAAAAAAAAAGGAATTATCAACCAACGACTTGAGGAAACGGTTAACGGAAATATTCTGCTAAATGAAAACAATAGAACACAGAATAATACAAAAATGGTGCACAAGTGCACTTAACGTCAACGGAGCAATAGGAAGTGCAATTGGAAGTGGCTGGCGCAGGAACGTAGGATGTGGTGCCAACAAAAAAATTTTTCAAAAAAACAACACACAAAAATATGCCCACTTTGATTTCATTTTGCTATTTTAGGAGAAGAGCTACGCTGACGGCAAGTAATAATTTTACAAGCTAACGCGCTGGCAGCAGAAAAATAAAAACCACGGCAACCCACGATACGAATAACCCAAAGCACTGCAGCAGTAAAGTGCCCAGGTAAAATGTTCTTAGGCAAAAAGTTCTCAACAAAGTGGCATCCAAATGGGTGAGCATTGAGGCGCTGCAATAGACAGCCAGCCGTTCGTGTCTTCATTTGGCGTGGTAGGCGCGCAATCTAAGCACAGTGTGACGTTTTGGTGGGAGAGGAGAGAAAAACAGAATTGACAATGCAACAAAGAGCTCGAAACTAAACACTGAGGATGGCGGAACGTCGAAACCAAATTTTACAAGTGATGACGGAAAATCGTTTCAATATACATCTACTTCCACACTGTCGGAAATCAACAAAATAAAACAAATAAATCAAGATCTTCGTTCTCTAAGTAACAAGAAAAATATCTCCGTCTTAAGTAGTTTCTCGCAGTTACGCAATCAAATACTTTGTCTTGCTGTCGTTCGTCGCAAGCCCCATTTTTTCGTTCGACAGTGTCATTTTAAATATTTTGAAAACCGATTGTTCCGCCATTAAATTCCGCAAAACGGACGGGCAGACGGGCATACTAAATCGATTTAGCTCACACTCTTAATTATTTCTCTATATTTATTGATGGGGACGTCTCTTTTTCTTACCAACACACGACCAAGGTAACTTACCATTTCATGTTCACGAAAGGCATAAGAAGTGGGATAGCATGTTTTCTTAATGGATGGTACGTTCGTACTTATTTTTGTGGCCGAGACTATTACTAAGGCTTAAGAAAACTAAATAAATTATGTACGCTAAAGGTTCTACCCAGTTTTTTCTGAGATGCTTCGAAAACGCAGACAATTTCTCTAATGGCTGCTCTAACAGATCCGCAGCCAGGGTGGGCCATATTACGCTACTTATGGCGTTGCTTGTAAGGTCAAGCTTGTCACTCGAATAAGCCCCTAAAACACAAAAATTCCAAACCTTACTACCAGGTTTACCAACCTCTACATCTTTCTCATTGTCAGAGTTTTGAAGTTCGACCAGAGCTCCAGCTAATTCATTTGGTTTACAACCACGGTATCCGTGAGAAATACTTCTCGCCCATCCATAGCTAACCACTTTTGCCTAAATATCAACAACGCATATTTTATGGAAGATAAAAAGTGCCTAAAAGTATGCAGACGTGGAGGAGCAATTTCAACATACCTCCGATTATATACATTTTTTTTTGGTGGCGCGACTTAATTTGTATCATGATTTTTACCTTTTGGCGGTTGATAAGATTGTTTTATCGACTTTAAAGGCTTTCGGCGTAAGGTGTAGACCCTTCATAGGCTTACCTGAACTGACTTAAAATCATCCGGGGCTGTCTTTGTTATCTACGCGCGCTTAGTTCAGCACGGCCAAAGATAGGTCGAAATCTTGGAATTTTACTTCACTCGAGGTATTCTTAGAGCATGCTGGCTTTGACCCAGGCTTAATGTGGCTTTGCTCCTAACTACCAGCTTCTATGAGAACAACTCACGTCTACCGAATAGGTATTTATTCGTTCATAAGTGAAAGTTTGATCCAGAAGTGTTTTGTAGGGAGAATTTATTTTATTATAAAAGAAGATATGCACCTCGCCACATTAAAATCGCCCACTGTGCAACGCTCAGATAATAAGCACAAATCTTTTTATACACTTCCTGCCGCAGCTGAACTATATTTCGCACTTCGTTTTAACTTACACTGAGAAGATGCACCCCACCAATGAACAGCGCTCAAGCAATAACAAAGTGTATACTTTGAGGCGCGTACGTTGTAATAAAATAAATACGAACTCGACTGCTGGCAAAATTAACTGAAGCGGTAAAAAAAGTGTATGGGCCGTAGGCGTGCAGTTTTTTGTTTTTATATCTTTGTAATTGTTCAACTTCATCCGGTGTTCTATTGTTTTATTGTGGGGTTTTCTTTGAGTTTATTTCGTGCCTACTACATGCTGCGCCTAAAAGTATGCTATAGTGCGCTAATAAATTGATGACACGCAAAGCAGATAGCTGCGAAGTACTTCATGGCCTTTGTTGGCTAACAAAGGGTATGTGTGTAGTCGCGTACCTTGGTACTTATTAAAAATAAATAATTTAAGCAATTTAATGAATATTTTAATTTGCAAAAGTGAGATAAATGTTGTTAAGGAGATGCGTTTCAATGAATTTAGCATTAAATAAAAATGAGAAGTCACAGGGCGCGAGTTGAGGCTTTTATAAAATTCCTTTTCTGATTTTATTATGAACTGGTAGTTTTTAGAGTCTCCAACTAACTTTTCGTGGCCAAGACTACAATTCGGCCAAAATTTTTCTAGACCAACTTTGGAGGGTTGCCCCTTATCAGATAAACTGTCGTACGACCCACTTCAACTTTGCTGTTCTGTGAAAAAGCGCTAACGACTTCTACTGGTCATACTGTTTTTCCAATAGTGGATCACACCAACAGCTTTTAATAAGACCCCTATAGTGTACAAATCATACTAGGCTAAGACAACTTTGCCTTGTGTTCCCTAGCTTATCTATCCTTTGCCTTCTTGGTTCGTAATTTTTCCTTCCCTAACTTCTACAAATATTAAACTTAATGGCGGCCCCCGTGGTGTGAAGGTAGTGTTGCCGGCCTACCACACCGAAGGTCCATGGTTCGAGCCCTGGTACAGGTAACATCAAAAGTGATTTGAAAAAAGTTTTTCAAAACGGGGTCGCCCCTCGGCAGTGGTCTGGCAAACTCTCCGAGTGTATTTCTGCCATGACAGGCTTCTCAGCAAAAATTCGTCTCCTTTGTAGATGCCGTTCGGAGTCGGCAAAAAACTGTAGGTCCCACCAATTTGTAGGGAAAATTCAAATCGGCACACCACAAATTGGAAGAGAAGCTTGGCGCAAAAATCTCTCAGGAGGTTTATGATGATATACCTGTTGTATATCGCGCAATAGAGAGAGAACTTCTACAAATACTTCTCGAACTTTCGACTAGGAAAATTTTATCGTCTCAACGGAGGCTTAGGCCCGTAAACAACGTACTCGTAAACTCAAAATTGACTTTGCTTATGAATATTATAGTTTTCCAATGACCTGCCTGTCCCATATTTGGCATAAGTCAGATACTTTCGATTAACGTTGCGCTGGTAATGGTGCCATAAAGTTTGTTGGAGCCTACCGTGCTTTAAATATAATCACTGTTTGACCTTTGAGTGATCTTTTTTTTTTTACTTTCTATTCACAATGAAATAAAATGCACGAAGGGAAAATAAAATGAGCAAATTAGGTTTTGTCAACACTTTGAATTAATCAACGTTGAAAGTCAAAAAAGAAAAACACAATTCCATTGCATATTTATTGGCGCTTAAACATACAACACTGACTTCTTCGAAATTAGCTAAAATTAACTGTCTGCGTGCCGACTACTAACTTCAAGCACCATTCGCTTGAGTAAGTTTTGAAATTCTTGGCGAAGCCATTAAATCTATTTAATCGCTTAACTAACTCATAAACGCCAACAATATTATGGCAGACACATTTTCCACAACTCAAGGCAACTTAACACTAGAGCTGAAGCTAGACAATTTTACACTTTTTAACACTATTTAATGCTACCCTTCAGCACACACATACTTACTTCCATACGTACATACTCATACGCTACACTCCTCAGCCATTATTACCCAACATTAGTTCACATACTTCATTTACGCTAATTGGCATTTTAACAGTTCATAGAAGTTTTACAGAATTTTTGTAATAAATTTTTTTTTCTCTTTTTTTAATACTAAGCGTTAACCTAAATACCGCCCAACGCCAGACTTTTGTGTGTATCATGCACTTAAATGTTCAAAAAAACTCTCATTAATAGCTCATCCTACGTCTTATCCTCTTACCTGACTCGTCAGAGTCATGCGTCAGTCTATGAGCTTCAAACTGCATACTTTGTTGCTCGTTGCATCGTAAAAACCCCTGCTGCTTAGCTGCTTACATAAATTTTTTGTAAAAAGTTTTCTATTACCAAAGCAACCAACTAACTGACGATTTACACACCTTGACTATTTTTTCAATGCGCTTTTACGCCAACACACAAAAATACTTAGACGTACTCGTATGTATGTATGTAAGTACACTCATTTGCTATCTAAATTGTAGTTGATATGTGCAAAAAAAAGTTTGATAGCAACAAAATTTGTTTAATTTGTTTTTCCCCTGTTTGTTTGGAGTGCAGGGAAATGGTGGTGGATTTAAGGCGGAATATGACAAGGAAACAGTTTGCACTCAAGGCTGCCACAACACACCTAATGGCATTTAAATATGTACTTTAGAGTTATCGGTAAAATATTATCTATATATAATTGCGCAAGTTAAAACAAAATAAAATAAAATAAAATAAAATAAAATAAAAGAAAATAAAATAAAACAAAACTGAAGATAAATAAATCAAACTGTTCCGAGGCCGAGATATGTAAATAGAGTGATAGAGGCTTTCCATATATTAAAACTTTATTCCGAATTTCATCAATATAACAATCTAATTTTTTTAAATTTGGTTCCAGTTTATTAGTATAATATAAATTAATTATTTCTTAATTTATGAATTTCATTATACTTTACTTTATTAATTAAAATATAATTTAGTTTTAATTTTAATTAGAAAAGGTTTTTTATAAAATTTTTATATTATTGTTGTGAATTTATTAGATTTTACTATTTGTTAGCTTATATTGTTATGTTTAAAATAAAATTATACTTAAAAAGTAAATTATATAAATATTAAATTCCAAACTTTGAAAATTATTAACTATTTTTACTTTTTTTAATTAAATATTAATTTTTAGTTTTATTTTAATTAAAAAATTTAGTAGGGATTAATTTATAAATGAAAATATAATTTATTTAATTTTTAATGTTAATAAGTAATTAAAATTGTGATTAAACTTTAAAAATGTAAATAATTTTTTTAATTTTATTATTTAGAATTTATTTTTAAAATTTGAGAATAATTTATTATTTTTTATTAATAAGTATAAATATTAACTAAGATGTAATTTATGAAATTTTAATTTTAAAATAGATATTTAATTTTTAATTAAAAAATGTTATTATATAACGATTTTATTTATTAAGTTTTTGAATTAGTAAGTAACGTTGCTTATTAATAATAAATTTTAGAGATTGCCGGTTTTTATGCATATATTGCTGTTTTACATAAAAAATTATTCACACTTTTCAGGAACAAAAAATTCTAAATAAAAAATTCACAAAATCCAAGATTATCCTGTCCTCTGATCTTTTTCTACATTTTGTGCAATGAATTTAGGGTTCCCAATTTTACTCTCTGAAAACATCGTTACTGCGTTAGGTTTTCTGCGATTCTGAGGGATCTGGTCAAGTGGTATGACCCCTTTATATCTTGCCAACTTTTTTTTTAGGCCGAAACTATACCCGGAGTTTTATTTAGATCGTACTAAATACTGCCCTGCTTAAGGATATGAAATACTCATCGACATTTTGAAAATATCGATGTAGTGCGGTCGACTTGCTGCATTATAACAATGATTATGAAAATTTCTACAAACTTTGCCAAAAATATATTTATATTTTTTTTTTAATTTATTAGAAAAACTATGTTCAAATCGTCTTCTTATGCATCAAAAACTATAGCTGATCATTTCATGGAAATGAAACACCCTAATTTGCCTGTTATTTAGACAATAAAAACTCAAATCAAACTAGTAACAAATTATATAGTTTCAGTACGAACTGTTGTACGAATATATACTCGTATAGCTTTCAAGGCTGAAAGAACTTCATATAAATTACATGTTAGTTACTCAAAATGTCGTAAAACATACAAAAGCTAGCTGGTTAATCAGCGCAAAACGAAATTTTACAATAAAAACTATTTCGATAGTGAATTCTATGAAAGTGACGTTTTATATGACTCATGTGATTAATTAAAGTGTTCATAAATCTGGAGCAAAAAGTCGGGCATCGTTACCAAATTTGATATGCGGATTTAATTGGACCCGGAATAGATTGGACGCTTAAATCACGCTGAAACTCAAGATAAACGCAACCTTGGTGAGAGTAAGGCCTGCAAAGTATGTTCGAAGAGAGTTACTACAGCAAACTCTCAATTCCGAATCGAAGGTTACGCGATGGGACCCGCAACGTAAAAGCCATTTTCAATTAAAGCAAATTGATTTTGGATCTTAATCAAGTTTTATTAAATTTTGGAGAAAGTGAGCAGCATCACGCAACAAAACTACGCCTTAGAAGTCGCAACAATTGAAGTTGTGGAGCTTTCCATCTAAGTATTTTAGAACCCAGCTATAACAACACGCTTAAGTAATCAAAGCAGCATCTCTTCTTCCCAAAAAGAATTTGGAATTCCTCACGCATCAAGTTCTAAGTTTAACTTAGCTCGACTATGAAAAGTATTTATTATCATGCTAGTACATTAGGGCGGCCGCCGTGGTGTGAAGGTAGTGTTGCCGGCCTACCACACCGAAGGTCCATGGTTCGAGCCCTGGTACAGGTAACATCAAAAGTGATTTGAAACAAGTTTTTCAAAACGGGGTCGCCCCTCGGCAGTGGTTTGGCAAACTCTCCGAGTGTATTTCTGCCATGACAGGCTTCTCAGCAAAAATTCGTCTCCTTTGTAGATGCCGTTCGGAGTCGGCAAAAAAACTGTAGGTCCCACCAATTTGTAGGGAAAATTCAAATCGGCACACCACAAATTGGAAGAGAAGCTTGGCGCAAAAATCTCTTAGGAGGTTTATGATGATATACCTGTTGTATATCGCGCCATAGAGAGAGAGAGTACATTAGGGTACATTTTTTGATTTCCGTTTTAATTCCGCCTCGTCTTTTCAACCCCTTCATGAATGGCTAATTAAAGTTTCATTTGCTGTCCACCGATTTGCATTAGCGCAACTTGAAACAACCAACCAACTTCAATGTATTTACTTGCTTCAACAGCGCCTATGACTGAGTCTTAACATCCAACACCAGCTCTACAACAAAAAAACTGTATAATCATTTAGCAGGACTGACAATCTCACCCCGCTCCTTTTTCCCTTTCTAGTCAACACTTCCCTTCCCGATGTGAAAGTATAATTGTAGTTTAAATTTAGTTTTCTTTATTGTTTCTTAACTTAGCAACTTCATTTTTGGCTCAAAAGTCGGTATTACAATCGTTAGCTGACATGGTTACAACGCCTTAAGTTATGCTAATTTTCTGGTTAGAACTATTCCTCATTGAATTGCCGCTTGGGTAGTTGAAAGAAAGCAGCGCTGAAAGGAGAAATCCTGAAACAATAGCAGCAGGCAAGTATTGGATGAAGGAGCTGAAGCTTTAGCGCAGAAGCTGTCTGCTGAAGAAGAAGCAGCGTGTTGTAATAATAATAATAAAAATTAATAACACTGACGACTCTCGAAGCATTTATTGTTGACGACACGATTGCCACTCTGGTCCACTTGAACCAAAAATGGTACTTTTTTGTTTGTGTCCTCTTCTTTTTTTTTTGCTTAAGTCGAATCGGCGTAGGTTAGCACAATGTAAAGGAAATATATATTTCCTGAAGATTTGCTATTTTACACATTATTTTAGGCTTTACTTGAAATTCCATTAAGGTATTTTTTCAAATTTTTTGGGCCTCTTTTAATACGAATTTTGCTACCAAAATAAAATTTTCGTGTGGCAACCTTCGTTGTTATAATTTTTACACATTTATTTTCTTACTTCTTACGTAGAACTTTCGCCATTGTCTTTGCTAGCACAGCTGTGTTAATTCTTTAGCCATTCCCAGAGCTGTAATGGACACAGGAGCGTATACTTGTAACAGGGTTTGTGCGTTCAACTGATAGCTGATGAATTCATCATTGGCCTTTCACCTTACTCCACCTCTGCTTTGCTCTTTTACTTGTTTCCTTTGCGACCTGTGGAACGTTTCATTTTAATTGTAATTAAATGATTATTATTTGAATTTCTTTTTGGCGTTAACCGGTGAACCTTGTAGCGGAAAAACAATGATGATGAGAGTTTTAAAAAAGCAATGAAAAACAGCGGACTAAGCGACTAAAAGGCTAAGCAATTTGTAGTTAATACGCAGTAGGTCAGTCATTAGGGATCGTAATCGGTGTCTCAATAATGAAAACTTGTAAAGAATTAAAAGAAGATTGTCAGTTGTTACAATTCCTAAATGACCGCCTTTCCGTTCGTTAGAAATTTACAGTGTCTTAGCAATAACAATAATAACGAAAAAATGGACATAATATGATTAGGTGGCAACTCTAGTTTGAAATATTTTTCTTGAAATACGTGATCAATGCCTTTCGTATGTTATCCGATCGTATAATCGTAATGATTACCGGTTTGACTAATTACTTTCTTGAGAATCCATTTAATGATTACTTACCAATTACGTTCAATTCCCAATGATTATTTTCTAATTAATAAAAAAAATTATCAAAAAAAATCATGATTTTTTACGATTTAAAAAAAAACAATCAAAAATAATCAAAAAATTTTTTTTTATTACTTTTGATTATTTTTTTTTCTTTTTGACTATTTTTTTTTCAGTAATGTTGATATGTATATTTAATTAAAATTAAAAATAATTAAAAGTAATCAAAACAACTTGTTTTTTGATTATTTTTGATTTTTTTTCTAATTAATAATTGCTTTTTGTCGGAAAACAATTAAAATAACCATTACCAATTAAAAAACCCATCTAATTAATTGATTAATAATTACTAATCAAATTTAACAAGTCTGTTTTGTACACAATTTGGTAGGAAGTGGCAAGCTTAGCTGAAAGTTTGGCTCCCGATTCTATAAATAGTCAAGAATAAAACATTTGTATGAAATGTTTTGAATTCTACGTCAAAAATACTTCGTCAACTTCGTTCAGAGTTTGGACGTTTAAGTTTTCACGCATAGACCTAGTATGGCCCTTGGCGTGCTACTCTTGGTGGGAGGCCCCGGAGCTTGACTCTATTAGACAGTATGAATTCAAAGCTAACGGGGGGTTTGTAAATCTTTTGATAAAAGGAACATATTCCTTTTTTATGGGGTGGAGCCAATTCATCCATATCGAGGTAAATTTGATATTTATGGCTTGGCGAGTAGTAGGAAGTCACCACTTTCGACTATTGGTCATTTGGAGTAAGCACAACCTAAACCAAGCACGTAGAAACGCTCACTGTGCCATATCCCCTCTCAACCTACTCTTCTTCAGTTCGACATTGCTAAGCGAGATTTGTGCCGTTACTGACTTTCCCATATATCGATTCGCCTCATAACTCTTTCTGCAGGTGTTTCCCTCATTCCTAAAACAGTCTGTTTATGAAACTTTCTTGATTATATTCTGTGAGCCAACATTGAAAGCTTATTTCCCTGAATCTATCGACCTTATTTTTCTTCTTCCAAAAATAGGGTTTCTTTTATTTACTCTTCACGCCTGTTTTAAATGGGCACGTGTGTGTCATAAGGAATCCTAGAGTTTATAATCCGTAATTCTGCAACCAGTGTCTACCAAACTGTTCACCGTGAGACACTGTTATTCAAACAGTTTTCCGTAGTACAATGGATCTCAAACTTGTAATGTAAAATGTTTTAATGAAGCGGAACCACTGAGATGAAAGCTAACTGTATATTCCTCTGTGTTTCCAATCGCTAAGAACGGAACACTACTTTATTTATAACGAAACGTTGAAAAAAACCTAGTCAGATCTTGTTTAATGGATGCTACTCTTTGCCCTTTTCTTTCTTTTCAGAACCCAGTGGTGTAAAATAGTTTGATCTTACGCTTATTCAACCCAGAATGACATCCCAATACTACTGAAATGACCCCGTAAATGAGAATCATTATTATAGCAACCACAGGAGTATAGTGCATTGTAAATCCAAAGCGTGATGCACGACCACATGATAGATGTGCTGCGGACTCAGTCAAGGAGATACCGAAACATGACACACGTAACAATTCACTTGAGTTAGAGCACCTGTTGAAAGGCACATTTCTTCTTATATAAGACGCTATTGAAATCATCAGCAACAACAACAGCTGCAGTTATTGGGCTATTACTACAACCTAAGCTAAATCAGACGTTTAATTTACGTTGAACTTGACGTGGTCCATCTACTCACCGTCTTTGCCTCTTGTTAGTAAGTCATGGCACTGAGCAACGCATTACACCGACTGCGTAGACAAACTTGCTAAATTTTCAATCTTTCTTCGTTAAGAATGTCAGCTCTTAGCGTACAATGAGACTAACTAACCAACCATAAGACCATAATGTGTTCCCTTCAAAAATAATTGTTGTAGGTTTTTAGTCTCAGGGGAGCGTAAGAGTGGCAATAACCAACTTTTTGTCTGCTCATCTACTCAAGCGAATTTTATTTGTTTTATTTTTCGTTCCCACTGTTAGTTGAAGTTTTGTGTTTCGACTCGACTCGTCTCGTCTCTAGACTGGTCTGGTCTGTTGTGTCGCAGTCTCGTTTTGCCCATTAAAATGTACTTTTCTCACAAATTGACTTAATGGCATTTTGGAAGCGTTTCACTGCAACAGCAACAAGAACCGACATTATCCAACATTGCATTGCAGCAAAAACAATAGCAAGCAACAGTTGTTGTTTCTGTTGCTAGCATGGGCTGCCTTCGACGTATCGTTGCCACTGTTAATGTTACCCAAGCAATTGTTATTGTAACAATGCCATTTGCATGCGGATTCGTTCTATTATACGAGCACGAAGTGTGTTTGTGTGTGTGCTAAATCGAGTATCAGTCGTCGTTCCCTGCGGTCTCGTAATGATGTGGTAAATGCGTACCACTTTTCGCACTTTTAACTGCCCCAAAGCATTTCAATGTATTTGAGGTTTTCAGGCGAAGTCATACTGGCCAAGTATTAAATAATTTAAAGCTGGTTGGTTATTTAGAAGCTTTTGTATGAAAAAATGAGACGAGTACACTATCTGAGGTCCCTTCATCGACTCGAACCACTAATCTACAGCCATATCCGTGTCATGTAACGCAGAAAACTTTGCTCACTCTGTACGAAACTGCGCCCTATGTATTGGCAATTAGGATCTTATGGCACTGAGGATCCAGCGAGCTCTAAAAAAACAACTGGTTCGATGGACGCCGGCACGCCCAACTTTTGTGCGGCCGTTAGTAAGCATTATTGTGACTCGAGGGGAGAAGAGGAGCCTCTTGTCAGAAAAACGGAAAATAAGACCGCATAACTTTAGTGAAAGAGCTATAGGAAATGTTGACTGATAGGCATAATGCCCCAAATATTTATCAGGAAATCAATCAAATGGCGGAAAGTTTGAAAACTCAAAATAAACTGCTGCGGAACGAATGGCGGTAAGCGACGTCCGGATCATACATAGCTTATGTAGGAATCAAGGGTCCTTATTTCTAGATATCGAGGAAGATATTGAACCCACTTCGGCCATTGTTTAACCGTTACAAGCAACTGCAACGAAAACGAAGTAAGAACTGCGGACTACCTCAATGGGCCAGGCGACCAAAATCCACCGCAATATCAGGGCAAAGATTACAATTCTCAGGCAAGCCACCGCAAATGGGTTAGAGGCCTAGAAACACGGTGGGTTGCCTTAAGAGGCGACTAAAATCCACGCCCAGAAGCATTGAGTGTCCAACCAAATTGCTCCCTCAGTAGTCCGGCTAGTACGAAAAGACGGTTGAAATTGATAGCACTTCTCTTAACCTCTAGGAAGTATTTTGCAACAGTCAAGTGAGAACTGCAGACCAACTCCAAGCTCGTAAAATTTAAAGATGAGGCGTTACTAATCAAGCAAGCAACAACTTTTATGGAATTTATTTTACAATATATATTTATATATAAGTTACAATTTGCCTGAATATAGATTAAAATTGTGCTCAAATTGCTTCAAATATCGTTCCAATCCATCTCACTTCATGCACCAATTTCCAATTTCCCTAAAACAAAAGCTGTGTGCGAGTTGATAGTTTCAGCTTGCTCACATTGCTCCGACAGATATTTAAATTAGTTTTTTTGAATACGAAGTCATATAATAAAGTTCCAATATTTTGTGGTAACTGCATTTCTCTTCAAGTCAAAATTCAATTTTTCCCATTACCAAATTCTATTAATTGTTACAAATAATTGCTTCTAGGCAAGAAAGAAGAAGAAGCAGAAGAAACAAAAAAGACCATCATAAACCACGAAAACCCCATTGTAGTAGTTTTCAATTATTTATTTACAACAAAAATTCTATTTTCTTCGCTTCGTTGCACAGCAGAATACAACAACAAAAAGGGCCAAAGAAACTGACTTAGGTAATTTAACAATTTTACGCCCCACTTTCGCCATTGACCAAAGCTGACATCTTCACACCTTTCTAACGGCTTAGCAAATACCAAGCGATGACAGCCGTTACATAAAGAAGAAGACGAGAAAAAAACATACCAAGAAGAATAAAAATTGTAGGCAAAATCATTTTACCGGCTTTACATTGCAAGGATAATTGCATTTAATGTTGGCTTTTTTAGGCCATCTTGACTGACGTTAGACCAATTTGTAGGTATGAAGATTGTTATGAATCATTTTAAAAGTGGCAGAAGCGACTGATGCATAGGGTAGTCAGATCCTTCTCTACTTTATTATCCCTATGAAGCGATTGTTCTACCCGTACGTATCGACAGGAAGACGCTTTGGACTAGAGCCGCTTCGCATAAAATTGCAAGTCAATGGAGCCGCTAATGTTGTATTTGCTTTACTATGTCTATGTCGGAGTGAAGCTTGCATGGATCACCTTTAAACCACACCACCAGACCCATGTGTTTATTTTCTTCGTCCAAGCCAAGACGCTGGCCAAGATTTTTTATCGATGGTTTCGTGCTTTTGCTCGAATCCTGACAGAGCTGGTAGTGTTGTACGACGTAACTCGGCACAACCATTTAACATTCGCAGGGAATGCTGCTCTGAATTCGGACATTCTCAAGAATCGACCTTATCATTCAAATGTGGCTTTTAGTAGGCTAACGAAGGCATCGGAGTCCACGAAGTCGAACCCTATTCTCCATGTTGTTCCCAATCCCGAAGTTTAAGAGAGGTATTTTGCCTGATTGATCAGACCGTCACTGTACCGTGCTTTATTTCTTTGTTGTATTCGCGAGTTACGTCACAATCGGGGAGGAGAGCTTGGATTCCATCCTGAATAAGCGGTCACACCATACTTCAAGCATGCAAATAACGTCGACTTCCAGGTGACCTTCATTAGTGCTAAGGAGTATATCTTTCGCTCAATCCTATGTGCCTTACCTTTCTTCTTTTTAAAAAAGACGTATCTTCTTCGTCTTCATGATTAACACTTTCACCGTTCAATAAGCTTGAGTCGAAGTGGACAAATTCCTGTACAGATTCCTTTCTATAACAGACATCCTACAACTTGAAATACTCAATCCTGTCAGTGAACAGCTGTTTAACTAACTCGAACCCAGTGCTCACCAAACTGTTTTCCGTGACGGCTCAATTTGTTCAAACACTGCTTTTCAAACTGCAACTTTCAATTTCCTTTAGAAATAGAAAACAAAAAAAAACAAATAATACATAAGTTGGTATGTGGCTTGTTGTAGGTTTCTAAGAACTTGCATGAAGCCAACGTCAGTTCTAGTCCTAACTAATTAAGACGTGATCAGGTGTGGTGAATAAAATTTGTAAGCAAGCAAACTTGTATAGTGGACTGTAGCCGGATCTCTGCAGCAGATGACAAAGAAGAACAGACTGTACCTCTTCTGGGTCCCAGGCAGGGAACGAACAAACAGATTCTTCCGGATAAAGAAAGAGTTGGTATGTCCTAAGCCATATGCTTGCCCCTAAAAGGGGAGTATATACATTGAAGCAATCATTTGAAGGGTATCGATTCAACTCAGCTTGACAGAGGCCTATATTAACTGGGCCAAATTGTAAACGGAAGCGTTCGAAATATATGGCTTCTAGGGGGAAAGACATATTGACCGTGATTGTGGTATTGACTGGCGCTGCCTGACTAGTTTTAGCGCTTCGTTTCGAAGATTTTGTGGTAGTTGAAGCGATGACCAGTAGGAAGAGACAGTTAAAAACTTTCTCTGTCTGTGTTGGCACTCAATTGAGTAAAATACCGATGCTTTAAGGTGTACTTACTCTGTAGTTTGTTTGCAAACATGAGAGTAAAGGATATAATGGTCTGCATTAGACTTTCTCTGGTTGGTTCAAGGGAGGTAGTAACGCAGTTTGTGGTATTACAATGGAGCTTTTACAAATGTCCTAGGTGGGTCGTCCTCAACCACTTCAATCGAATAATTTTTGAGCAGGCTAACCTTTCCCGGTTTTGAAACAGTTTCGTCTTTTCTTCGTGTTTATGTAGAATTCTAAGATAGTGAAACTCATGGATCAATAGAAACACCGAATGAAATGAACCTCCCTTTGCGGTGAGTAGGCTATCTTCTACTCTATCTTAACTTTCTTCAAATTGTTCTTTCTAGCCTTATTGCATGATGCTGCCTTCCCAGCTGCAGCCGTCTACCATTAGATTATCTTCTTGAATTGTACATTTTTGTTTATCCTTTAGTTGACACCAACTAACCACGTTGTTATCCTTGGTGTTATCCTTTCGGTACTTGACTTTTTCCTGTAGATGATCCGCACTATTGTGTTTGTTGTTGTTACTGCTGATGCAGTTGTTATTGCTACTGCTATTGTTATTGTTATTATTCTAGTTGTGTTTTTATTGGTTTTGTTCATTTTTGTTGTTGGCATTATTGGTTTGGACATTTTGCAAATTGCTTACCAAGCAGTGCGTGAAATCCACTGAGCTTGACAACTTCCGTTTACCATGAACGTTCGCTGTAAGAATGTAAACATACAGGGTATACCAAAAGTATATTGGCAGAACCTTCTTCACGAATCCCACTTCACTCAACTGCTCCATTGGAACTCGTTACATCCTTCCACATCCTCACAAAAGCCAATAATTTTGATTGAAGTGAATGATTTTCGATTTATGAATGCCCTTTCGAGGTCACTGGTACTTTGATCGTCTCATAGCAGACTATTAAAACTTGACTCTACCTTGCATGCTTTCAGTGTGCTTAAGTTGCGAAAGATGCTATTGCATGCTTGAGTTGATGTATGAACCTGAGCATCAAAGCACTTTCGGGCATATCTAAGCTCGCTAATGCCCCTTCCGGCAATAATTTCTTCAAATTCCTACAATAAAATTTTCAATTAATGCCATTCTTTAGACGATTCGAAATAGAAATAAATGCCTCAGAATTTTCAACTCAATATTCGATACACCAGCATCCTATAACCCTAGCTGATGTCCAAAAAAGAAGTACAGCCAAGTGGCTATTAATGCTCTTATATCAATACTGCCTTAAAATATTTCAGCATAAGGATCATTGGCTTCAGGGGGACAGCCATATCTCGGGTAACTATTGCACTGATCTGTTGGCCGGACTAAAAATTTTTAAATCGGACGTGATGGGCTATACAGATTCACGCTGGCCTCATGTAGTCTACTCTTAAAAAGAAGGAACAAAAGGTAGCTCCGCAAGCGATGCGTTAACTTTACACCTTCAGGGTATCAGGATGATTCTTATTCAAGTTGAATAACAGCCACTCTACCAAAATCATTGGGTTTATGCTTTGTGATAGGGTAAGAAAACCCTTTCTGCTGCAGTTGCATGGAGGATGGCCAGCTGGAATGATCTAATCACTTCATGCTCAGCTGTCCATATTTCCCTGGAACTAGACGGATACTCTGTCGCCTTGGACTATTTTAGCTTCGAGGTAAGTCTTTTAGGGTGTTATATCATCTAATCAGCGGATCTTAAAATAATTAAGAACTTCATATGGTGTCACAACAAGCCCATATATAGTGTATGTCTCTCCTATAGGGCTGGCTGCCACTCCACCTAACCCAGCCTAATTTTTTGAGCTCTAATTCTAACTTGTTTCAAGAAACCAGCACTACAACCAAAGATAATGCCAGCCTAGATATCCAACGAAAAACCGCTCAAGGCAGTAAATGCTACTTCGGCCTAAATAGGCAATTGAAAAGTTAATTTCAGAAGCTTGGACGCTGAAAAGATCTCATGAGGGGATTGTTCGAGTATACGAGAAAACGTTTACGAAATATTTATCGATCACTGATCGTTGGCAATGGTGAGTAACGTACAAGATTAAATCTACACATTAAAACCCACCGGCTTTTTTGACAAGCTATGTTTTGCGGACGAATGAGTGTGTTCCGTTCTATAGAGTATTCTTATGGGTGAAAGTATGGAAAGAAGAGACTACCAGTCCGATGGAAGAACAAACTAGCAGACTTAAGAAACTACAGGCGTGCTATGTTGTATCACCGTCAAAGTGAACCTGGAAGTAACTACTGAATCTTATGAATATAAGGCCTCGAAAAACTAACCAAAGAAATATTTAGCTGTGGTGAGACTTATGGTAGACCGTGTTGCTAATAGATATTGCCCCGCTGCAGTACACTTGTCACTTGCTCTAAAATAAGAGAAAGCATTTGATGGCTGCTTCATACACACACACATGCATTTGATACTATTTACTTTATATGCAAACTTCTTATGCAACAAAATTGGCCACAAAATTCTAAACCACAAAGAAACTTTCAATTTTCAAGGCGGACAGCAACAACATTATCATGCATCGTTAGTTTTGTTGTCATTACAATTTTGTATGCGAATATTCACAGCTGCCGACTACCTTAGCCGCCTGACCGAGTAACTAACCAGCCCATCTGTTTAAAACCTCATTCCTCTGCTTTAGCGCATTCTATCAGCGCCGACCGCATACACCAGCCTGCAATTTGTTGTGACATTAACACGTCACCTGCCAGCTGTGTTACATATACCCCCCGCTTGCAAGCCTCTTGGTTCGTACTTGTGGCTGCTATTTTAGCGAAAAAAAGGGTATAAGAGAAGCTGTTGAGTGAATTGCTTGCTTTACTTCACGAATTTTGCAGACCACCTTAACCCTCTTTACACACCCAACTACCTGCACTGCCCCGACTGCTTATCAGCAGGTGGCGCTTTTAGTTGTTCACTTCACATCCACCTTCATCTTCTCTCTATGCATCGTATACTAGTAATTCTACTCAATTTTCATCCAGAGCAGTTTGGCATTTAATTTGTCTGTTTGTCCGTCTGGCCAGCATATTCCATAGCCTACACTTTATTCTTAGCCATCACAGATCCATCTTCACTAGTTACACACATAGTTACGAAACCGACCTGTCAGTATGGTCAATTGTTTGAGCACAAGCAACTTGACTGCACTGCATTGGAAGGCTTTTAGTCAAGCGGTTAGTGTTAGTGCTGGTTCATCTAGCAAAACTTGTCACCATCATCAGAACTTCACTAAAGTGTAACCCGCCCAGCAACGGTTGGTCGGTCAGCGTCTCCTTGTATAGGTGGAAAATGTATTGATTGCACTGATAAAGCACTTAACCTATAAAGGTGTGTTGACAATTGAAAAAGCAATGTGCAATAAGAAACCTGAGTTCATAAAGTATGTGCGTGGCTTAGTGCCTGAAAGTATGCGATGTGTTGTGCCTAAAAGTATGCTGCAAAATAAGAGCAGACTGTATTGTAATGTCGCGTTTATTGTTATGGCGAAATGTAGTATTATCTATTTTGCTTTACGCTTCAACTTGTTCCTATATCTGGAAGCATTTTATATAGTTAAGTAACTCTTCAGGGTTTTTACTCCAATTTAGAAACCAATTAAGAGTCCCACTATAGCTCACCCATGTGGCAACTGGCAGATTCCTTGTAATTCCGTTTGAAGCGACTGCTGACAATTACGGAACTGTTACAACAACGGCTACAGTGTCCCTTATAGTACCCAGTAAGAGGTCCTCCTAGTTGGTGTATGCCTAAATTGGCGATTTTCGTTGATGCTCCTTTCATTTGAAGTAAAACTGGTTGCCCCGGTATAACAGTTAGACCAGTGTTTTCTAAACTGTTTAGCTTGACCATTTTCATGGGCCAATGTGTACTTTTTCCGCTAAATAATGGTAGGTGGTCTATTCCTAAGTTAACGAGTTTAGCTGGTGTGCGTTTCTTTGCATGTATAAAGAGTGGGTCTCGTTTTAACAGTTAGTCCAGTGTTTCCTAAACTGTTTAATTTTCCACTATGAATTAACGAGTTTAGCTGATGTTATGTTAGTTTCCTTGAAAGTATTAACGGTTTGGCCTCATATAAAGGTTAGTCCAGTATTCTATAAACTATTCAATTTTCCACTAATTTATTTAATCTAGTAATATTGTTAACAAATTCAAAACATTAGAATAGATATTTTTTCGAGGCATACTCAGAATTCCGAATACTCTCTCAAACTCTGAAGCTAGTGATCTAAACCCTTAAGAGATTTTGCACCTTCGGCCCAGTGTGCAGCACCTTCTAGCTGCAGTCAAAAAATTCACTTATTCACAAACGGTTTCCAATCATTTTACTAATGTAGAAGCGAAGCACATGTTCAATTAATTTTTTATTTTTTTGCCTGTCTTTATGAGTGCTTTTTTTAGAATTTCATGCACATCTCAAACATTTTTATGGTCAATCACGTGGTCAGTTTACAAGCTTCACCACAAACATTCAAAAGCAGCAAAAACCAGCACCCAATCATATTAGCTGGTATTTTTGGTTCGCATTTTATGTGCTTTCGTTTGCCTTCTTTATGGCGTTTGCACCTACAAAATTCTCGCACACATACTTCTACTCATACATATCCATACAAACCATAAGCAAGTACATCTGACTTTGGTAAAGGCATTGGAAATTAAATGGCAAAAACCATCTACAAATTGCCTCTTATGCCGCCAGAGCGCCTCGTAAAATAATTTTCGAACACCCACACTCCCTCTCATCAGTGTCTCTTGCGCTATCTCTGCTCTTGGCTGGCTCCATTCGAATGTGGTTTATTTTCCAAATTTAGGGCGTACTCGAACTTTTAAAAAAATGCAACAAAATTGCTTCTTTTTGACAGAAAATATCATTGATATTAGAATCTCACCTGCGCTGATATGTGGCACTTTATGTTTATATGTATGTGTGTGTGTCTTAATATACCCTGTAGGGAAAACAATAACATCACTGCAAAAAATTTTTGTCTACTTTAGGCTCTGTTTCAGTATGAGTTCAGGCTGTGACCTCAGGCTGGAAAAATCTATTACTCATTAATCGTTTTTTTTTTTGCGAGAAATCGATATTTAAGGAAAATAATCGCTTTCAAGTCATAAATAAATTTTTGCATACGAAAAGTTGCTATTCAATATTTCAGTAAAAATATATTATGAGTAATAAAATGGAGTGAAAATTATCTTCAGTGCTAATTAAGATTTGTCTTTAATCCAATTTGATTAGAACTAATTTATACAAAATTATGTGTTTTCAGCTTTAGTGTGTTCATAGTGCCATAGGGCACTATTTAATAAAAATAAGTTAAAGTGTGTAATTGTCATAATAAATTTATTATAAATTTATGGATAGTATTAATGAAATTTATCCAAAGAAAATCGATAGTCAAAACAAAATTATCGATTAAAATGAAAGTCGATTACTTATTCAGAACCCTAATATAATTCCATTTTAATTTATCAAGCATACTCATACATATTAGTTAAAATACATGTCGGATCGATAGAGGATCAGTGCCATCGAAGCCGTTCGTGTATAGATGAGTACAATTGGTATCTCCAAAGAACATGTTCTCAAAGTAGCTGAAGAGGGAGACTAGAGTCACTCTGACCCAACTTCGGTAGGTATATTGTAACAGGCTAAACTCTTACTTGTCCGGACTCAACCTCGCCATACCAAATACTTACCCTGGGTGTAGTACGTCCACTCATACTAAACATCTCTGCAACAGTTGTAACTGCCAGTTTCCTTAGACTTCCGTTGGAAGAATTTGATGACGATTCTCAGAGTGATCCTGCTAATTAGGCAAATCAAAACGGACATTCGCATAGTCGCATGCTCAGACCTCTCCTCAACTAATCTTATTTTTTTTGTAATATATACAGTAGTAGGGCAGAAAAGGACTGGTCCGATCATTACTAAATCTTTAGCAGTTCAATGCCCAACTATTGAATTATCACGATATCCTACTTAACTAGAAGAATTTGGTGGCAGATCATGGTTTGAACTAGTAGTATTTTCAGAAACGATAAGAAGTGCACTCACTCAGTGTTACAGATTTTCCTTACTGGGTCGGTTTGACTGCTTGGCCACAAACTGTCTGAACGAAACAAACTTATCCTCTATTTTATACGGTTGACCAGTAAAACATATAAATTTTAAAGCCAGTTGGTTTGCTTAGTAACGGCTTTTGATGTCTGTCATTGTTACTGTAGCTGTTGGTATGTGTATACGGATTCCATTTTTAGGCAAAGCTTTTGTGCCAACAATTTGAATATGCAAGTCATAGCTAGAGAAGACTATGTCAGGCTATAATGCTCAACTATTTTACTTGAGTTCAATACGTTAACAATATTTTTTTAGAGTCAACACAAAATATGGGTTTGAACAAACTTTCGATAAACTTCTTGATTTATCAAAGAGGCAATTTCACTGTTCCTGGAATATATAATGACTCAAAAACTGATAAATGTTCAAGTTTGGACAGGTGTTAGGTTCTTTGAAGTTACATGAATAGATATAGACTCAAGAACTTCGACGACTGTCCGCCTTGGAGCTTAACCACCTCTTATAACAGAGTCGGCAGCTTAATATGGGCTAATCAAAGTTATTGCCAGATAATCAGGTCCCTTTAGCCATGCCTGGATAGGCTAAATATATTCTTCTTATTTATACCCAGAACGCAATATGAGTACCGGATGCGCAATATGAGTACCTGCAAGGTGGCGCAAAAGTAATCCTCCTATCACAAAATGCTATAAATTTTGCGATTGGCCCCTAAAGTCAGTTCTGTTTTGACATTTGTGTAGTAAACACATGCGAAATACACGTAAACAAACAATGTTACGCTACACTGCTCCAGAACGCGGAATATTGCTGACTATTTATTTGACCAATAATCGGTCGGGGCCAAACGGTTACTGTAAATGGTGAGCGCTACAGAGCAATGATCAACGAGTTCTTTTTGCCGCAACTTGATGAATTGGGATTGGAAAACATGTGGTTCCAACAAGACGGTGCAACAGCACACACTGCACGTGCCACAACCGATATGCTGAACATCGGAAGCTTACTTTTGCGCCACCTTGTATATATTCTTGGGAGTATGTTTGTTTGTATGTTTGGACTTGCAGCCTTAACGGCTGGATATAATAAAAAGAAATTTTTGCCAGGACATGCTACGATTACCACATTCTGGTTTAGAATATATATAAAAAGTATTGGAGAAATGGGTATGGTACCGCCCATGGACGTAATAATGTAAAGATACATATCTCTGAATTTGGATAAAATTTTGGCATAACATACCCTGACTACCTTATTTCATTTAAGGCTCTGTATAAAAAATTTTAGACCAGTGGGCGTGGCATCTCGCATAGACATACAAATTTCAAAGATTCATAACTTTAAGCTTCTAGCCAAAACCGCTGAATGGAATCAAAGAAAAGTAATTGCTACCGAGAAATAACTAATTTTCTTTCGAATGTGGTTAAGGTCAGGTATATATGAACCCTACTATTTATACCAGATAGATATCAGGTATTCTGCAAGTAAAAAATATTGCAATTTTGTCGAACATTTGTCAGTCCTCGCCATTTTTGATGTTGCAATTCTAAAATACATATACACAATCACATACCTAAATATATATTTGCATAATCAAGTATATAGAATCACAAGGCGATTCGGCATCATATCTATGCCTATGTAAATATCGTCATATTTATTTATTTACATACATATATATATATATACAGCTGTGTTCAATATAAAAGTAGTGAAATTTAAATTAATATCGTTCGACGAAATAAGAAGAATCTGTGATTTTAATAATTCCCATAAAAATATACCGAATTCCGTAAGAGAAACCACGTAAAAAGAAATTTCAAAGCTTACACAAAGTTCACGAAAGTTAAATAAACTTCAAAAATGGCCATCAAAATCTTCAAATTTTTTTGCAGAATTTCTAGGAAATTTTTGATACGTAGTTTTATAGACCAATCAATTTTAGTATAACATTATGCACGTCAGAACTCTCAAAATTAATTTTTCTTCATGTTTTTTAGGGAGAAATCACTCAACACCCTCGACTCAAAAATTCTGAAAATTCAAAGACATTTTTGAGAAAGTTCTTATCTACAAGATTGATTGGTCTACAAAATTGCGTGCTCAGAAATTTGTGTAAACTTTGAAATTTGTTTTGCACTTGGTTTCTGTTGTGGAATTCGCTATATTTTAAATTAAAACTATGAAAATAATAGCTTCTTCCTAATGCGTCGAACGATATCTATTTTAATTTCACTACTATTATATTGAACACAACTGTACATCTGTATGTACATATTCATCCAGCAGTTGTCAGTTTCGTATGAAGGAAGCCGTCCTTTTGAAGCTCGTCCATCATTGCGGCAACAGTTAAAAGCTTTTATTAAAAATTCATTTTTCTTGTTTACCGTAAGATAAACTAGAGGCACATACATATCAACATTTCGTACAAATATCCTTGCCTGCACTCATACACATAGACATATGCATCGAGGTATGTTGTATTATAGCAGTAAGTGACAAATATAAAAAATTATGATGAAAACTCTTACATATGTGTATACATACATTTATGTATTAATTCACCTGTAGTCGTAGAATTTGGGATTGTTTTTATTTTTGTACTTTTTGATGAATATCCTCACGCATCAACACCATAAATCATTGCTGAAAGTTTTGTGGTTATGAAAGAATGAATTGCTCTACAAGCATTTAAGGTAGTTTGAGCATATATGCAATTTAATATTTTATTTTTATTAATACGTTTATAGTTGATAGCTCTCTGTCTGGTTTGTCAACCTCTTTTCTGTAGAAAATCGTGAAATCTTGCAAACGCAGAAACCTCCCGTTGAGCTAGACGTTTGAAATGTGGTAAAAATATGGCAGGTGGCGCATGGATCAGCATTTCGAACATTCGTGAGTACGTCTATCTATTCTTGAATACCAATCCCTTGAGCTAGAGACTTAAAAACTTGAGTTCAGAAAGCAATGAAAACACAAAATTGGGGAATCTTGATATCGCTTTGAGAAAACCACTTTAGAACTGGAATCCTTGTGGACTAACACCTAAGTATTTTACCAAACGGGTGTTTGGTGGCTACCCAGAGGATGCTTGGACGCAAGCGCCCGGAAGTAGTGAGCTGCTTGAACCGCATGCAAAATAATCACTCTGGCCATTTCCATACACTATTATTAAATGGAGGACGGTATGGTTTCTTAGGGGTAAAACATATATAGCGTAGATCAAGAAGACCCTGGTGTAAAAGTCACCGTATTCGAAAAATCGAATTTGCTCATTTTAAGAGGTCAGCCATAAGAAACCATATTATTTGTAAAAAGCTTTAACTAATAAGTTCTTAATTCGCCCCACTGTGCAACAATCAACACTACGCCAAAACACTTTGAAACCCCTTAGTTATAAAAACCTGAAAATGGAAAATTTATTCTTGAACAAATACAAAACTTAAATAAAATCAGTGGAGTCTAATAAAAGTAAATAAACAGAGATGTTAACAAAATTAAAATACATAAACAACAATAACAAAGTTCAACAACAGCACCTATGACAAGTGGCAGCAATACGCAAAATATTAATAGAAAAGTATTACTTGAGAAGCTTACTCAAAATATTGGTGCAACTAAGACGAGAAGATTTGTAAACAAGAAGATGGCTGCTGCAAGTGGAGGATTGTATGACTTATTTTGCGAATGTTTTGTAATTTAATTTCTGTATCAACAAGCAAACGAACAGACAACATTCATGGTCGGTCACACTTAGAGCTGGACAACAAGCGCACAAATACATGCACTGGCAGATAGATGACAGACTGGAAAGCAAGCTTTAGCAAATAGAAGCGCAGAGTATATTGCAAAGTGTTTCGAATAGAAAAGTGTAGAAAATTATATACCCTGATGTGGCCCCCAAAGCAACGGATTCAACATATTACGTTAATAGAAGCCAAAGTAATAGTTTTTAAAATTTTCGTCAGTAGGTCTGTACCCGCTTTATGAATTTGAATACAATTTTCTACGATTTATTTCTAGATATCCAGCGTTAAATTTTGAATACATTTTACCACACTGATATATTTTATTCCCTCTGTATGCAGTGGTGGCAAGAAAAGTTCGCTCTAAATATTTTTAAACATATAGTCAAATTTTAAGAGGCCGATACCTTTACCTATGCGATTCTGGCCGTTACCTATCAAAGCATGCCAATCATTGCTTTCCATCGATAACTGACGCCAAATGGAAACACCAATGGAGTTTAAGACATCCTCCACACAACTTAGACCCTTTGTGATAAGGTTTAAACATGTGTGGATAGATGACAAGAAAAATGGATGTGAAAGTAGATTTAGTCAACGACGACCAGTTGGGAATCCAGAGAAATGAAATAATAGGAGACGGGCAGGTGAGAAAAAGACTGTAGTACAAAATTAAACGACTGAAAAAGATGGGATACCGATTGAACTAAAGTTAGGGAATGCAGATATATCTTGACGTGGGTGCCTTCGCAGCTGCTGTTAGGTCTTGGTAAGATAAAACTTTTGGGAGTTTTAGACATTAGGCGGAGATGCGGATAGAAAATCGAAGGTGCAGGTTGAGGGGTTCAAGAATGAACTCTACTAGTTGAAGGGATGATAAACTCAACACAGCTTCACGAAAACCGGAGAGACGGCAACAAAAGACGTTGATAACAACATACGGGCGAGCGGCCGGTCTCGGAAGAATGCATCCCCAATATAGGCGCCGCATCTAAAGGACTCTCAGAACCACGCATTCTGAACTGCCTTGCTGGAAACCTTAATAGACAACTGCTTGATATGAGATCTGTTTCCAAGTTTATACCTTGACGAACAGAGTGGTGAGATGCAAGAACGCATAATAAAGCTCTTTTTAATACAACGGTATATCGACAAATTATCAACAACCGCCACAAGGAGCTGTTCACTTCTTTCATCAACTCCCACTTGGCGAGAGATACAATTAGTCCGAAATCACTACCTAAGCGGAAGTCCCGAGTTGATATAGCTGGTAATCTTCAATCTTGATGGTGTAAAGATTAACAGGCCTTCCTCTTCAGACTAAAATCCCAATAAGTAGCTCAAGCCTATTGAAACCTCATATTTCCCAGGGCTTAAGTTAGCTGTTGTCTAAGGTAATACTTCTATGACCCTGTTGCCTATGCGCGAGCAAGGCGCGCTGGTAGACCAACAGTCTTAGTTCGAAGAAAGATTGACACTAAAAACAGAACTGGGTATAACAAAGAATCGTTGTGTAACTTAATGAGGAAATGCATAGTCGAGTTGGCTGGTGTCTCATTTCAGAAATTCAATTCGAATTGCAGGCAAAAATTACTATACAACAACAAATAGACCATAGATACGTCTACGGTGCGCCGAAATACCAGCAGATAGCAATGCAATGCCGAGTAAATGATGCTTAGCAATCAAGTTGGACTTGAAGTTAGCGCCACAACTCCGCAGCTCATCACCTAAATTCGACGCCTTCAGTTTGTACACGTGCGAGTGTGCGTGTATGTGTGTGTGTACGGCTCCTTGTTTGTGTGCAGCTGTGCTGTTGAACTCAAATTTCATGCATCACTTCCGCATTCAAAACGCTTGAGTAGACGAAGAAATCCAAGACATCATTTGATGGCAAGTTGCAATGAATGCAGCAGCGCAGCAGATGGAAGTTAAACTGAAATATATTTTTTTTACAAAATAAGGGAGAGAAGGGCGCTAAGATAAACTAGCGTTTCATCTTCTCTGAGGCGTTAAATTCAAAACTGTAAATCAAGCTAACACATTTGAAGCGCCATAGTTACAGTTTGGCGCCACACCCTGGCTCAGGTAGAGTTTCGTAGGTTTGTTGAGTCCGAAAAGAAGTTTTTTGAGCGCGTTAACAAGCTGTTGATAAATTGAAAAGAAAGTTGTTAAGTATTCAAATATTTTTATTTCATTAACGAAATACATACCAACTTTTGTGTCAAACGTGGAACGTAGTAAATTTGTTACAGACAAGCCGTAAAGCTCGTAATTAAATGTTGCTCATACGCCCTGTTGCACAAATTTATGGAGCTTTGAGTATTTGAAGTTTCAAGACGCAACGCTTTTATTGCTTGAGTGATTTATTACTTGTGTTTTGTAACACTTCAGATTATTGCAAGGACAAATAGAATGCAGACTTCAGCTGATTTCTGGCGGAGTATTATCCATGCAATGATCAAGCGATAGAGGGATGCCATAGTTAGTCGAGCTAAAAGCAATCACGTGTGTTGTACTTGTAGTTGATACAGCTTGGGATGGGGTGAGGAGGAAAAGGGCAGCAACTGTTATATTTTTGACCCAAAGAATACAGAAATTCCCTGACAACGCCACAACTTCGTTTATTTAATATTGAGTTCCTAAGCCATACTGGCTTACTTCCGATAATAAGGTCATGCGCCCAATTTGTACCTTCAAAGCTGACTATAGCTCAGACTTATAGGTGCTTGCTAACGATAAATCTCACTTTTCTTTTTGGAAGAAGCTGAGTTGATCGCAAACCTCTGGGGCATTAACACTTCTGGAAGGAACCAACCACGCAAAGAAGCTGGCGCAGAAAAAACCGAGAGCATAAACAGTGGCTTGAACCGAAACTGGAACAAAAACAGAATCATAGCGAAAATTTAACTAACATGGTAACAGAAACATAAATATGAACCAAATTGGAAAACAAGCCGTACACACACACGCACACAGACTCTTAACGAAACCGGAATCGAAAATGAAGCCGGAAAGGAATTTGGAACCGAAACCTGAACATAAACTGGAACTGAAATTAGGAGCAAACTAGAAACAGAAGCAGAGACCTGAGCCAAAACTGGAACTGAACTACGGAATATAAAGTCTTGTTTAAAACGGAATCGAAACACTCTTACTGAAACCGGAACTGAAACCGTAACCAAACCAGGAACAAAAACAGAAACCTGAGCCAAAACTGGAACTGAATCCCAGAACATAAACTCTTAGTTAAGACGGAACAGAAACACTCTTACCGAAACTGGACCTGGAACTTACAGAAATATAAACTGGAATCGAACGGAAGCAGAAACAGACTCTTTAAGAAACTGAACTCAACCCAGAACATATACAGAAACAAGAACCGAAACGTTAACTAAAATGGGAACAGAAGCAGAAGGTGGAACCGAAACTGGAGCTAAAACCGGAATAGAGCTCGAAAACAAATTCTTGAACTAAAACGAAGGCTGAAACAGAAATGTAAACCAAAACATAATCGGAAACAAGATACAAGAAAAGAAACAGAAATCGGAGTGGAGGGCTGTCCGGAACTGGAACCTACATTGTAACATGTGAACTAACAACTGATGTTAGCACACATCGGAAAAAGACAACGAGACCGGTGCCACAACGTAATAACAATCGGAAGCGAAACTATAAAAGTAGGATCTGAAAAAAAAAATTGTAAACTGCGTAAAAATGGAACCGAACCATGGCCGAAACCTAACCGATTCATTTAACAAAACAAACTTTCACCATAATCGCAATAGAACTAAATACAAAACCTCAACCATCATGAAAAATGTTATCAAAATCAATTGAAAAACAGCAGACTTTTGGACTTATTCCCTTCTATCAGAAGTTTTCCTTTTGAGCCTACACCGTCTACGAATTTTAAGCAAATGCTTCTTATACTCAAAGTTCCTCTGCCCAAAGCTAACTTGCCTGCCTTTTTCTTTAAAAGCCATATCGAAAGTCCCAGGTTCAAGTAAGGTAACAGTTAACAAAAGAAAATGGTTTCAAAAAGCCTTTAGGAAGAGTTTTGAGAGTGTAGTTCTGCCATGAAAAAATTGTTGGCGCACATTATCGGCCTAAGCAGATGCGGCTCGGAGTCGGCAATATAAAATAATTTAAATTTTTGAATTTGTACGAAAAATTAGAAGCAGCACATCATAAATAAGAAGAGACGATCTTAAGCTCCTTAGAGGTACATCGGACAAAATTATTATTATTTTTGTTCTTATAGAAATTAGAGCTTTTAAAGAGCAATGTAAGTAAGGAGAAGTTTTGGTTCTAACATGTAATGTCTCTGTTTATTAGCTGCGTCAGAGTTTCAGCTATGGTTATAATTTCTCAAATTATATTGTTGGTTGTAATTTGTATTAAACTTTAAGTTATGCTTTTTCAATATGAAGGAAATATCTTTTGACAGGGTTCTTATACCACATACTCAGGTTCTCAATTCCTTTAGTCAAAGCGCCAACGCTTTGTCACTCCATTTCCTATCACCATTCACCCACACATTCTGAAGTATATATAGATAGCTCTTGATGGAGATCGCTACATAGCTATTCGCGCATCAAACCCGACCACAGACGCACAAGTGGCATTTGTTACCAACTTCATAAAATCCAGCTGTACGCACCGTCGGCGCCAATCAGCGTCACTCATACGCCAGAGCATACCAAAGCACAGCGCAGACTGCACATAAATGTAGAGGTGCATGGTGTGTGTGGGTGTGTGTGTGTGTTTGCAGCGATGCAAATCATTTTCAAATGTCTTTCATGCGCCGTTATTTGTTTGCCTTTACAACGCTCTCGGCCTCCGTCTCCCTCTCTCTCTCGCTGTATATATATGTTCATTAGGCGCACTGCCATTCTTCAGGTGCGTCAGCTGCATTGTTGCTTTGGTGGTGGGAGATGCTGATTCTTGTCTAGTTTTTGTCGAGTTCTATGTGCCGCGTGTAGGTGTGGGTGTGGGTGTGTGTGTATGTGTGTCTCTATGAAAATGTGTTTGATTGTGTGGCTTTTGTGGTGATTTCACATCTATTAAGAGACCTGCCACACTATACATCAACGTACGCCAATTATCTAAGCGTTGTTAGCAAAAACAACTAATCCCGCAGACGATGAACCTTGCTGGCAGACCTTGCTTGAACCGTTATTCGTTATGAGGACATGGCGATGTGATGATGCACAGTGGCTGGAGCCGGAGTTTGTTTGTTTCGGGAGGAGTCACAATATTTTTAGACTAAACGAAATCCTGATCAGGCCCTAAGATCCTGAAGGTCTGTGGTAGGCAAGATGTTTGTGAGATCTCTGAAAGCAAGTGGTCAGGGAAGCTTTATGTAGAGGAAATAGCTAGGCTTGTACGGATGTCGTGGTGTCATTGACAAACAATGGGGGATCTCTGCAACGGTGGCTGCACGATATGGTAGCTAAGGGAACTCTTCGTAACAGACCATGTCTCTGAGGGAATATGCTAGACAATGCTACCATACTGTTGGTCCTGTGCAACGAATGACTCTGTTTGGAATCAGCGTAGAGCTCACTTCAACTTCTTTTATGAATTGCTAAGCTGTCCATATGTTCATATATTTGGCGAAATCTTCTCAGCCGATACTCTAACTAAGCTTCGAGGTGAGCACAAAAGCCCGTCCTGCACTCTATCTTGCGACACCACCTCATGCAAGGTGTCGACATATTTCTGGACACTTCTTTTCTCAAGCGCTGAGTAACTCAATTTCTCTTTGGTGATTGGAGTGTTTACAGGGTACTGCCTTATGGCAACGCTTAGTTTGGATGGGTTCGAGTTTTCTAGGAAATCATCCAGAATTGATGACGAAATTCGGTTGTTGCTACCATCCGGGCTATTTGCGGTTTTATTCAGTCTTTCCTAGAAGTTGTCCTCAGAAGTGAAACAAGGGCTATCCGTTTGGTTGGTATGATGAGTCCTGTTTCACTGCCATTAACCCTACTGTGGCGGTTTGAGACTAGAGTTCGTGAATTAACCAGGTGAAAGTATTTGAAGCATCCTGACAAAGGCAAAGGCCCACTTTATGCGCCTGTATGAGTTTAAATATTCCAAAGACACCGAGCGATTTTTATGAAGGGCAATGTACAACAGGCTGCAGTCAGCCGTGGGCGAACTGATTGCTTTTATTAAGAAATCTTCAAAACTGGTAAATTTACGTCCACATAGAAAATCTTGCAAAACTTTTATGTGAATTATCGAAACATGTGATATCTTTTTAACAATTTTGAATAAGCTGGGATACATTTTTTGTTGTCTCAGAAGTTAAAATTCAACACTGTGCGCCTTGAAAAATGTTGAAATAATGTGCTACCCACACCACATGAAAATCAATGCCATATCCAAACCTATCGACTTTAATGGTAACATCCTCAACGCCGCCACCAGTAGCATCCATAACCATAAACGTCGCCATGGATCCATGACTTTATTTTAAACAACGTCCATTTGGCGCAGAAATATCTTGCCAACCTTTTGTGATGCAAAAAATGTTTAATAGACAGAGGTAGGTAATGCAACTTTGACACACACACATCCCGTGCACCCCTCAGGAGGCACAAAGGTGTGCAAAAGTATGTGCTGTGCAGCAGCTATTAGCTGCAACTTGCTGTAGTCCTTTAGCTCATTTAAAATACTCGTAGCCGCATAGTGTTACGCGCGCCATTGCCGCGCTCATTAAAAAGTTCACTGACGATTCATAACTGGCAGACAAACAAACTAGTTGTAAACTACTTCGAAACTAGTACGAACAGGAAGCCCAAGTAGTCAGTTAGCTCTTCTTTTTTCTATATAAGCAACTGGTATTTTAACGATGTCAAATTTATTTCAATGTATTACAAAGTAAGTAAAATGTATTTTAGATTCTCCAAATATATTTTAGAAAGACTGAAATGTTTTTCAGAAAATTTTGCTTATGATTGATAGCTTCTCTTTTCTTCCAGCATGTATGTATCTTTTCTGCAATACATGTAAGCTTTTCTAAAAGAAAATTTAAATTTTCTGAAATACATTTTATTTTTATTTAAAACACCTTTGAGCGTTTCTAACCTTTGAGGCTTCCTGAAATACAGTTGGAAGATCTAAAAATTTGACTTTTCCTAAGACACATTTTAGCTTGAAATAAAATTGATACCTTCTGAAATACATTTGACTTTTTCTGAAATACGTTTAAAGCTTTTCTGAAATAAAATTTTGTTTTTCTAAAAATATATTGGGATAAATTGAGAAATATTTAACATTTGTACAATACATTTGAGCTTTCTGAAAAACATTTGCAGCTTTTCGAAATATATTTGAGCTTTTCTGAAATAAAATTTATATTTTCTGAAATACATTTGAGGCTTTCTTAAATACATCTGGTTTTCCGAAAAGAGTTGGAAAAGTTGTAGTCCGAAATAGACCAAACAAATCATAATTCAATTTTAGTAAATAGAATTAAATTTTAAGTGAAAATAATTTAAATGTCTCCAATCATGGTGGCTATGTACTCGGCGCACATACAAGCGCTCACAGATTCAAGCTCTATTGTTGGAAAGACGAAATTTCAAAATAAATAAGTGCTACTGGGATTTTTCCAAATCTGAGCAGTCCAGTATTTTCCAAAAATTTTAATATTTGTTTAGTACTGATGTGTTCCTTTTCGGACTAGTTTGAGTTTAGTAAAACAATTCTAGTTCTAAACTGGTATTTTTTCTGACCACTTTGGTGCTTTACTGCAGTGTACTTGTACCCCTGCATCTGCTGTCGTGTATTCGTTATTCGTAGACAGACCACAAAAACCTTCACTACAACACTTGCCAACAATGCCACCAATTCCAACAACTTCGTTGCACTGCAACTCCGCTGCAGAAGGCGCTCATAACGGTCAATGCGTAATCACTGCTTATTTGAAGTTTCTCGTAGTCAATGGTGTTTTAAAGCTTTTTTGATTTAGTAGCATTGATTGCGGCTTAGTTGTAGATACGAATCTATGGCCATAGCTCTTCAGTTTATTTGTGCACTGCACTCAAAGCGTTTTGCACTTCATCGCCATCAATTGTCCATGGTAGAGATACCGTTAATTGTGCAGGATTTGTTTATGCGAAAAAATCGTAGCAAAAACGTCTACTAATTAATGCTTGTAGGCAGTAATGAGATGCGTAGAGCAAGTACGTGGTCTTTCAACTGAAATTCAACGAGTTGTACTTAAATTCATGGTATGCTAAGAATGAATGCTTATTTCTGTATTGAAGGAATTTGGTGGATAGATTGATATATTACAAGGATAGAGAAGATAGTCCAAGTTCAGTTGTTGAGCTTAAGTAAAAAAGTTGGAGTTAGTTTTGTATTGTTATATAAGTCATGGTTATATTTAAAATATATCCGTCAATACTAAAAGCTTTGAAACATACTCAGATGCACGTTTTACTTGCCGTTAATGGAATGGATTGTGGGCGTGGTTATCAACCCATTAACGTTATTAGCTACAAGTACTAAAAAGGAGACCAGAAATTTTCATAATCGTGGATATAAAACTTAGGGAATACTCACCTTTTGGTGATGGCAGGGACAGAAGGGAATTTCGAGTTCAAATAATGACGGTGCCATAGCCATTTAAAAAATTTATATTTCTTTTCATTTTTTCTTACAACCCCCCTTTGGAAGTAAATATAATTAATATCAAATAGTTTTGCCTTTTATATTCGTCACTGAGAATCGTTATCAAGCTCTTCTGACGGATGTCCATGGAAGCGCGCAGTTTTAACAAGGTTGGACCAGTGTGATATTGGTGTTAGAAGAGTTGGTTCAATTGAACAGGAAAAGAGATGTTTAGTATCGTAAGGGGGCATTCCACATGCAGGGCAAGTATTTATTATGGTGGGCTAGAGTCTGGATAAGTAGGAGTCCTCCTCTTAAGCTATTTCAGGTGGTTGAATAACAATTAAGGGGTTCAAAGGCCGGGATCTGAGGGAGTAGGTCGGTTAGAATCCCGCCTATGTTTCTCTCTTTACATAGTTCGTCAATGGAGTAGGGAGACAATTTAGACTACCTCTGATGAAGAAGGAAGCCTCGAAATATAGAAATTAAACAGAAGGAGGCCCTAGCCAAGCTGTGGCACCCCTTATTAATCCGTCGAGTTCTAGATTTCCTAGACATCCCCGCCAGATTGCTATAAAACGGTTTGGCGGGAGATGCTTACTCTTCCATTAGGCTATCGGCCCATTCAGAGTGCTTCTTCAGTGCCCTTCCCATTCTTCTCCACTCACTCTCAATCTCCTCTTTTCCTTCTGGTTCATTAGCTACGAAACCCTCTAACCTTGTGCAGCAAAACTAAGTAGTCGATGACTACCTGGCCAATGGGTTCAAACCAATCTCTCGCTAAAAAAAACCGGTCTTCAACTCGAAAATTTTTTGTATTATTTTATAACTTGCACATTAATAAAGTTTGAACGGTTTTTATAAGTTTAATACAGTCTCACTGTTTGAAAAATTTACATATTAATGGAAAAAAACAAAAAATTCAATTTTTAATAACAAAACATACAAAGTTTTCTAAGCTAGCTTAATTGAAACTACATACATACGTACAGTTGTGTTCAATATAATAGTAGTGAAACTAAATTGTACATCGCTCGACAAAATAAAAAGAATCTGTGTTTTTAATATTTTCATTTAAAATATAGCGAAGTCCATAACAAAAACCACATAAAAAGAAATTTCAAAACATACACAAAGTTCAGGAAAGTTTATTAAACTTTTAAAAATTCATATCAATATTTTTGGGCATAATTTCGGGAAAATTTTTGAGTACGCAGTTTTATAGCACATTCAATTTTAGCACAATAATGTGCAAGTTCGAAGTACCTCAAAATTTCGCTTAAATTTTTTGAATATTTTTTTCTCAAGGATGTTGGGTATCTTTTTCCATACAAAATTAATTTTTCTTCATGCGTTGTATCAAAAAAAAATCAAACAACACCCTTGACGAAACAAATTCTGAAGATTCAGGGAAATTTTTGAGCGAGTTCTTACTTGCACAATATTATACTAAAATTGATTGGTCTACAATACTGAGTACTCAAAAATTTTCTAGAAATTCTGCCAAAAAATTTTAAGATTTGATGGCCATTTTTTTAAGTTTTATTAATTTTCCTGAGCTTTGTGTGGACTTTGAAATTTCTGTTATGGACTTCGCTATATTTTTGTATATTCTTATTTCGTCGAACGATATTTATTTGAATTTCACTACTATTGTATTGAACACAGCTGTATATGGCATTTTGATATGAATTCTAGTTCTAGTTATAGTCAGACTCAACAAGTACAATTTTTTTTCTAAACTACATATTAAACACATAAACTTAAATTAAAAAGAAGACCGTAAAATTCAGCATAGCAGAACATCTCATGAACCTTCCCAAGTCCATTACTTCTCTGCGATCAGCATGAGTATACGATTCATTAGATCATTAGCCACAGTCTCATTCAAGGTATTCAAGCGTGCTGCCAAAAAGTCACCAAATTTGGTGTAGAGTATTTCACGTGCAGATGGGTGATTAGCTTTTGCCGCCCCCGCCGCTCCCGTGCCTAATGTGTAGGTACTTGCAGGCGAGAGACGACCATCATCATCTAACATATCAATATCGGGGTCATCAAGATCATCCAAATCAACATCGGGCTCAGCGTACTGTTCATCGATGATCAAACTAGCCGATGAGTGTGGTATTTTAAGAGTTTTGGTTTTATAAATTGTATCACTATGGCTGTTATGATTGTTGTTATTGTTATTATTATTAAGACTATTATTCAATGGTAAAACTTTGCTGACATTCGAGTTCAGACCACGTCCACGTTTATCTTTTGTTATCAATGAACTACGATCGCGTGATGAATATCTTGAATTGTGTTCGTTAATGGTGATTGTGTTGAGTGAGAGTGTGTCAGGTGAATCGGGCTCATCTTTAATATAGATGGATGGTGAACTCGACGAAGAACGTGAACTTGAGATAGCGATAAGTGCTGCTTGAGAGTCTGGTAAAGTTGGCGTTTGTTGATGGGATTGCGTGGTTGCGAATTGTTGTTGTTGTTGTAAGTTTGATTGTTGATGCTGTTGCGATTGTGAAGGTGGCCTGGAATTAACAGCGCCCATAGATGGAATGGCATTAGCGTTTAAACTTAATACCACATCTGGTGGCATGTTGATTGGTTGGTGCTCCTGCTGTTGTTGTTGTTGTGCGCCCATTGCAGTTGGTATGGGTGTATGTGACTTTAGTTGTTGCTGTTGTTCACTTATTGGCGGTAACGGTAAAGGAAAATTGCCCATTTGTAGTTGTAGTTGTTGTTGTGGATTGTTTTGTTGTTGTTGTTGCTGCTCACTTAAGTGCTCCTGGTTTTGGTTATTGGGATTATTTGGATCATTGGGCGCAAAATATTGATATTCATCGATAGCGCTGCTATTGTTGTTGCTATGCTGTGGTGGTTGCTGTTGTTGTTGTTGTTGCGGTTGCTGGGCATCAGTAGAACTTTTATTGCGCTCGCGTGATCTGAAAAAAAGAACAAGAATATATAAAACCTGTGGGTTTTCAAAGTTCTAGCTTGAAATTCAAAACTTAAAATTCAAGTAAGAAATACGAACTTCAAAACATAAAACTTCAAACACAAAATTCTGTTTTAAAAATTCAGGTAAAAATATTCAACAAAAGTCCAAAAATTCAAAATTGAAAACTAAACATAGCATTCAAAATTCATATCTCAGAATTAAATATTTTGAACTGACACTTCAGATTTAAATATTCAAATGTCAAAAAAATATAAAGCCAAAAACCAAAAATTCAAATTTTTAAGATTCGAATTTCACACCCAAACTGCATGTTCCAAAACTAAAAATTCAAAATCCGGAAACGAATATTCAAAATCCAAAACCTAAAGTTCGAATTTCAAAATACAAAGTTCGAAATTCAAAGTATACAATTTTTTATAAAAATAAAAATTCGAACTCTTAAATGAAACTAAAAACCTAAGTTCCGAAACCGAGAATTCAAAATCTAAATACCGAAATTTGAACTTCAAAACTGCTTTGAAAATCTCAACTCGAAAATTCAAATTCAAAGTTCAGAAATCCCAAAATTCAAAATTTAAAACTCAAAATATAGAATTGAAAATGCAAACTTCAAAGTTTACGGTTTCAAACTCAAAGTATGGATTTAAAAATTTAAACAACAAATTCCAATTTCAAAGCATAAAACCCAAAATACAAAATTCGGTTTTGGAAATTCAGCGCAAAAAAGTTAAATTTAAAATTCGAAAATAAAGGCAAGTACATAGTTGGAAATTTAAAACTGGAAACTTTGAATTGAAAATTGCAAGTTCAGAATTCATGATTTCAAAATGAACACATGGATTTAAAGATTCAAATGTAAAATAAACAAACTCTAGTCGAATATCAAAAAATCAAAATCCAAAACCATAAATTCTGGATCTAAAACCAAAAATTCTAACTTCACAAAATTCGCATTTCAAAAGACAAAATTTCAAACGAGTTGGTTATATCCAGAGCTCAAAAATATATATTCAAAGCTCAGAACCAAAAATTCAGTATTTAAATTAAATATAAATAAAACTCAGAACACAGATTTGAAAATTTAAGGTTCAAAATTTACAGTTTCCAACACAAAATATTTATTATAATTTCAAAATTACAAACCGAATTTCAAAACACAGAATTCGAGTTAAAACTGTTCACTTTAGGATAAAATATTAAAAGTGAGCATTTAAATTTCAATATTTTAAAAACCAAATTTTATTTAATACCAAGATATCCTAAGACAAAATGTTCTTCAATCGTCTGCAGATATTGTATAAATTCGACAGGCAGCAGAAAAGAATAATCTTGCACTACTTATTCGATATATAAAATTTAAATTAAATAGTCAAATTAAAAAACCTATGTTTCATAACCTTAAAATGCAATATTCATTTAAATCATATTGAAATCTAAAATATAAATTAACAGTTTAATTTCAAATTCAAAAGTCATCCTTCTTCAAACAAACTCTGAAAAATAGAGTTTTTGAGAAAACTTGAATTAGGGCGTTTTGAAAAAATATTTGGCTCTTCCACTCTGCCGTCGAAATTCTGAAGTGCATACAGTAAAAACTAAAAGTCGAGAAATGAATGCTAACAATTTCTTTTTTTCTTATTTCAACAGAAAATTTAAAAAATTATAGACTAGCTTCTTTAAATAAAATCTGTGTACATAATCGATAACCGCCTAAGTCTTATAATTTTAGATGAGTCTTAGGCGCTTTTTGCTTTTGGCGACAGACATATTCGGAACTACAAATTCAAAACCTACAAACTGTTTTTCGATACAAAAAACGTTACTCACTTGCGCTCTCTAATGACTTCCTTTAGAAAAGCCATCGCATCGTAGTACTCCCATTTGGATTTGAAGCGTACACCCAGCATCTTCTCATGATTCAGCTCACGTCGAAATATCTCGCGCAAAGATGTAAATGTGCGCTGCACCCGCTCGCCACTAACACCAAAAACACGTCCCAATTCATTCCATTTCAGCGCCTTCTTCTTGTCCGAACGCTTGTAGTGCGGCAGCCGACAATCCCAGAGTATGGGATTCAAGCGTACCAGCTCGATAAGACGCCGCTTTTCGATATTGAGGCGTGAGAATGCCATCTCACCCGCATCTCCAGTTGGTTGATCACTCTCGAGTGTGGCTATTTTGACTGATTTTTTTTTGTAAAGTTTTAGAGGACAAAGTCTGCGGATTAGTGAAATAAAAGCTGGGCACTCTAAAGCGTTTATTAGCCTATAGTATGAATTGCAACAACAACTGTTTAGGAATTTCCTTACCAAACTTTAAATTCTCTTAATGTACAGTTATACCTTACTGTTATTTACACGCACGCTCTCTTATTTATTCACACCCATACATTGAGAAGTATTTAAGTATTTTCTCGTATCCGAATTGCGCATTGGCAACAATAGTTCGGCGCTCTCTCTTAGCTGCTCTTGCTCACTCACTTAACGTTTTTGGTATGAGTTTCATTAACTTTTGTAGTTGGCTTGTATTTGTTGCTAAAATTGGTGCTTGTAGGTGGTAGTAGTAGTAGTGTGGCAATAACGCTACCAATAAATTAAATGCGCAGGCGCTACTAAATGGTGGATGCTGTAATTAAAAGCGGAAAGATGGTTAATGGGTAAAAAGAATTTTTTTTCTGCATTTTACAAGATAATTTCCTAATGAGCAAAATTAAGCATACTTTAATTAACTGAAGTTATGTAATGAGTTGGAAATACTTAAACATACTCGTACAGACTTGCATATGAAGAGATCAGAGTTAAAGCTACAACAAGTGGAGGCTAGCTTTAGGAGACATATTCTGTTAACCACTAGGCTATCATAACGATGGGTTTTAAGTAGTAGTGGGACTATTTTCGAATAATAATCGAATATATACTATTCGAATAAACGAATAATAATATTCGTTTCAAAAAATTCGAATAGTATTTATTCGAATAAATTATTCGTTTATTCGAATAGTGTTATTCGAATAGTTGTATTGAAGTGCGAGAGATGTCGGAAGCGAAATTCACTGTCTTCCTCGCTTGTAGTGATATTTGTTTAAGTATTCGAATAATACTAGTATTCGAATAATACTATTCGAATAAAAGTATAAATTATTAGAATAAATACTATTCAAATTATTTATAGTCTTCGAATAAATGGATTTTTTATTCGAATAATTTTTATTCGAATAGTGCCATACCTAGTTTTAAGTCAGCTAAACTACTATGTCTATAAATTTTCGTTAATTGTTATTCTTGCCCTTGAACTCATTTGTAGTAATGAATACTTTAAAATGTTCAGGCTGTAAAAATCACCAATCTTTTGTTGGTATACAAATTAGTATTCAAAATTAATATTTTATTAGTAAACCCGAAATTTGGCTGTCAGTTTTGGAAAAGAAAAATTTTTAATTGTATAGGTCTAATGTCCACTGAAACATACATGCCTTTGCACAAATGCAATTTTACCTTTCCTAAAAACAACATAACACATATGTTAATACATGCTTATATAATTATTCTACGCAAATTATGTATCTAATTACTAAATACATACTTATCAAAAAACAACAAATTCAATAAAAGAGAAATAGCCATATGTAAGGAGACTCATTTTCTTATTGAGGGTTATTGACCTTCTACGGTAGCAGCTCGAGCCTCGCAACTTTTCTGCCACTTTTACATAGTTGATACGCATTATTCATAAAATAAAATTTTGATATATTAAATTTCATTCAAAATGAATATTAGCGCAGTGATTTTAATTTTAATTTATTTATTTGTGACACAGTGTTGTTGGATTAGAAAAATAACTCTTCGTGAAAGTATGACTACACATTTAATTTGCCTTAAAAATTTGGTTAAAATTTTTGGAAAGGTTTAGTTTTGTATACCTTAGGGGATTTTAAACAACCCTATGAAAATGGAGTTTGGCTCGTTACTCCTGTTGTCGAGCGTGTTTTCTGAAATATGCGAATGCAGTTTTTTTATTCTTCATAAGACCACACAAGACCATAAAAAATGCATCAAATACTAAAAACAAAATTCTTTAACAAATGAAAAACTGCTGGATGGACAAGTGACTGCCAAGCGGCGCTAGAAGTTTGCTGATAAATGAAGTTTATATGAATCATAATCTGCATCACGGGATTTGAACATCAGATCTCGAAAATCCCGGTACATATGAAACGACCATCAAGCAATGCATACTATTAAGTTTTTGAAATTAAATCTCTTACCAACTGGTACATTATACAAACATACGTACCAATTACTTAGATGTGCACTATAAATTTGAGAATGGTCTCGTATGTGGACTTAGTTTTTATTATGGTTAAAAATATTTATTTACTTTTTCCACTGCTGTTATTGGAGATTGCTAGACAGAGTTGTAGACGTTGAGTATTGACGCGATTGCAAGAAAGTAAATTGTCAATTACGTGACACTATCCTGTAACTATCAAACTGTTTTCAATTGTCAGTAGCAGTCTGCAGTCCAGTGGCGGCACAACTGATTTCAACTGTCGTCATCAGTAGTATATACTCGTAACCAGTGCCATTCAAATGATTTAGCACAACCCAGTGTTACCAGAACTGTGTGACGATTTACGGTTCTTACTGAATTTATAAATACATACTTTTATTGTTTTTTTTTTATTATTGTATTAAACTTTACTAAATTATAGTTTTTTCCCGTTTATCCAAAAACTGCAGTGTGAAAGGGCAGTCAGCGTGTTCTATGTTATGCTGGTTCTGCGATAGTGTATCTCTTGAAATTTGAGGTAGAAAGCTTTTTTTGATACTTTATGAGTGCCTTAAAATATCTGGTGTTCTATATTGAAGACCATGAAAATATCTCAAATGCTTTTTCTAATTCACTGCGCTGCGTAGACTCATCTGATGTGGGAATTCCCAAGCTCAGAATTTATTTCAATACTCTCTAACTCAGCGGAAAATGTATTGAATTTATTTTGCAATAGAGCGTTCTTGAAATGAATTCTGGGGTAAAGGTTTTTTGATCACTTCCACTTTTACAAAAAATATTTTAAAAGGAGACGTTAATGCATGTAAACCAAAATTTCTGACCTTTTGAATAAGAAGTTACTTATCACAACAACGTTAAGTAAGACTTTGCTCTTATAACTATCGAACTATAGCGGCCTTGGTTGCTCACTGATAAGCCCATTTGCAAAACTGAAGTCTGGATTTCATCTGAGTAGCAAATCATGTACGAAGATAAAAAATTTATGCATTTCTTAGCAATTCTTTAGCAATGACTTAATTTTTTTAGCTATCGTACTCAGTTTGTTCTTTATCAACAAATTGTTTAGTTTTCAAATAACTAACGCCCATCACTGATGTTATACACAGTTTGACCCAAAACTTCGATTTCCTTACTTGTTTTAATTTATGTTGTTACAAACTACCATTATTGAGGCTCGCATACTGGGTATAAAAAATCTCAGCATTACTTTCGCTTTGTCTGATTAAAATTCCCACACGTGCAATCACACACATTTATATATTAACATATATAAGTTGCTACATACCATGTCGGAAAAAATAAATACAGTCTAAAAATTTGACCATTTAAAATATAGTTGGAAATGCAGAACTTTGAACATTGCCACGCTTACTTCTCTACGGTAGTGCTAAAAAGAGTCGCAAAAATCTTTATTCTTTTCAAAAAGAGTTTGAAAATTTGTTGGTGGTATTACTTATCCGGTATCCGGTACCTAGTACTTGATCTAGAACCTTTGATATGGTAGGCCAGCACAATATCACCACAACTAAGCGGCCCTTCTAGCCTCTACAAGCGATAATTCATGTAAAAAATAATGGCTAGGAATATGCAGTGACAATGCTATTTTCATTTTAAAAGTAAAGCAATGGGAATATAGACACCCCCACTTCCAAACGCCGTTTTCTATACCAAGTTTCATTTCAGCTCCGATGGAATACATTTAGATAAATTTGTACAGTCGTGTGTGTGTGGATGCCACGTTTTGGATCTTAACAAACCTTTGACTTTGAAAGCAGTGAAGGAATCGATTGAGAAACTCTCGGACCTTTAAATATATGACAAATAAATGGATTTTAAATTTATTTTTTTATTTAAAATGAAAGTATTTTCATTAATAAGAAAGCGAAATCAAATATGTTGGTCCAAGAAAATATTTTTATTCAATAGTTGCCCAATATTATGTTGAAATGTAGAGAAATAGGAATTTAGCTAACAAAAAACCCGTCGTTCTGATAGCCAATAGTTAATAGAACGTGCCAAAATGTATGTGATAAATAAGTCTAGCAGCTGCCTAAATGGATCTATAAGAAAAGCTATGGCTGGTTTCGCTTAGTTTTCCTAATAGAAACTTTTAATAATTAAAAAAAATTATTAAAAAATAATAATTTTCATAAAAAAAAGTATGTTTCTTGGCCTCGAGCTTATTTATAGTCAGGAATACTTTTTTCAAAAGTTTTGAGTCTTTGAAGCAAAAATTTTGAATTCTTAAGGATTTTGAAATTTTTTTTTTTATTTTTTTTTTATGTTTTTGTTATAAAAGATATTACATTTAAATAAAAAAATTTAACATTGAAAAACTCTTGCTACTATAAGTAACACCAGCAACAAAGAAAATCTAAATATTTAAAAATATATAGCACGTCAAAAAAAAAATTTAATTAAGATAATTTTTATAAATTAATCACATATGTATCTTTAGGTTATAGTAACATATTTCCAATCCCGAATATGCCAAAATTGTAAGAATGAAATCCAGAGATTCTCGGCAACTAAGAAGCTAGGCATCCCGGGATTGGCATCTGTAATACCTACACCTCATCCCTTGTTCTCTTTGAAATGCCACAAATCCAGGTTTAGGATTCACTCGAGCTATTGTTTCCCTACTTGTTTTTTTTTTTAATTGCTTTCATTCCCCTTGAAAAAAACTCAGACTACGACTTTGAGTAGCTCCATTTCCGGCAGGGTATGTATTCAAGACTACTTAGTAAACAATATCAGCAATATTTAGTATGACCGCAGTCAACTTCAAACACATACGTACATATTTATTTTATTAACAACAATAAAACTCAATTGATTTCAATTAGCAACAAATGCGTGTAGAGACATTTCGTACTTAACAAGACCAGCAAAATTACTAACAAAGCAACTGCAAATAGGAATAAGTAACAACAGCAGCAGTAAAAATAACAAATATACATGCCAAGTAAAACAAAGCAACAAGAAAAACAACAGCATTTGTTGCATGCTAAGTAACTGCAAAAACATTTTATACAAGAAAAAGACTCACCCTTTTCATACAATTTTTTTTTTTTTTTTTTTGTTTTGTTAATTAGCGAAAAAGTCCACAAAAACTCTAATTTAATTTATTTTCAAGTGCAATGTACAATTTGTATTATTATTTGTTGTTTTATACAATATATTTGTATTTATAGTTAAATCTTTAACATTTGTTAATAACTTAAGAAAATTTTATTCTGCCAACACTTTCGTTCGCAGCAAACGCCCTGCAACAACTATTATCCGTAGGGACCACTACAATTTGCCACCACAATTCGCATATAAACAAACATACAACCAAACATATGCACACACACTCTCATACATAAATGCTTACATGCACTCGAATTCGTAGCAAAAACCAACAACATCACAAAACCGACAATTGAAAAACAAAAACAATCAACCAACAAATCGTCGCTACATACATACATAATCAACGAAAAGAACACTCACACACACGCACCCACACACTCGCAGTTGTGCCCTCTGAGAGTTGCAGATACAGATTACAATAACAACAATAATAATGAAATGAAATAAAATACACACAATCAGTTGAAATATTTATTTAAATAGAAAAAAAGTCATATATACAATAACAATAACAAACAACAAGAACAACAATTACAATAACAAAAAGTGACAGATCTAGAAACATTATTCGTTTCATATGAAATTTCTTAGTTTTACTACGTTTACAGTTAATCAACGGCATTTGATACCGCATTCTCTAATCAGTGTTCGGACTTTGCAAATTTTAGTAAGTGAAAGGTTGACAAAAAATGTAGTAGATTACGGCTATAATTTATTTAATGTATTTTCCCATAGATAGGTAGGTAGATTTTGGTACTAGCCTGCCTGCCGCTCAACGATTTCTTTGACCCCACGGAACCCTTCTTTTTGGTTATTAGAGATAGAAAAATGCCTAAAGTACCTTAGTTAATACGGTCGCACCGATTGGGTGTCTGTTGACTAAAAATCTTCTCAAAATTTAGGAACTGTCGGTCACCTCTCAATTTTAAATAGATAGCCTTTCATCCAGATGCCAGTTTTTTGCCCAGAATGTGATTTCCACGGTTTGTAACCACACTTCTTCCAGTTCAACGAGTCGACTCAACGCACTTTACTATTCTCCAAAATATGTTCGTACTTAACAGCGCCACCTAAAGTGAAGGAAAGCAAGAGATCGGAGGACCGCAAAGGTAATAGAAGTCATCGAGTTGCATATTACGACCTTTTTCGGCACCTAATACCAAGTCTTTTATTTTCACTCACCGAATGAGGCGGAAGCGTAACTTATTTTGTTATTCTTTCACAGCAGCTTTAGCAATTTGATTTCAGTTATTCAGCTATCGGGGGTTATTGATTCCTACTTCTCTTCTGAAAAAAAACTAACTAAACCTGACGAAGGTAATTGTAGAAATTAAACAAAAAAGGGATTAGGGCAAAGCCCAAAAAAGTCCATCCTTAATTTTCCTAGATCTTAATTTCTCAATCCTAAACTCTACAGATGCCTGTCACACACTGAGATATTTACCGGTTCATATTGAGAAAAGAGTAAATACCACGATCTCATGTAGCATTTTTGACTAGGTTGTAATCTTTCCACAAACTCAAAAGTACGACAACAGTCTTGTAATTGCGGAACCAATGCTGAGGGTCAGCGGGGCCTCTGTAATGATGTGTCTGTTTTTTGGTTTATACACCTGTCTGATTGCTCATAGTTTGGCTCTGCCAACCGATGAGTGCACTACAAAATGTCGTCAGAAAGAGCTGTCGGATATCTTCTGGTATGACTAAGCAATAGCCCTATAGTCAATTGATAGTTTACCGTTGGACTAAGAGTTTATTGGTAGATACTTAAACTGAAAAACGCTGTGATAGCTGAAAAGAGAGGTTTATGCCAATTAATTTATTATAAATTGATAGAATGCAGAAATCTGTTCCCCTGGTACTAAAGTTAAAGCACTCTAATCTTCTAAAACAACTTCTTAAACCCAGCACAAGAGATCTAAGAATCTACTCACTACTTCGCTACAATAGCGCTTTCGTTCCAAAAATTATTGCCAAACAGCTAACACTTTAGTAATAAAAGCCCGAACACTGGCTACAATGGATGCTGTGCTTTTTGCGCTCTCTCCCTACATTCCAAAGAGAGCGAAATTAGGGCATACCAATGAAAGAGCAAAATCAAACACATACATAGGCTAATGTGTGATTATTTGTAGCTCTTTCGTTGTTTTCAAATCAAGCCAATTTATGTTTATTTTGTTTGCAATTTTGGTAAATAAACTGAGGGGGACGTCGTGTTGTTGAATTGAGATTATTAAGATTCTTGAAATGTTGGTTTTTATGAATGTTTAGCTACTCTTATCATTGCTAGTGTTGGGTAAAGAGCTTTGCTTGCGTTTTTGGTAGGAAAATTCAGAAGAAACTGTACTTTTTATACCAATTGTGAGCTTTGAGCTATCAAATCGGTGATATTTAATTAGTGTGTGTTTAAAAAGTGTGAGTGAAAAAGTTTTAACTATTTAAGGCCATATCTTCATGTTCTCCACTTATCAGAAATGCTCTAAAATTTTGTTTAGAAAAATTTTATCAAATCATAGATATCAAGTAATTAAAGGAATTTTATCGTCAGCACTGTGCATTTTTTTAAATTTTTATCTTAACTTATTTTATTTTAATTTTTTTAATTTAATTTTATTTTATTTTTTTTATTCTAAATAATTTTTTTTTTTGCTATTATTATTTTATTTTATTTTGTTTTATCTTATTTTATTTTATTTTATTTTTTTTTTGTAAATTTTTTTTTATTTTTTGTTTTTTATTTTAATTTTATTTTATTTTATGTTATTTTATTTTATTTTATTTTATTCTCAATTATTTTATTTTATGTTATTTTATTTTATTTTATTTTATTCTCAATTATTTTATTTTATGTTATTTTATTTTATTTTATTTTATTTTATTTTATTTTATTTTATTTTATTTTATTTTATTTTATTTTATTTTTTTTATTCTAAATAATTTTTTTTTTGCTATTATTATTTTATTTTATTTTGTTTTATCTTATTTTATTTTATTTTACTTTTTTTTTGTAAATTTTTTTTTATTTTTTGTTTTTTATTTTAATTTTATTTTATTTTATGTTATTTTATTTTATTTTATTTTATTTTATTTTATTTTATTTTATTTTATTTTATTTTATTTTATTTTATTTTATTTTATTCTCAATTATTTTATTTCATGTTATTTTATTTTATTTTATTTTATTTTATTTTATTTTATTTTATTTTATTTTATTCTCAATTATTTTATTTTATGTTATTTTATTTTATTTTTTTTATTCTAAATAATTTTTTTTTTGCTATTATTATTTTATTTTATTTTGTTTTATCTTATTTTATTTTATTTTATTTTTTTTTTGTAAATTTTTTTTTATTTTTTGTTTTTTATTTTAATTTTATTTTATTTTATGTTATTTTATTTTATTTTATTTTATTTTATTTTATTTTATTTTATTCTAATTTATTTTATTTTATTATTATTTTTGTTTCTAGTTCCGAACTCGACCCACAGCTAAGTATGTTCATCCCAAAACAAAAGCTTCCAGCAATATTACTTCAATCTTCCAATAGTTTTGGGAAATGCATCTTGATCACAGAACAAAAACAAGAACGGCATAAATAAGATTAAGAAAGATACAATAAGAGCGGAAATCGCAATGTTTCCAAAGTTAATAAGTTCACCATTTCTGACTAATCATATGCTGTTCTTGTCTTTGTTTTTGTGTTAGGTAATTCGTGAATTGTGGTGATTGTTAGTGGGATAATGTGTCATGTGAAACTGTTGAAAGCGCTTAAGTCGACTTAATAAAAAGGTGATGAGTTTTGTGTTATTATTCAGAAACTATTAGATAGTCATCAGTGTGCAATAATTTTTCACTCTTCTTAAGTTGAGATAAGTCAATCAAAAATGATTACGTAGCTTTATAAATACTTTAGAATCTATTGCTTAAGCGTAAATTCATTTTAATCCAATTTTTTTGTAGTTTTTATGGTTATGAGTTTGTTGCAGAGTGGTCGGGAACTCTTGTGTTCGTTCTTGTTTATTCAATTTGATTTGTGCTTGGACTTTGGCAATATTGTTGACTAAAAATAACTATACTACTCATCAATGAAGTAAATGCGTGAAGGCGTTCGGTGCATAGTTGAGCACAGTGCACTTAACTGATGTTTTCACGAGCGTTCAATACGTAATGGTTGAGCTGATTTGTGGGCAGTTTCATTTAGGTCTTAAAGGGGAATAAACTGTTTTTCAATATCTTAGAGCCACAAGTGGTCACCACCACAGAATACATAAAAGAAATAAAACGTGCTCCGCTAATAATGAAACTTTAGTGCACTACGTTTATATCTATATGCACCATGCCCATCTATGTCTTGGTTGCATTTCTTCTAGCTTGTTGCTTGCTTCAGTAAAATAAGTTGATAAACAATTGTTGGAAAAGAAGTAAAATAAATAAATATACTGATATTCTACTGCTCACTTGGGTCAGACGATTATTAACAATCATAATTTCTCTTTTGTAATTTAATATGCGGGTTGGTTATTGAGATAAAGACGAAAACGAGATGTTATTTGTAAATTTCTACATGGAATAATAATAACAAACTAATTTGAACACATTAGCTATTACTTATACCTTAAGGTTTACAGATGCTAACTCTCCACCGCTAACACGATGACTTTGCTAAACTAATATACATAATTCGTTTTACATCCGTCTGTAAACAGGCCGTATTCCTCCACCGTAGGGGCCATGTGAATGAGTGGGCTTCAAGTCCAAAAGAGTCAATAAATCGTTCAGGTTAGTATTAAAAACTGCTAGTTACTGTTACTTAAGCAATTAAGATACTTCCTATATCCGCAACTAGAGCGGTAGTCAGGATTCATAAAATTTTTTAATTTTTTTTTTTAACAAAAAAAAGCAATTTTAAAGCTGTAATTTAGATATGTAAATCTGAAATTTTGCTAAAAACTCGTTCTAAAATAAATTTAGGTCATTTAGATTATTTTTTATCTAAATTATTTATCACTTCTTCCAGATATAACCTTATATAAAAACTCACGAGTTGGTTTGGCAAAAAGGGTATGAGACTTCGTAAGGTCGAAAAGATCGTTCTGCAGTACACTCCATAGCCAATGTTGTATAAATTTTAAGTAAATAGAAAATATTTGGGAAGATTTGACTTTGAATATTTTCTTTTCTACCTAATATTTAATAATACAGTTACGCTTTTAATTTTTTATAGTTTGACGTATTCTATTTTACTTCAAATTATTTTATTTTGTATGATTTTAATAAATTTTATTTTGCTTTATTTTATCTTTTTTTTTTAATTTCATTTTGTTCTATCCCATTTTATTTTGTTTTATCTTGTTTTATTTTCTTCTTTTCTTTTTTTTTTTTTTTTCTTTTATTATATTTTATTTTTTTTTTATTTTTTTTTATTTAATTTAATTTTATTTTATTTTATTTTATTTTTTAATTTATTTTATCTTTATAACTCAATTGTAGTCAAAAATATAGAAGACAACACTTCTGACTAGTTCAAATTTTCATTGCAGGGTAAATGCTGTAGAGTTTAAATAAATATTTACAGCAATTACTGATAGCTATACATTGTTTCTGTAAATAAACTATTTTAAAAAATTACAAACTAACTACTTTTATACAAGTGAACTTAAAGGCAACAATTTGTATATTAGTAGTAATAATAAAAACAAAACAAAAAACATAAAATTGTAGGTACTAAAGTTTTCATATTTATTTATAACAAAGTTCTTATCGCGTTTTAATTTTGCTTGTTGTATTCCTCGCCTCATCGCATTATAATTTTTGTTTACTTTTCGTGCCCCTTAGTTGAGTTATGTTTATAATTAAAGGTTAAATTGAATTTAGATATAATCGCATTAAATCTTTCACCAGATGATTGTATTAATAGCTGGTGACCAACTGTAGAATGATGATTCCGTGACTGTTATCGTAATTACTTTTTGGAGAAGCGGCTTAAGTATGAAAACAGCTGTGGCATATGAAATATGGGAACTGAAAACATTTAATTTTTAGTATAAGCAATTCTTTTTAATACCTACAACAACAACAAAAAACTAACAGACCAGACAAGCCTATTATTTTTTTTTAAGCGGAGTACGGTCCTTTTCTGGATATTGACCTCGTACGCTCCTGCACTATCACCTTCTGGAACTGGCTCTACCGCAACGTTGAAAGTGTCAGTAGCTCGTCGATTGTGTTGTTTACTTGGCGTTTTTCTAAGTTTTGTTGCTTTACAGTCTCAATTAATTAAAACCGAATTTTTTTCTTGAAGTTTTGATTTCCTTACCTTCATTCTTACTCTTCTCAGCTCAAGAAATCGTACTGTTTATACCACTGAGAACTAGATATTTTAAACTTTTTAATTAGATTTTTTATGCCTTTATATATGGAGTCATATCTAGATTACTCACTCTCTTCAACACTTGATCATTTCACCTTAAAAATTCCTGGTATCCTTGTATCTTGACTCTTCTCTCTTGTTCTATTTAATCTCAATTTGATTTCTTGCTCTTGATATTTCGTTCCGTTATAATTTTTTTTTTCAACCTCTATATCTCTGCTTTCCTTGTCTTATTTATTTCTTGATATCCTGGCCTTTTGTTATCTTTTTATTTCTTAAGCTACTAGTTTTTCAGTATTTTGACTTTGATAGTCATGGACTTTTGGTTGTTGTTGTTTTAAGCGACAAAAACACAATCCGAAGGTTTTGAGTAGTCATGTCAAAAGTGGCAGTCCTTTGTCGGTACAGTAACCTTCTAAGTCGTCTAATCCCCATCTAACCATCAAGTTGCACATCCATTACCTTTTGTAGATGACCGCGTTTACATTATAAGCCCCTAACCCGCTGGGGTAAACTTTTTTTTTCTCTCTTGATTACTTAATTGCAGAACATTCTACACTCTTCACTTTCCAGCTTCCCCTACTAAGTACAACTCGGATATATTGGCCCTAGAGTGTCATTAATTTTTTTTTTGGTCCCCTCTGGCTCCATATATTGGCCCTAGAGTGCCATTAATTTTTTTTTTGGTCCCCTCTGGCTTCATAGTAATCTTTTTTTTTGTGCGCTCTGCTCCTTATTTCGTAACTCTTTCGTTTTTTTTTTTGTATCAAGCCTTTTGTCTTACGAAACCATCTAGTCTCTCTATGTTCCTTCTCCTTTACTCCTATAGAGTTTCATAGATATGTCTGGCTTCTGTTGCTTTGTATACCTTCGGTGCCTTATCTCTTTACTACCTGGCAAGAGAACTGATCTTTTAGCTATCCTATTCCGATCTCTGATCTTTTCTCGTGTCAAATGGCTGATCTAACTATTCCACAGGACTCTTTAAATTATGAGCCCTCGAATATCTAACTTTGTTTGCCATGAAAGTCCATTAAATATTACCCTGGGTTGATTACTATTGCACACACCATCACAACAATGCATTAACCCATTTAAAGCCCAATTATTTAATTTCATTGCTACTAGACTAACATTCGCCCTTCAATACAGACCTCTCTCATCCAACAAAGTGCCATGCTAAAGTTCATATTCAAGTATGCTTTTTAAAAAATTACTAACAAGTTCTCATAAACTTTATGTATTACTGAACAAAGAAGAGCTCAGCGCATTTTTAGGCGCTTACAGTATTTATCGTCTTTCATTTTGCTTTCGTTTTTTCTTCTTATTTATATTTCGTTTTGTTTGACTATATTTTCTGGTTCTGCTTACTTTGGACGCATTTGGCCAATATTGTAATATAATTTAACTATAGTGCCATTGCCGCTGCCTATGACGGCCTTCTTACGGCAGTGATGCCAATCCAATTGTGCAAAACCAACTCTAACCGCTGCTCTAGCCGCACACGCCGGTGCAATTTCCAAAGTATGTGCAAATAAATTCCGAATAATATTGCAAAAGTTTTGCGACCGCGAGATGTGGCACAAGATGAGATGAATGCATGAAGTAGCGTGGTAGCAGACGGAGCCAAACCGGCCAAGAATTGCTCACAGATGTATGAATGTAGCGCCCAAAACTTTTCGACCAATGCGCCTATTCAGCGTAAGTTTTCGCTTCGCAGCGCACATTGTACTTGTAGGGACGAGGACGATGTGGTAGAGTAGAAATTGGATTTCGCGATTTAGTGAAAAATTTACAAGAAATTCGATTGAAAATTTGCAACTTCGTTCACGCGCGCATTCTCGCTTGCTCTGATGACCGAAGAACCGAGCGACAAAGCAGTCATTCCCTGTGCCCTACCTACACCACATTACCGGTACCCACCAACAGCAATTCCAATCATTCTTGTTGACTCTGCGTCGTTGCTAACCAATTTCTCTAGTTGCTTCGTCTGGCCTTCTTTGTGGCTCGCTTTTGTTTACATTTATTTTCGCCTGCAATTTCGTAAATTTGATTTGACGTTTTCTAACAAAACCAACGCCAAAGACAGTGCCACCACAACTTATAACGGTTGTTATGTATTTTTAGTTTGATTCAAACAAACATTGAAGGCCAATAAGTTTTTGGTATATTAATGTGATTTTTGGGACAAAAACTGCGAAGATCAACAATTGGCCACACGACTTCAGTTTGAATATTTCATTTCTTTCGGCATGTAATTGGATCTTCTAATGAGCTCAATATGTTCCAGCTTGATTGGGCATTTATTCGCAGGAAATTGTCGTGATTTATGTGTGACGCAGGAGCGTCTCAATGGTTTATTTAGAATCAAATTTTTTCAATAAAAATAAAAACTTATATTTTTATAAAGTTCTACCCCCATGCTAAAAAAATTTGACTTTTCAGCCCACACTACTTGACATGTCTTCGATGCAATAAATTTCTTATTTTTCTTCTTTGCTTTATTAAGCATAAATTTTGAATTTATGAGCTTTAAGTAGCTTGTAAATTGGCTGCCAACCAAAAAGTCTCACATCCAAAGCATAATTTGCCTACTTCCGTATTGTCCCAACTTCCTGGAGATTATTATTGTAGTACTACTGACGCAACAGTCTTTGAATTCGTCTGCGTGAGCAGCGTAAGGCGGACCGGTGCGGAACAGCGAGCTTGAGATTTTGAAAGCTTGTTAGATCATTATTTGGATGTCCATCTTGAACGAGTATCAAAGCTTTCCCTTGCTATATTGAGCTCAAGCTCTAGGTTACTTTGCTAAGCTAAGTATTTTGGGTAGCTGATCAAGGTCCGGTTTGGAGAGCTTCCTAGATTCATATCCGCTCAAGCACACGCCAAATGTCTGCCCGACATGTGGTGTGTCTCCTCATGACACTAACCATCTATTTATTTGCTCAACTGAGCGGAATCTTCTAACACCAATCTAACTTTGGTCCTACCCTATTGAAGCCGCGAGGTTTCTGGGACTTCCGTTAAAAGAGCTTAATAACAATTCTAGTTAGGGAGTATGACGACTAGGCAGGGCACGTATCGCTAACACAACAACAACATTAAAAAACAAATAAATACCATGGACTCCAAAATGTCTGCAATCTCTTTAAAGTCTAGGCCACTACTTAGATACATCACAGATGACTGTCTATGGATGGGTAAAGAGATCAAAAAGGTCGTATTAAAACGCGCACTAAATTTAATCTTCAACCAGTTACCTGTGAACCCTCACATAGTTTGGAGAAGCTGGAAGTTTATCGGCAACAAGACTCCGTAATTCTGCTAGTTGGAGCACTTGGCGATATAGTCAGAATGGAGCTTGATGATAGCATCATCATAACTTTACCCCGTTGAACTTTGAAAAGCACTATAAATTGAGGCTTCCCTTGGAGATATGGGCTTGGCAAGGAAATAAACTCAAGGAAGCAATCTTATTCTTCAAGTACGGCTTACTCTGATCATTTGTTTTTAGTCTGCTTTCTTAATTTGCAGTTATCTTTACAGCGGAAGTACTAGGTATAGAGTGGTTATGTGGCTTTTTGTTAGAAAACACGATGTGAGGGTGCGAGGCATTCATGTACTCGGGCTCTCTAGTGTTAGCGCTAAATTTTACTATTAAACCTTACAAGGTCTGAATTAACTGAGTTAGAGAGCTTTATAAAAGTCAAGCTCGTCTGGGTTGCTAACTAATTGGGCTATGAATTCAACAAGAATTCTAACGGCTGGCAACTAGTGTTACACCCATGATTGTATGATCATGAAGTGATGCCCCTAACGATCCCCATCGACCTATTGGCATTGCAAAGAAGGAGGTTATGGCAAGATCTCATCAGAGTTATTCGTTAAGAGAAACTGAACACTGGAGCAATACCACAGTGAGGCTGAAAACAGACGTCAATATATGGGGCACTAGAAGCTTTGGCGGAGACAATTACCACGTTGAACCTTCAAGCAACCTCTACCACGAAAAAGCCCCTAAATCGAGTCTTGCCTATTGAAATCTCGAAACAGTAAATTTCATTTGAATTTTATTATTCTTGCATTTTGTTAGTATGTTCAAAAAATTAATTCATTCCCTAACCTCAGCGGGTACTTATTAGACTTATAGTATTCTTATATGTAACTCCCATCATCCTTTATGTACATAGTTCCTTTTACCTCATTAAATCAAGTCCATTCTTCTGTATATATATATAATTCAAAATCCAATTCCCTTTAATGACGATGGCGGTATCTAACACGACGTACAGTCTTATAACGGTAACCGTCTTGAGCTAACTCTGCACTTTTCAACGCCGGCTCTTCAACGCCGAGATCGTTATTTGGTGGCAAATATTCACCAGTAGGTATATCAACAATTTTATCAGCCTCACTATCAGCACCCTCGACTTCACGACGATGACGGCGGTAACGTAGGCGACGTACAGTTTTGTAACGGTAACCATCATTACCCAAAACCGTTTTCAAATCTGGAGCCACTTCAACATTAACTGGCGGCAAATAATCAGCGGACGGAAGTGAAGTTAATTCCGAAACATCACGACGATGACGTGCACGGTATCTTAAACGACGTACGGTCTTATATCGGTAACCATCGTTGGCAACTTGCGTTGCAGCGCCTGCTGGTGGTAAATAATCCTGAGTGGGTGCAGCAACTGGTGGTAAATACTCATTGGATGGTGGCGCTTCACGACGATGACGACGTACTTTGAAACGACGCACAGTTCTATATTGATAACCATCTTTAGCTAAAGGCGCAGCTTCAGCGGTTACTGGTGGTAAGTAGTCACTTGAGGGTTTGGCAACGGGTGCCAGATACTCTGTTGATGGTGCTTCACGTCGATGACGATACTTTAGATGACGCACAGCTCTATATTCGTAGCCATCTTTACCTAGAGATGCAGACTCAGCAGGCATTGGTGGTAAGTACTCAGTGGAGGCTTTGGCGGCGGCGGCATCAGTATCAGATTCGGCACAAGCCAGCGCAATAAAGCACGCAGCCAGCACGATTGTGAGAAGTTGCTGAGAAGAAAAAAATTAGAAATTTAAGAAATTAGCCAACTGTTTCTTCAAAGGTGTAGTCTGAGTCCCAAACCATTTTCCCGTAAAAATATTTTTAGAAGGTTCATTACTGAAGCTCTTTATCAATATATAGGATGTTCCTGGTAGTAATAATTTAAGACGTGAATGGATCATGTCGTGTTTATGGATTTGTCGGCTAAAAATGGAGCTTAAATCGTACAGGAATTGAAACGAAGAACTTGAGATGGGTTATGCTAATCGCAGATCGGCTAATCAATACGACTTCAAAGTGTCTTCCTAACGAAGTTTTTGCTTTTGAAAGATCGGCGACAGTCTTACTGCCAGAGTAAAGGCAAGCCTCTTTGGCGTCTTTGAAACAGCTCAATAGCTAAGTAGAGATGAACGTGATAGCTAATAAAATGGCCAGCAGATATATAAACGCGGCAGATAACACTGTACTCTCGGTGATCTCCTGAAGAAAAGCGAAAAATATACCTATCGCAATGAACAAGGTATGGACCTATCGGATTATTCCGAAACCTCAAGGATAAGAAGAAAGATTTATCAGAGATTAATCACTTCCTTTGTACATGTCACGAACTATTTAGATTTCTGGGAACTCATTCCAGCTATCATACTTCGGAGGCAAATGCAGATGATCGTTTACGTCTTCTCTAGTCCATATGTGACAATAAATGGCTCAGTGGGGATTAAAAAGCATCTGTTTGGACGAATGCCCACTCGATTGTCACTGATATTATTATTAGGTACTATTTAACCGTCTAGCTCATTCTGGCCATTAAGTATCAAAGGTTGTCAGCCATCTATATTTCGTAATAACGGCCGTAAATTTCTTTTCCATCTCAGTGGAGCCCTCTGCCGTCCTCCACTGCCGGATTTGGGTGTCGATCGGAACACCTTCTGTGCCAGAGCCCTAGGGCTTTATTCCACTATGCTCATGTCTGAGTAAAGCCCGTACATATCACTACTTTTCCCTCTAATACTCCAAGTGCGATCTCTACTCCTCTCGACAATGTTTATGATTCCTATCGGTACATCAGGACACATGTGATGAGACACTTATGGTGAGTGATCTTTGTTTAGCGAGAGAGAGAATTGCCTACTCACTAGCATTAGTAAACAAGAGTGATGCTTTGTTAAATTAATCTGCTGAAATTTTTTTCCCCAATAAAGAGGGTCCTCAAAGTTTCAAAATTGTAACTGTCAAAAGTGACGTTTCAAATCCAAGCGAAATTTCCAAAATAAAAACGTGAAATCAGTAAATCATACCAATGTTCAAAACTTGATTATTCTCGAACGGTCCACCTTACTGAAGTCTTTATTGGGGACTTTTATTGTGGGTATTTTAATTTTCTACAAAAATGGTTTGACTATTTTAAAGCAATAAAGAGATCAGCCCCAAAAAAGCTTAAGCCGCAAAGACTCACTTTTAAAATTAATATGCAGGTCTAAAAACGTGTGCAATATTTTCTTCGAACAATAATATTATTATAATTTGAAAAAAAAAATTGTTTCTTGGTAATAGTCTGTATATTTTAGCAAATAATTAGTTTGATCTTTTTTACTGGCCAGCTTAAGAACTTTCGTTAGTCCCCTCACAAATTTCACTATACACTCACCATTTTAATTTACTTATATATTTTATGCAAATAAAATCCTTTTTTAAATTCAGCCTTTATGTTAATTCCTTTTCAAATTTATTTTTGTACTCGATACTTTGCTTTTTGAGCAGCTAATGATAGTATTCAATCGACTGCTTCGAGTATTTATAGTTTATTGTATTGAATTAAGATCTATGAAATAAATGATTTCATGAAACTCGACCACACAAGCTGTGCTTGCAGAATTTATTACGCACTTGAGCGGGAAAATACGCTAACAAAATTTAACTAATAAAAAATAACAATCAAAATGCTTTGGTTGGATAATTCCTAAAAAAAAAAGAATATGAAACTTAATAAAAAAACAACTTGAACTGTATATCGAGTGGCTAAATTATGAATTGTACATACAATGAATTGGAGTCAAAAACTTAAGGCAAGTGCTCTACTAGCCAATTTAGCAAAATCAATGCACGGCAAATACTTTCTGAATTCGAACTGTGGTTGCTCTTCACAATTACTTAATCGGCTTTTTACACGTTTACAACCCGAACGTCAACAATAGCAGCACAAGAGCATCAAATTGTTTCCCCGTTTGATCCAAAGGTGCATCGACGGGCCCTCAAATCATCTATACAGAGCCGGTAAACTCCTTGGTAAGGTCTCGCCCAGCGAATGCCATCATTCAGGCACAGGCTCCACCTGTTGCCAAAGAGGAACGCGAAATGCCTAGGGAGACAAGAATCATGCTGGCCCAACTTTGTTCTGGTTATTGTAACAGCTTAAACTCTTACCTATCCAGAGTGAACCTTGACATCCCAAATGTCTGGCCGGCATGCGGCGTGCCTCCCCATGACACGAACCATCTCTTCATTTGCTGAAGTGAGCCGACTCTTCTAACACCAATTTCACTTTGGTCCAACCTTATTAGAGCCGCTAGAGAGCCGCTAGGTTTCTGGCACTTCCGTTAGAAGAACTTGATGACAATGTTAGATCAGGCAGCTGACGACTAGGCAGGGCACGTAACGCTAATACAACAACAACAGTTTCAAATTGTTGTAATATTATTCTACGAAGTAGACTGCATGAGGTAAAATTTTCCATGGCTGGAGGTATACTTAGTATGTCCGAACATACCCAGCTAACCAAAAGTTGGAGAAAAGACTCCATCCGGAGCCATAAAACGCACATTTCTCGGAGCTTAACCCTCAGAAATGAGCTCTTTTCAGATCGCAAAAGGAGCGAAAAATCGTTCTACGCGTGCACCCTAAAAGGAGTCAAAAAAAAGAATCCAAAATGAATCCGAATCCGATAAATTTGGAGCGTTTTATGACTCTTTTTAAATGAACTTCGGAGTCTTTTTCGAGCGTTTTTGATGCTTTTCTAAAGCTTTCTTGGAGTCATTTTGGACTCTTATTTGAGTCATATTAGATTCTTTTATCGACATTTTTATGAAGCTTTGTAACCAACCTGAAAGAAAAATTCTTTTTATAAAGTTTTGTTGACATAATTCTGAAAATATAATGCTATCAGTTTTTTATTGAAAACAAATTTTAATTAAAAATGTTTTGTATAGTCGACTATTGATAAAAATTCAGAAAAATATTCTACTTACGTTCTGTTAGGTAATTGCACGTTGCCGCTCATTTGCTCACCAAAGTTTATTTTTTCTCACAATTCTCTTTACGCGTACAACAAAAACGGTAAGAAAAAGCTCTAAATCGCTCATATAACTGAGCCTTGCAGTTTATCCGCTCTACAATATTCATTTATTCTCCTAAGTGAATCTTCATAAAAAGCTGAAACTACGGATTCATTTTGGATAATTATTTCGGAGCGCTCCGACTTTGGTTAGCTGGGTATATTTTGTTCAAGCAACTAATACTTACACAAGTTGAATCCTCTCTATTTGCCGGGCACTAGTTTAAACTCCTTTTTCGGGAAAATGTATAATGTCCTTTTTTAAAAATTTATTATACTAACCTTGTTTCAAAATCGGTGTTACTGTAACTATTTCAGAGATGTTATGACGATCTTTGGAATTAATAGATTCGTTTTCCAAATTTACATCATCAGAAAAGAAATCGAATAATGTTCGCGCTCCTTCAGTTTGTCCCTTAAGCATACATTGATATGTATATGCTAATCCAAATTAAAGTACATAGCTGGAATAAATTGGTATTTTAAATAGGTGAAATATGCCGATAAGCCGATGAAAACTATTAAGGCTTGTTCATTGTATTATTTTAGATATAAATTTCTGAGAACGCAAGTGCCACAGTCTCTATATATGGGAAGAAACTTTGGAGTATTTTTTTTCTCCTATAACATATGCATTTACTAAATGTGAGGTGACAAAATAGGTGGATCCAAAAGTCCTATTTTTAACAATCAGGTTTGGCTTAAAAGTTTGTGTTGGAATAAATTTTGCAACATCTTTACGGTATACGTACTATGTAGATGACTGATGTCACATCGTAGTATTGGCATCGGAGCGTTATGTACAAACATTTTAAATCAACTTATATTCTATACTTCAAAATAGACTTTTATCAATAAATCGGAGAAGAAATCGTTTAATTCCATATAGGCATCATTTAGTGATGGGCGTGCAAACACACTTACAGGCAGACAGAAATTACAGGAATTTGTCTTCAGTTGCTCTAGAAAAGACTACGCCTAATCCAAAATAATTAACTAACCATAATGTACAGCGGCCGCCGTGGTGTGAAGGTAGTGTTGCCGGCCTACCACACCGAAGGTCCATGGTTCGAGCCCTGGTACAGGTAACATCAAAAGTGATTTGAAAAAAGTTTTTCAAAACGGGGTCGCCCCTCGGCAGTGGTTTGGCAAACTCTCCGAGTGTATTTCTGCCATGACAGGCTTCTCAGCAAAAATTCGTCTCCTTTGTAGATGCCGTTCGGAGTCGGCAAAAAACTGTAGGTCCCACCAATTTGTAGGGAAAATTCAAATCGGCACACCACAAATTGGAAGAGAAGCTTGGCGCAAAAATCTCTTAGGAGGTTTATGATGATATACCTGTTGTATATCGCGCCATAGAGATAGAGAGAATGTACAGATTTCTTGCCTTGTTCCAATTTCAATATGGAAGTAGAAGAAAAGTACTTTCAGCCAATTGTTTTTTTGCGAAAATTATCGAAATCGGCCTGGAGCCACGCCTACCTTTATGCAGCAGTGCCAAATATATGCATTAATAAAATTTTAAATGCTATATGTATATCTTTAACTGAAAAGCTAAACGAATGGATTTTTTTTTTCAAAAATAATAATAAAATATTCTATTAAATAACAATCTATATAATATTCTATTATATAACAATCTTTTACAAGTAGGCGTGGCTTACTTTTCAGTGAAAAGTGAAATTCTGGCTTTTCGAATTCAATAACTCTAGAAGCAATGTGAATATTTTTTGGAAATTACTTTTGCGCATATTTCTGTTGAAAATTCAGCAAATTTATTAACTTCACGCCCACTTCCCTAAAACGATATACGCAGGGTGTTATATAGAAAGAAGACTTATTTCACTACATCACTTTGCTCTCACTTCAAGCGGGCTTTACACGGTTCGGTTCTATCAGAAAATGCACTCCCGTGAAGGCAACTTTATAACGACGACTGAGCGGAAAATCATCCTATTTCAAAATATTCCAAGTTTACACGTAAAAAGTTAGATACTTAGGTAAACATTCGTAACAATCGAACAAAAAAATTTGCTCTTTATTGGAACTATTTAAAATAGTCGAAATCACAGCTAAATCTGTGATAAATCAATAAATGGATTTTACGACCTTTTTAAAAATCCTTAACAATTTTAGAAAATGGGTGTACAATATTCTTATATATTTATTGGGTAATTCTTTTGGAGTTTTGTATACTGGCCAACATCTAACGCTCATAGTTGGGTATTTAATGTTCGCTCTTAGCCTAACTGAGATTTCCTTACTTATTTTTTTTTTTTTTGTAATTTTTTTTTAAACAAAATTGTTACTACTCACCACTTACAAGCGATTTATGTTCTCAATTTTTAAGTGGACGTAAAACCCCTCTACAACTCGTTGACTAGCTATCAGCCAAAATTGGCTACTGTTTATTGGATTCCTCTTCAATCCAAACAATTGATAGATACAAATTTCACTTTTATTCATGATTTAATTACTTAAGCGCTCTAAAGAACTCTTGAAAACCAGTCATGATTACCTTATTGGATAAGCACAACAACAACAAAAAAATCATAAAACCGCTAAATCATTTCATCAGCGCATTTTCTTTGTTCTCATCTCCTTCTTCTATTTTTTACACAATCCAAAAGTAATTAAGTCTAAAAAATAAGTTCACTTATGAAAATAGCTTACCACAAGCTGTGGTGGTTACAAAAAAAATAAATTAACAAAAATTAGATCATCATCTTCAAGTCTTCTTGAGTAGCATTTTATGACGTAATCTAAAAAAGTGTTTTACGAAGTAGTTGATTAATTGTAATAAGTGTAATACTGAGTTTATTCATAGGCTGCTGGACGACATGTCTGTCAGAGAGGGGTAGGGAGGAGTTGCAACCCTCAACAGACAAAAAAGCGAAACGAAGAGGGAAGTGGTACTTTCCTCCCTCTGGTCAAGAAGCTTTATATACCGAGAAGCTACCACTAAAATGTGATCAAGGTATTGCTCGAATTAAGCCACCCTTTAACTACGAACTGCAAGCTATAAAGATATCCCATGCCTGACCAATCATTTAATTGCGTCGCCCTCCCCTCACCGCTTAACTTTCCACCTGAGTAAGCTTTGAAATCCCATAAATATCCAGGACAACAAACTTCTACAATGTCTAGTAAAACGAATCCAACAAAAACCATCAAAATCTACATTACCAAAGCCATAAATGCGTTTTTTATGTACTGCGGTAATTTCAATAATCAATGCAAAAAAACTCCAAAATATTACAAAAGTGGCAAATAATCCGCATAAGCATTATTTTCATGTACCCACACCTGGGGTTTAATAACACATGGTAAGGCTTACATATATCTTCTTACCTAGCCTGTAGGGAAAATCTCTAGTTCAGAACTGATGTATTTCTGGTGCATTCGGAACTACTACTAGTTCTTATTCAATCTTTTTGATAGTTAAGAATCCGCTCAAAATTCTAAGCATTTTACTAAGTAACTGTTTTTTCGATGAATTTAAACATAAAACAAAAATCGCGTTTATGCATGTTAACTTTGCGGTTATCGTTAGATAAGATAAAATAAAGTAAAATAAAATAAAATAAAATAAAATAAAATAAAATAAAATAAAATAAAATAAAATAAAATAAAATAAAATAAAATAAAACAAAATAAAACAAAATAAAATGTAATAAAACGAAATAAAATAAAATAAAATAACATAAAATAAAATAAAGTAAAATTAAATTTAAAAAAAATAATATAAAATAAAATCAAAGAAAATAAAATAAAATAAAATAAAATAAAATAAAGTAAAATAAAATACAATAAAATAAAATAAAATAAAACAAAATTAAATTAAATTAAATAAAATAAAAAAATTTCAAAAATTCCAAAATTTCTCTGATGAAGAAACTTAGCAGCTTCCGAAATGGATCTATAATAAAAGCTATGGCGGTTGTCTCTAAACATTTTTCCTACTCTATTCAATTAAAAACTTTTAATAATAAATTCAAAAAGTGAAAAATTATTACTCTTGGCCTTGAGCTCGGTTCATGAATATTTAAAAAAAAAAAATTTAAAAAAAATCAATCAAAATTTTAAATCCCTTCTGCCTCTTACGCAACTTCCGGTTTTTAGGTAGAGAAAATCTAGTTATTAAGGAACTAGTTCTTTTTTGGTAATTTCAATCTAGTTCTGAACCAGAAATTTATCTCACTAGTTATTGAGCTCCCTATAGGGTAGCTACCAGGTACTACATACATATGTATGCATTGGTATGCTCAACCAAAATGAAATGCAAGTCCAGCAAATGCTTTAAGGTTCAATTGATTGGAAATACTCACATGATTCATAATTAATAAACTGCGAATATTTTCAGAGATTAATTTCACCGCACCAGCACGTCCCAACTTGGCATGGTGCAAAACATTGCCTAGAGGTGATCTGCATAGGCCAGAAGCTAGCGTGCTGGTAACAACACTTTTTGCTTCGACATAGCAAATGATTAATGTTGCATTAGGCTGCTTACAAGTTCTTTAAAAAAAATTTACGACTTTCTCCATACACGTTCAAAAGTTTCCTTTTGCTGTCAGACATTCATTGATAAAATAGGAGTTCCTAGTGTTAATATATATACTGAGTTTTATGACTCCTAAGTTGCTTTTATGAACGAGTTTTTATTATCTCACAAAAACTTCAGGCCACTCAGTATCTCGTCTTTACTTCTAACAACGGCATAGCATTCCTTGCATGTGATTATCGGTTCTACAGCATGACTTACGGGCAATTGAACTCTGAGAATCCCTCACCTCTATCTCCATTGCATGAAACTATTTCACAAAAACCCTTGTCTGTCTCCTAGGTCATATCAATATCCACGGCAACAGTCGCGCTGTAAATCACTGTAGGAAGCTCGGACTTCTGCTTTTTACCTGTAGTCTGCTCATGAATTGATGGTCAGTTGGGCCCATGCTAACTCTTTTAGGGTAGGTTTCACATAATCTTCGGAATCCTTGGATTCACTATGGCTCATTTAACTCTGTCGATCGGCCCTTAAATATATTTTGAAAAAAGTCCAGCTTATGCGCATAATACTTTTTTCGAATAGAAGTTTTGTAATTCCGTAAGAAAACATGTTTATTTATTTGTTGAGACACCCTAATGTACGTACATATGAAAGCTTGTTAGTGCAAGGGTAAGCGCCACACAGGAGAGCAGTTAACAGTTCAACATATCTCAGCGCAATTTTCATTCACGCACTTTGTTATAATTCAACTGTTATCAGCAATTTTCACCTTCAAATTCCATTAGTCATCCCACTTCAAAAGGGAAGGTGACTTCAGAAGTAACTCTCGGCCCAAAAGGGTAATTCCGTATGTCCTTATGTGAATATACAAGTAGAGTTGGCAAGTATTTACTAAACGTAGCTCTTAATCAAAATGAACGCTATACAGCATTTTGGCCAAAATTGACTTCGTCCCTGGTAAGACAGACTACTATGCGCCGGTCTCCCTCCAGTTGTCACCTTTAACACTATCATACCCTCGAGAGAGGTGTGGGATGGGGAAGTTATCTGGTGCAGGAGTCTGGTGAACCTGTTCACGGACGGGGATAAGCTCAATGAGAAGGTCAGGGGCCGGGTTCTTCTGCGAAGAGCTGGGTATCAGCCAAAAATTTAGTCTGCCCGATCACTGCAGTGTTTTCCAGGCGGAGCTGGCTGCCATCAAGGATGCAGTTATTGAAATGCTACTCAGTTCCATTACTGTTAGGGAATTCAACTTTTACTCGGATAGCCAAACGGCTATAAGAGCACTGGCCTCGGCCACGGTGCGGTCGAGGGATGTCAAGGAGTGCTTGACCTCTCTAGCTGTGCCATCGAACTATAAGATTTAAATTACCTGGGTGCCAGGGCACAAAGACATCCCTGGTAACTGCAGAGCAGATCTCCTGGCCCGAGCCGGCACATGCGAGCACGAGGTGGCTACCAGCAGGATTCATGGGATACGTGGAGTCTGTTTCTGAACAGGTGGAACTCAGTTCAGCTAAGCAAGCGCTGGGCTGACACCACCTCTTGTTAGGTGTCGGGATCCTTCTGGTCAGTCATAGACTCCAAGCTGTAGGTGGAACTGTTAGGATTTACCAACACACATCTTTCCATGGTTATTGGAGTGCTGACGAGGCACTGTCTGATGTGGGTGCATGTGGTACGACTGGACATCGTAGAAAATCCCAGCTGGGTCAGCTGCATGGAGGATTATGAGGTTGAATCCCAAAGTCACTTTATGCTGAACATCCTAACTTTTGCTAGGACAAGGCATAAATACTTCGTTCGAGACGTACTTGACTGCCCGGAGGAGTTCTACTCGATCTAGGCGAAGCCTATCCGGAACTACTTGCTAGTGTCCACCGTACTCAACCTAACCCACCCTTACAATAGTCCTTATTACCGCTATTAACTTGATATTCATATTGCCTAGTACTCAATGTTAGGTGGCGTCGAAGCCTAGGACATTGGAATATGGTTTATTTGCAGAGTGCTCGTTTATGAAACCTTAATATATATAAGCATTCATTGAAGAGCGATTCTGAATCGTAGTTCAAGCGACATCAAGCTAACAACAACCAGCAAACCTTGTAACCATTTGAACTGCCCGAACCAAACAATTAAATGCCACAATTGCGGGATGAAAATTCAAACAGTAACAATAAAACAAGTAAATGATAGTACCCCTTCGCCAAGGGATTTTTCGGCTGTAGGTACATAGATTCATATGTAGATGCATAAATAGCGCTGCACGAGTTCGGAAACCGAATGCATAGAAAATACAGACTGGGTCCTAACTGGCAAGGCTCTCGAAGACCTGAAATATGATCTGAAGGAAACAAAACTGCTTTCCGAAAAGCTGAACAACGATTTCTGCTAACCAAGGAATAGAAGCAAGGTTCTCGTGAAAGAGCTAAAGTATATATTGTCAAACTAGTTTACTAATTAAATTTGACTCTACGACTGAGACCTTCCAACACATAGAAAGCAGCCAACTTAGACGACTAGCACTCTCCAAAAGCTTCTCAGAGTCTTCAGCTGTTCTTTCTGTTCTTTCTTGTGTCCAGGCCCTCTACGGGAATGATATGGCCACAGAAGAATTCCTAAGTGATGCAACTAAAAATATTTAAAAGTTATTCCAAAGCATCACGGTCCCATGGTGTTCAAGAGGGTATAATAACAGGCTGCGTAGGGATGAGGAGTCGAATCACCACTTGGTTTTTCAACATCAAATACTGCCGACAGAGCCGCTCTTGTTTTCGGGGGAACTTTCTCTTTTGAAGGTGAATGAAGTTCAGCTTTTGATCCCTCTTATAATTTTAAACAAGCTAGCTACATTGTAAATCTGTTTTTCTGGTACTGCCACTGAGTATGTTTTTACAAGGTTGCCACCTATTTCAATTTTTTTTTTTTTTTTTTTCAAAAAGAGAGATACGCCAATATGGTTATCAAATAAATGGTATTATCCACGGTATTTCAACAAAAACTTTTCTGAGTAGAGTTACTACCTAGGATTACCACCTAATCCTATTATGTTTCTTATTTTGGATATCCCCTTTTATCCAGGATGATCGCCTACTTAAGTGCTGCCACTTTAAAGGTTATCTGTTAAAACTGCCACCTTACTAATTTTTTTAATTTGATGATATATACCAATGTGGGTACCGAACGAAAGGTATTAAGTATTGCCACTTATAATATTTTCACAGAGTTGTCACGTATCTAAAATAAAAAAATCGAATCAGGTATATCAATATGGGTATCAAAATGCAGGTATTTTAATTAGTATTTAAGCAAAAATATTTCTAGGTTTCGCTAATATAAATATATTTATTTTTTGTGAATTTAAAATGAAGATAAATGTATCCAAAGTTTATAACGTAACCTACCCAACCGAGATTAGCCATTTATGGAACCGTGTCCGCTTGCAACTCGACGCTGGAGATCCGGCTCCTTAAATACTAGAAATCCCGCATCACAAGTGGGCAGCCATACAATGTAGGTACTCATATCTGTAACGGGTTTTTTACAGTGCAAAATATGTCATTTGTTAAAGTTTTTATTTGCATTTTTATTTGCTCATCTGTGTAAACGTATTTACGCCAAACTGTCACTGAACAACAGCGTTGAAATGCCCATTCAACAGTCAACTCCCAATTGGACACATTTACAGTTGTTTTTCTCAAATTTTTTTTTGCCGCTTCCTACAAAGAATGTCTGATTACGCTTGTTTCAAGTTAAATACGAGTAGTTTTTTGTTGTTTGTTGGCTTTTTGTTGTTGATTTTTTAACTGTTTACAATATTTCCAAAAGCTTTACTTAAATGCACACAATCACAGAGACTCACGTACATTTATATATACCCTGAAGGGAAATCTTCTAGTTCTAATTTCGAGCGGTTTTAGATCATACGGAACCCCTGGTTCGCCATCACCTCTTTTAAAGAGCGTGTTTTGTACATGCAGATAACGCTACATGAACGAGCTACGCTGGCATTGGTGTCTGTCAATTGTGTCATGGAAGATCTAGCCAAAAGGCAGTGGATCTAACAAAAATCGGTCATCGACGCTAAAAGCGCACTGTCCCTTGCCTACCTTTAAGCACATACTTACATTTGTTAGTACTGGCAAATGACAGATGGGTGTAGAAATTGCGATTACCCAAAGTGAGATTAATATTGAATACAATTTTCTACCTTATCCAATGCCTCTTTGATTCTCTTGCTGAGTTTTTGCCGAAATCGGAAATTTACTACCCTATGCCAACCTAACACTGTGGTTAAAATAAAGAGCATTTTAGTTAGCAAAGAAAACCAGAGCACTCGTATCGCAATGCACCAACAGGCCTAAGTGTATAATCTGGGGAGAGCCGGGTCCCTGCACCGAAATTATCCTGGTTTTTTCTTAGCCAAGGGGCTTTATTTTAGTATATTCCTGCTCAATTCGCATCCATAAGTGCCGACTAAGCAGGGCAAAGTGCTGTACAACAATAACAACAGGCCTAAGGGCGGATCTCTGCATTAGTGAATCACAGCCACCTAAACTTAATATCCACGAAGTTCCATAACTTTCATGGACATCTTTTGAAATCTTTAAGCCTGACACATTTATCGTGTTCGGCCTGCCGGGTAAAAAAAACTCGTGTCTTTCCAGTACGATAGAACCGACTGTTGTGGGAATGCGCAAAGGGCTGTAGGCTCATTAGTAATACTTCAGGAAGTTTTTGTGTAGCTAATAACAACGAAAACAATAACAAGTGAAAATATTTTTAAAGTTGAACTAAAAAATATTTCGAGAAGCTTTCCATGGTAGAACTACATACGTTCGGAAACATTCTGCCAAATGAGTGCCTACGGTCACGACCCCGTTTTGAAAAACTTTTTCAAACCACTTTGGATGTTACCTTTCCCAGGACTCGAGCCTTGGACCTTCGGTGTGATAGTCCAGCAATACTACCGCCACCTCTGCGGTTAGTTTATGCACTGCTAATAATTTGAGCCTACATTTGAAACCATTCTCTTATAATGTATACATATGTAACCTTTTCTCACACTATTGATGCGTGTGCCGTAGCTGAGTGGGTAGAGCACTCGACTTTGATGCGGCACGCGTCGGTTCGAACCCTGCCAATAAATTTTTATTTTTTTTTTTATAATTCAAAATTTGAACCTTTCTTTAAAGAACGTTACAAGAACAAAACATTTTTTCAAATAAGAATCTAAATTTTATTAAATTTTAATGATTACACAACTGCCGGTTTCGAACTAGTGAAAATCTAGTTACTATCTCCATAGTTCTTATTGGCCATTTAATCTCTAGTTCTGAACCAGAAATTATTCTCAATATTTACTGACTTCTCCACAGGGCTTGCACAGCTTTGTATTGCTTCTCCTTCACTCATTTTTCATTTCATGTTTATCTGTCATGAATTCATTCATACATTTTGCAATTGTCATTTGTTTTTGTATGAGTAGGTATACAAATAAATAAAAATTGCTCCTGACTGAAAGGCCACAACATAAAAACTGTAAACAATGCCAAAGTGTCAGCAACAATGCCAATAACAATTACAATAACAATAAATTGCATAGCCTCTCTGATTAACGTTAGTGGCCAATTTCAGACTTTGTTAATGGTTACATTCACTTAAAGCATTTTCACACACACAAACACGCATGCATTTGTGTGTGTGTGTGTTCGTTTTTGTGCATACATCAATAAATATGTAATGATGTGCCTATGAAAATGCATTTAAAGATCATATCGTTATGCAAAAGCACACCCCGTAGAAAATATAGCAGCCTAAAGGATGTGTTATAGAGATGTCCATCTGCAAGTCAATATAAATCTCCTTTAGTAAAATAGTTTCGGTTCTCACGCATACTTTACCTCTCTCATGCCACGACTTCCACAAACCCCGCCCATTGTTATAAGCTTTAAAATAACAATTGGAAAACATGTTTTTTGAGACACATAATAACGCATTTTGCAACTGTGTCAAGTCGGTCGCCAAAAGACGACATTTACAAAACACTTATCATAACAAACCTTTTGTAAATATCGAACTTACAACGCTGTAGTAGCCATAAAAAATGGAGCAGCGAAACGATATTTGTTTTTTGATGGCTTTAACTCATTCCCCTTATTCAAACGAACCTTCGTCAGTTAGCTTATACAAATTTTTTATTCAGTCGTTGTTGTTGTTGTTATTAACAGTGCTGCGCCCTGCCTAGTGGGCACGATCACCCTGAGAATCGTCATCAAGCCCTTCTAACGGTCGATGTCTGTACATTGCAGATATTTAAGAAAAATCGATAGGGATCATTATCAAGCCAATAAAATTCAAATCAACAGTTTCTAGAATTTTTGTCTGTCTGTCTGTATGTTTGGTCGCGCATCACTCAAAAACTGCTGAATGGAATGAAATTGAATTTTACCATTGTATTACTAAACGATTGACCGCGGAACTGTCGTTAAGGTAAGAGTTGAGGATCGTCTACAGGGTTATATCATAATTGGATTACTGTTAGAAGAGTTTGCAAACTCAATTGGATAAATGGTGAAAAAAGTTTAAGACGTTTAATGAAGATAACAAGAAGTACTTCCGAAGTTTTGCAAAGAAGTTCTGCTTTGGTCTGAGTATTAAACTTACCAACTGCTTCGCAGGATAGGTCATATTATGCGACTGCATGAAAATTATAGACATCGGCCGCTAGGGGAAGCAGTGGTAAGGGTAGGACTACTACTTTCCGGATTGTTGGATTTATCAACCATCTGCAGCGACGGTCCGTAGTTAGTAAGACGTATGCTCTGAAGATTTTTCGCAGAGGAAAGCTCGTGATCCCAATATCCTCCAGTAACCTGGAGCTATTCCCTCCGCGAAATACGAATTATCTTCGCTTTCTTTAATCAGAAGAAATACAGGTTGCTTGGGGAATCTGTTTTTGCTAGAACTTGGTACTAAAAAATACCATAATTCGACGAACCTTCCGTCGTTAGAGCTATTTCATCGTGGATGATGAATGTTTTTATTGCGGCAACAAAGATTCTTTCCTTGCCACAAGTTGTTTCCCTCCTTTACATGGCTATGCAAGGCCCGATTGTTTTTATACCTTTTAACCCTATAAGGAGGACATCAACCATTTGAACAACGGTAGTAAGGACTGTATTTTTAAAGTCTAAGCAACACAGCTATCGACTTTGTCGATATGCATGCAGCCATTGCTCCAACAGAGATGCAATTTCGTAACTTCTTACTTTACTAAAAATGAAGCTGCGATACCCAGTATAGTAGCGGCCACCGACAAAGCTCAACCTCATCCCGCCAAACCTATCTCACCTATCTGTTATAAGCAATTTAAAAGTTTTAGAAAGTTCATTGTTTTTTATACCCGCCAGTGGTGTGCAAAAACTCTGGTTAAATTCTTAGCATTGCTTTTCCTACTAACCTCACTCATTTGTTTGGCAACTTACATACATGTGTATTTAAGTATTTGATGACAATTCTGTGAAGCTCAATTCACTTAAATGCAGCTGCGAATACTGTTGAAAATTATACTGTATTTACGTACTTCATACAAATAAATAAATAAGTGCAAATTGTCGCTTTGATGAGGCGAAAAAAATTGGTGATGAATATCCTTTAAATTGGTATTATTTTGCTGTAAATGTAGCTTTTCATGTAGTGCGCAGTAAAAGAGTTTCATAATCAAGTAAGTTGAGCTTTTTTGTGCTTCCAATGAGAAATGCAAGCTCACATTTAATTAAAGCGCCGAATCAAACGATTTGTTGAGTATTTTGTTTAAAAAAATTAAGATATGTTTAACTATAGGAGTATTTAAAGCGATGATATATTTAGTTTAAGGCCTTTTTTACAATGACTTGTAGAAAATTAATTACTCTTCCAAATATTTCCAAAAAAGCTTTTACCTTTACTGACTTTCTAAAAAAAACTTAACTCCGAAACTGTAAAATCACTGCTGATCACTGTTAAAGATATTAGCTTTAAGTAAACTTTTAATAAAAAAGTTTCACAAATTTCCCACAAGTGCTGAAGTGAAACTTGGAAAAGCTGAAGCTGCAGTTAACTTCCATTCCGTTATTGGTACCTCAACCTATAAAATTATTATTAATTTCATAGTAATTTTTTTTATTCGCTCTTCAAAAAATCTTGTGACTTATCTCTAAAAAGACTGGCAAGTCGACATATCGTAATATACATTGAAACGAGATTGCCGATGAGCTGGCCCGGCGTGGAGCGGCGCTGTATGTCCCAGAGGCAAGGAAGGTTCTTGTACGCCTGGGACTTATCAAGGGCGGGATCCCTCAAAACTGGCTTAGCGAGGCTCATAATAGGTGGAAGCATTTGCAGTACTTCAAAGTGTCAAGGAGTCTATGTCCCTCCTTCTGATTGTGAATAGAAGGAACCTCTCCAGGTTAGTTGCAGTTCTCACTGGTCATTTGACTATTGAGGAGCGGGGACGCGAGTGCCTCTGAGATCGTTGAGATCTTGTCGGATTTTCTTATATAGTTTTCATTCGTTATTTCACGTGTGGTATCAAAATAAGTCATAGGAGACTCGCCAGTACAACCAACCTCCTTAACTGTCATTGCCAACAGTATCTTCTAACGGAAGTCCCAGGAAACCATCGGTTTCAATACGGTTGGAGAAGAGTTGGTGTTAGAATAATCTTCTACGTCGAGCAGATAAACAGATGGTTGGTGTCGTGTGAGACACATCACATCCCGAGCAAACTTTCGGCATACCAAGGCTCAGTCTGGGTAGGTAGTAGTTCAACCTTTACGAGTATCCAGTTCGAAATTGGACCGGAGTGACTCTTGTCTACCTCGGAAGTTCGCGCTTCTTTGGCAGCGACCAGGGGTGCATGTGCCTATATGATGGTATCCAACGGGCAGCAGCTATCGGAGAAGTTTGCCAACATTGCCCAGATATTGCTGAGGACCTGCCGGTGCGTCATTGGATTAAACGACTTTGTTGAGTTGTTTCGTTATTTCCCGTCGAGGAGGCCCCACCAATTGCCTTGTAAGTTGCCAACAGCGTTTTTTGTCCTTTTCCTAGATACTGCCACCCAGTTATTTGAAGATTTTGTTGCTGTAAAAAGTAAAAAAGATTTTAGTGACAATCAAGGTTGAATGTACGAGTACAGCTAAAGTGCGCCTGCTACCAAACGACACTCCTAGGAGTTTAGGGTGGTTCGTAATCCATCGACGTCGATGTATAACATTATATCCATCTGCGGGCTCCACTTCGTGAATAGAGTATTCGTTGATTGAATCAGTAAAAAAACTAAATCAGACAGAGAGGTAACTATTAAATTTGGAGGGCAGCTCATCAACGGAAGGTCCTGTCCAGTGTGCATTGTCGTGCAGTCATCTAGTAGGAAAGGACTGAAAGTTACGCCTAAGTAGTTTAGGGATGCAGAAATTAAAGAGTAGCGATAATAGGATACCCTCCTGTGTTTTAATTTGCTTACGGGTGCGTTTAACAATTGGAAATGAGTGCGGAATTAATTAGAAAATTGAAAACTAAGCCTCGCCAGTAACTAAATGCTACCCCTTTAAGATTTTTCATATTTTTAAAACAACATGCCATCAACACAATCGTATATAAAACTTGAAAAATCAGCGATTCGCCATTCAACCACAAATGAGACATGCAACATTTTGAATTCAAGAGCCAAAGCAAAAATACCCGTGGAAGTTCGGATTTAGTGGAATATGAGAAACATGCTTATTCATTTAGCAAAAACATTGACTGGACTAAGTGGTAATCGTGTTGCATTAAAAATTTAACAAAAATTGCAATCAGTTTTGTATTTAGCACCTGAAAATAGTTAGATTTTTTGCATTTGTGTGTGTGTGTGTAGATACATTAAATAATAGTGTAAATGAAATCAGCGCCAACCAGTGGTACTCGTATTACAATACATTTGTGAATAAGCCAGAGCTCCAAAATAACGCTTTAATGGGAAATTATGATTGTGATTGTTTCTCGCTGTGAGAAAGCCTAAATTTCAGGAAGGAGCTATGAAAGTGTAACTCTGTTGGACGACTTCGGAATACGGAGCTTAAAGCTCAAGGTTAGGAGTGTAGATCACTCTTTCAATGATTTTATATTGCTTGTGAGTTATCCGGTAACTCTGAAGCACACATACAGTTGTCGACAAAATAATAGGAGTGAAACCACTGAATGGTTCAATTGGCCACAAAAGAGTTTTCTTTGCTGTTTTGAGCTGCTTTGTGGGCGTAGTGTTCGATTGTATGTTAGTCCTGCTATATATGCTGGTCCTGTTTGTTAGTCCTGCTATATATAAATGCTCGATATACTTTTTATTTGTGTGATTTATTAGTTAGATTTTGATTGCCAATTTTTATAGATAAATATTAAATCCAGAGACATAACTATTATAAGAAATATTCATAAAAGTCTCAAAATAATTATTTCATTTCAGTAGATATTTTTTTGAGTCTTGTAAAATTATTACTTTGCAATAGAAGAAATAAAAATTCAAAACAAATCCAATGACAGAGTGAATACTGTCAAATTATAGCACAGCCGTATTTTTTGGCGTATCTCATCGCGATGCTAATGAATATGCAACTTCTTCTAATGTGTATCTGCTAGACTCTACTACTATATTAGAGAATAGTAGCTCAGGGTCGGCTGGCTTTGTATGTTGCCAGCAAAGTTTCTTTATCTTTTCAATGGGATTGCATAAGTGACGAAGGTGAGAATTTCATGTAACGTCACATCCAAGTTTTAGGTTTGTTTAACAGTTGATGGGGTGGCGCCATCAAGCTAGACGTCCAGGTTCACCTACTTGCGCCTCCTCAAGAATTGGGAGATCGAGGATTCGCTCGACGAAAAAACTGGATGACACCTGGAGATAATCTTTTAGTTTAGAGCAAAGGTCATAAATTTTAGGGTTCTGTTGCGTTGCCATTTTTGTACAGTCGTGTGCAGAGAAACAAAGGAAACCGTGGAGTATCAAAGCACGTCAGTCATCCCTTGTTACAGATAAATGATGTCAATCGAAACCACCTAGAGAGGTCAAGGCATCCTCCGTCTGTTTTTACCATCTCAGTATAGGCCTCCTCCTTCTATTCTGCTGAATTCGTTTGTCGATAGGAAACTTTCTGAGTCGGAGCGTCTATGCTCATTTGAATAACATGACCCAAGCCACTTATGGACACTTGTTTTAAAGCATGCCTTGGCTCAGAAATGGACCCGGCAGTGCCGGAAGAATATGAGATGGCTCTTACAATATTCGTGATGCCAAGGGCGAGTCTCAAATTTAACGATGAGCTTTACCCAGATTTGGCAATAATGCAGCGAATTAAAGACCAAGGGCTTCGCTGTCTGGATCATGTTAGGCGAATGGAGAAATAAGATCCAGCCCACACGGTTTTCTTATCGACACCCGAATTCGGCAGCAGCTAGGAGGAGGCCTGCAATGTTATGGAAAAAACATAAAGGGGATGGCCTGACCTCCTTATTTTTGAGCTAAAATCGCTCAGGCGGTTAAGCGCCAAAAAAAAGCACCACCACGATTCTTGAAATGTGGTCGACAGATATGGAATATTTTCCCCTCAATATCAATGTTCATATTATGTTTGGTGCAATATTGACACCGTAAGTAATAGACGCCATTTCTTTGGCTTTCATCTTCACGAAGCGAACATGGGTCATGTTCTATTTAATGCTTCAGCTTGTGGTTGTAAATCCCTGGGTATAACTTGCTTATTTTACGACAAAAAAAAAATTTTTTAACAATTTTTTTCAAAGACTTCAAAAAATAAAAACTGTCCATAATTATTATCGAAAGACTATCAAAGAAAAAGTCTTTGAAGACTCAAAAAAAAAAAATTGCTCATAATTGGATGTCTGGTTAAATCGCGTTCAGCTGTGTTGCACTTACAAGTCTTACTGAGTGAAATTTCCCCAGCAGAAACTTGAAACTTCCTCTCCAATGAAATGTCAAAATGCGCTCTCTGCCTGAAAATGTTTTGTGTCAGCGAATACTATTCAGTAAAAGTTTTCTAAAACTTTCAAAAGCTTTATACTTGCCGAACAACGCAATTTTAGCAGTATTTTCGAATTTTACAATACAATACCATAATCGAAAGTCTTAGGAATTTTTTCTATACAAATTTTTTAAACTGGGTTTCAAGGAAATTCACAGCATTTTCCTAGGCGACCTTCCACGTGAAGAGAGTTTTCGAAGGAGCGGTTAGCTGTTTAACTGAAGTAAAACAAAATTATAATATATATTTTTTTCCAAATGACAAATGTCTGTTTGTTTCGATATAACGCTGTCGACTTACCCCACTAACCGAAAAACTTCCGCTTACTTTGTCACCACCGTGTTTGGCGGCTCAGGCTCAGAGCGTGTACCAACAAATAATTGATTTTCAATTCGTCCAACCACGTTTCATAAATTATTGCACACTATTACTACTATTATTTTGTATCTAAGTGTATGTACACATACCTACTTAAATATAGCGTAGATAAAAATGCTTATGAGCTGCTTAAAAGCGCCACCACAAAACAATCATGATTACATTGTTAAATATAATGAAAATTGAATTCAAAATCCCTAACCAAAGTTGAAAGCGACCACGCAGCCATGCAGCCATATACACACACACGCATGCATGCATACTTTATGCCATTGGTTTTCAATCTGTGGGTCGCGACCCACTGGTGGGTCGCGGAGCCCTCTCTGGTGGGTCGCGAGCTAAATAAGGTAACTTTAACAAAATCTTTTTGTTAAACAAAAATAGAATTCATTCTTTTATTAAAATATCGTAAAATACATATTTACATATGTTTCTCATATTACATTCATTCAATTCATTTGTAAGTACATATTATGTATATTAATGCGAAGGATGGGCTTGCTTATTTTGAAGTAAATTAGAATAACGTGGTTGCATATGTGACACCTCTAAGGACCATTTTCACTTTTGATTTTCAATTTTCATGTCGAGTTAACCCGAGTTTAACCGCCCAATATCAGAATAGCATCATTTTCGAAATTTTGGTGGGTCGCGAGATTTTTTGGACGACATTTTTGGGTCGCGACCTCAAAAAGTTTGAAAACCACTGCTTTATGCCAAACCCATATTTGCAAAGTACTTTTGTGGTATGGGTAGCATATTTTAAGGCGCATTAACGTTGTTGAGTGTTAAATAAACGCAACGGAAGCATTTTCAACGCCATAATGAATTAACGACAAATCCAATGGAAGCTACTCACCTATGCAGACCATTAAAATAAATTTTGTGAGCTTGTGTGTGTCTATGTGACTAACATTAAAAAAAAAAGAAATGTGATAAGCGGAAAAGGCTTATTTATTTAATGAAAAAGGTCAAAGGGTTTACGGAAGTGGTGAAAAATTGGTTAACAAGTCTTTCCTGGATATACATACATACGTACCCAAGTTGGCAAAAAATATCTGCATACAAAGTAATAAAAAGATTTCAGACGAGGACCTACGACGCGTCGGATAAGGGCAATGATATCAATATTGGTAGCATAGGCCATCTTGTTATGTCTCTTCTCCAGGGTTTTGGCATCATGAAGGTCTGGCCTATAGTAGACGATCTTGTCGAAAATGGCCTTCAACCTTTTGTACTTACCTTCTTACCGCCTCTTAAGACCAGAGAACCTTTTGAAATTCTTTCATGCATCTCTTAAACTTCGTCCCCGAAAAGTTTTTTTCATTTTAAACACGGTATGAAACTGATCAAAATATCGGTTACTGTTTCGGTTTCGAAAAATTTAATAGTTTTAAACTGTTTCGGCTTCAGCCCTTGATTTTAAATTGGGCTTACACATTTTTCATTACCGTCACAGCTGCATATATATATATATTAAAAAGGAGCAGACGAAGAAGTCTTCAATATTTGCTATGTCAGTTGCCGAAACTAAGTAGTTAGTTGATCTCTGTCAACAGTTTCTCCATGATTTTACTTAGGTTTGATCAAATGTTCCTGGTAAAGAAAGGTATAGGGAGAGTTTATGGCATCGCAATGCGCTTACTCCTGGCTTCACTATGGGACTGATCACTTTTTTTGAAGTTCGACTCATTCCAATGCGCAGCGACAAAAATTTGTAACCCTCCCTAATAAGTACACTTCTTCCAACCCTAAACAATGTGTCGCACGTACCAAAAAAGTCGCATATACCAATGCCAGTTTTGATCTCTTTTTGTATGTGATGAAGTGATGCCTTAGGTTTATGCATATCTTATGAAGAGACTAATTGGCCTCTTCATTCCTAAAATTGTAGTGTCGGACAGATCCGCTTTGTTCTCATACGGGTACGATCGGACAAGTTTACTTTCAACACCTATAAGTACGCTACAGAAATTAAAATCGACTTAGCCCAACTATGCCTATAACGAAATAGTTGGGATCAATTGTATCCCACTGTAGACGAAAGGTAGTGATCGCGGATCTCTCTCGCAAGATTTTTTGAAGGGACAATTTTCGTTTCGAGGCAGCTTGGGTAGTATCAGTAGATATGACTCCCGTTGACACGGTAATATTTTTTGTTATTTTTAGACAACCCTTTTCTGTTACCATATCTGAAATGGTCACGGTGTACAAAGACTAGTTGAATGCAGTGGTTAAAAAGATCAAGCCCTCGATACCGAGATGGTACATCATCTGCCGGCACAAAGATACCTTTGGAGTCAAATACTTGAAAGCTCTAGGTTTTATGTGTCTTTTGATCAGCGGACTAGGCAAAAGGTGTGTCATTGTACCTATATTTAATCAACCTGGTAACGCGATGGTAGGTTTTCCTGCATTGCTGACTTAATAAGTTCCCTTATGAATTCGAGTCAGATGCTTTACAATTATTTCTTATTATTGCATGGGCGATATATTTCAATACTTTGGAGTACAACAACTTCCTCGAAATTTTGGTGATACCTCAAGTGTTGATTATGACAATGTGTGTTGAGTGAAGCCTTTCACTTTAAGGCCAACTTGTCCTCAGAAATGCATACACATGTTTAGAAGGCGAAGTTTTTGTGACCCTAAGTCCATTTCAACAGGAGTGGATCACAGAAGAGAGGGCCAAGAAGTTTCGACGTGGTCAAAACAAATCGCTCATACTGCAATCGTATTAGTAGCTCGATGTGCTAGTACCTGACTGTACCATATCCATAAAAAGGACTCTCAAAATCTTCGCTTTCACTACCAAAGAATTTTTTTTAATTTCAAAAAGTTCCATTCTTAAATTTCTGTGAAAGAGTGAAATTCAATTAAGGATTGATTTAATTATTTTAGCTTATCCAGACGTGTCTATGTTTATCTAACATTTGGTTATTCTCGCTTATTTGGTTTAATCTTTTACTAACTTCAAATAGACAAAGCGGATGACTAATTGCAGACCAAAGAGTGAATGTGGTATTTAGATTCCCCGCGAACTTTGACATAAACGATAAAAGTTGTTTCTTCTCTTTTCTATTCCCCACTCCATTTTGGTTACAAAAGTCATTTGGAAGGGCCGCTAATGTTTACTTTGGCATCACGGATACGGCAGCTTTGTTACGATATCCAAATATTAGAGTGACAGTGTGATGGATAAACTTGTGTGAATAATAGGACGAATAAAAATAAAAGGACCAAGAGAAGTGCGAACATGTAAGAGAATGGCGAAAAAACATGGGCAGATACACTAATTGCGAAAAGTAACTGGAATACGGTACAGAATTAAAAACAAAAACAAACCCCTTAGATAAGTAGAGATATTCCATCTATCCTATCAAGCTTAGGTGCCTCGATTTCATAACAGAAAACTGCACCCCCAAATTACCCATACAATTTCGATTGTTTCCCGAAAATGTACCCCAACCATTACCCCACATGAATTCCTTCAAAGCTCGAAAGCTTGGGATATAGAAATTGTGCTAGGATGCAAAAGAGTTGTACAGCCATCCACAAACCTGAGTCTAGGGAAATTTTTAGTTTAAAGAATTTTAAGGTTTCCATCAAAATGCTCCACAAGCCCAAGAGCACTTTTCGCACATAATCTACATATGTAGTATGTGTTTAGGTGTGCTAAGAGTCCATCATTGGCGCTGATGTGGCATTAGCAGTGGACGTGTGCACACATGTGAAAGTTCCCAAAAGATTTCGCAAGCAAGTGGAAACTGAAAAAATTCTTTAAAATAAATGGAACCCTTTGAAATTCTTTCAGACGAAAACAAAAACAATGCAAAAACTCCAATAATAATAAATTCATTTTTTTCTCCAAGTGCAATAAAACAAAATTTCGCCTAAAAGTATGCTTTGACGCTTCAGTCATCTAACAAACGATTTGCATACTTTCTATGTATGTAGCGACTGCTCCAAATAGTGATGCAGCGAAACAAGACACTGCACCCGGTTTAACGGGTACATTACGGACTTGGTTATTTTAGATATCAGCGTCTACAATTCGGTTCCAAAAGAGCCAAATAATATTTCCAGAAGTTCCGCTGAAAGATTGCATGCGAAACAATAAAAGAACCAAAAAGGCATATATTGAAAATCATTATTATCTCCCTACAGAAAAAATTAAAAACAAGTTTTCAAGCTGCTTAATTTTACGCTATTGTTTACATTACAAAACACTCCCAGAAATTTTGGAAAGCTCGAAATTGAGTATTTTATAGCATCTAAAGGAGCCATTTTTCCTGTTTTTGTTGCTGTTCTTATAAAATTACTTCGCAGCGCTTAGTCGGCTCGTCCACTCATAGGCTTTTACTAACGTAAATTTCCTTTGTCGGGCACTCCTGCAAATCCGGTTGTTGGAGAAATGATGTATAAATATATTTGGTATGCATGCAAAACTTTCCGAGAGAAAAACGAAGATTGCTTTTTTTTATATAATACAAAGCCAGCTCAACAGCCATTGTCCCACCCGTTAAATTACATGCTTAAAATTTACAATTCTTTTCCCTACCATCTGGCGCTTTCTTTTCCTTTACTCTTCCATTTCACAATTTTTTTTTTCTCCATATTTCGTACCTCTTGTGCTTTTCTCTTAATCTCGATTTTATTCTTCTCTCTTTTATTTAGCGCGATTGTAGGGAATCTTTATACCAAAGATTAAAAAGATGATACAACGATTTTCAATTTTTTTATGCTTTTTACCGTCCACTTTTTTTAAATTTATACAAATTCCACTTTTCCAAAAATAGTCAGAAATGTGATTTAATCTCTTAAGTTGGGCCGAATTTTAAGCAAATCAAAAAATCGACTGAGTTGAGTAAGAACTCACTGCTCAAACTTCAGGACGCTTAATTTTTTATTTCATTCAATAAGCAATTGTTCTGTCTTCTTTTATCATCTCCCGGTTACTCATTTCCTGTTCTTCTCTCTATTCTAACTTCCCTCTTCCTCTCTATTTTCTTCTCCAGCTAATGCTTACTTTTATCTTACTTTTTTCTTAATCTTATGTAAGACTATATTGCAGCCTGAGTTGTCGATAACCCTATTTGGAAGTGTTTAAAAAAACGCCCTAATTCAAAATTTGGTTGAAAAGCGCCCTATCTGAAATTGAGTTAAAAACTACCTATATAAAAGAAAATTCAAAACATTTTCAAGTGAGGCAGGATGTTTTTGAATTTAATACTGAGATAGGGCGTTGTTGAAAAAAACTAAAAATAATGATATATATTTAACTCAGAGAATAAAACACATATTAAGCAATTTCAAAAACGAATTGCTTTCACCTCATGGTAATTTACACGTATCAAGTATTGAATTCAAGTCTGCCAAGACATAACGCGAAGAAGGTGAGAAAAGCGGGGGAGAGTTCAAATACTGCCGTGCCGTCACGTTTTTTCCAATCTCTTTTTCTCACCCTTGTGTGCCGATGAGTTTCATATTTATTTATGTTGAGATAAATAAATAGATATTTTAGTTAAAGAAAAACTAACAAAATTAAACGCAATAGAAAACACAAAAGATAACTCGAAAAGAACTTAATTCAATAGTTGCAACATGTAAAACTTGCAACTTGAAATTAACTTGTGTATTAACAGGGTTCCGCTAGCAACTGCGTTCGGCAGGATCGATTCATCAAATACCCGGAACTGCGCATCACTAATAGGTAGGCAAAGTATGCTCGTTAATACCAAGCGCCTAAAGGTATGCTAAGCAAATGTAAATAGTAACAGTAAATGTTTAAATTTGAAAATGTTAAATGCGATTTGACTTTATTTTGTGGTTTGACATTTCGCTCTTCTAATTAAATGCAATTGCTGCATTGATATGAACTGCTGGTTGTTGTTGCAATTAATGCTGCACCTGAAATGGGCAATATATGTACAATGTAAAATATGTATTCAATGTGCAAATAAACAAGTATTAGCGTAAATTAGCTAAACAATTTGGTGTCCATAAAAATGCATTCATTGGCGTCTAAAATTGTCTGCCACGCTATAAGCCGCTGCCAGTCAGACAAACCAAATTTTACTTAGTTTCAAATATATTTTTGTTTATTATAGGTCTTCCCGTATGTATTTGTTTTACGTTTTGATGTTTGTTTTTCGTGCTTTTAACCTTTGGTTGGTTTTCATTATAAAATTGTGGCGGCTTTACCATCACTATGTTATTGTTGCATTTTGGTGTGGTTTTTCTGTTTTTTTTTTTTTTTGTTTAATTTGGCGACTAATAAAATTTTAGAGCTGATATATCCATTGCAATTGTCATTTTTGGCTTCAATGGCTTTGTTGGTTTCATATTGGCTTGTGGAAATTTAAGCCACCACAGAATTTCAGAATTTTCATTTCTGTTCTAATATTCTGCAGAGGTGCAGCTGTATGATATTTATGTTGCATTAGGTTGAGGCAGATATTTGTGCAAAAAATTTAATATTATCTATCATTTCAAGGCATGTGTGATTAATCAATTAATCAAAAAATATGATTAATCTAAACGTGATTAATTAGTTGACCAAACAAAATAGTAAGGATTGATTAACCAAAATGATTGATTTCCTGATTAATCACCATTTGGTTAATCATAATCTGATTGATTTGACTATTCAGAAAACTTGTTAATCATATTGTGATTAACCGGAATAATCTTATTGATTTAACTAGTTAAAAAACTTATTAATCATATTTTGATTAACCGGAATAATCTTATTGATTTAACTAGTCAAAAAACTTATTAATCATATTTGGATTAACCGAAAATACATGTGTGTAACAGTAAATTGTATTTGCTTTGATAATATCTTTTAAAGGAATGAATAACGTTACTCAGAATGAAATTCATCTTTTTCGAATCAAAAGTAATTACTCCGAATTTAGTTAATTACAAAATAATTAATCAGACTTATTTATTATTAAGAAAAATTATTTATTACAATTTTGAGTTACCGATTAATCGCACTTCCTTAATCATTTCATATGCTAAAACGGCAAATCGGATCAATTAAAATTATATCACATGAAAGTCACATTCAATTGGATAAGTTTATAAGTATAGTAGTAATACTATTCAGCCAGACAAAGTCATATCAAATCGAGTTGTTTGACTCTATAAACTTCGCAGTTATGACCTTGTCTTATTGCAGTCGCAGAGAACTTACCAGCTAAAATTTCAACAGCCTAGTTCATATGAAGCTTAGTTATATTAATATAACGATGACACATCACAAAATCTCATTGGCATTTTATCAGTTCGAATGAGATCATATCACACTATATAAAAGATCAGATGGTGTCAGCACTCATATTGCATAAAATAGTTTAGATTAAATTTGCTTAAATCATATCATATCACGCTACATTCTCTTAAATCCAACTATAAGTTGGCTCCAAAATTTTTTCAACATGTAGCAAAATTGGAGAAGGCCGATGACTGTATATATGTAATAGCTCTTACGTGAAAATTCCTTTGGATAGTCTTTATTATAGCAAAGGAATATAGCAACAATTCTTTGAATTTTTTCCTGTCTGTATGTATGTTTGTACCCGCATCACTAAATAACGGCTGCATGGAAGTCAATGGGCTTTTCGTCGATGCATTGCTGGAGTTTATTTCAAAACTTATGACTGATTTTTACGAAATTTTAGTAAAAACCTTACAAGAAAGCTTTTTGGAAAGCTTCAGAAAAAGTTTTCTCGAAAGCTTCAGTAAGCTTAACGCTATTCACATTTTTTTAGTTAAAAAAACCATTGGTTAAAAAAGTCATTTTTATTTACATACTTAACATATTTATTACCCATTTAAAAATAAATTGAAATTAACATTTAACAGATTTAAAATTTTTTTGTTTAATATTACATGGATATATCTTAATGACTTAACTTATTTACAAAATTTTTCGTGAGAAATAATTGATTAAAAAGTACTGCATTTAACTAAAATACATGCATATTTATATACAATATCACAAAATATCGAATTATTGATTAAAATTTATTGAGAAAAAAAGAAATAGCACAGTTATATCTAAATTTAAAAAATGAATTGCAGCGCTATCTACGTGGCGCATAAAAACAACCTGATCGCTGTTGGTGGGTAAACAACACTTATTTCCTGTTTTTGAACATATTTAAAAAAATATATATATTTCAAAATTGACAATATTTTGAAACGCCCAAATATTTATTTTTTTGTTTACCCCAATATTTTGTTAACATTTAACAGCAATTTTCGACGTTTAGTTTTTATGCGCAATCCATTCATCTCTCTCGTACTTATATAGTTTAGTTTATCGATTTAATTTTTTAGGTTATAAGTTTTTGAAAACATATCACAAGTAAGATTTATAAAGAAACGTTTTCAAACGGCAAAATAAAAAAACGTGCACGAACATTAAACTTTTCATTACGGAATATCGCACGGAATTTTCACGTGTAAAAATTTATAATACATCGAGTTTTTGAAGGGTTAATTATTCCCTAAATTTACATTAAGGAGTTCCGCAACTACCAGGTTTGAATATTATCATTTTCAATTTAAAATAAAAAGTTACTAAATTTTGGAAAAAAAATGTATGTTAAAAATTTCGAAAAAAAATTTGTTCTAAAAAATAAAAAAAAAAAATTGTTTAAAGAGCTTTAGAAAAAAATGTTGTTTTAAAACTTATTTTTAAGAATTTGATAAAACTTATGAAAACATAATTAAAATTGGAAATTGTACAAAAATAAAATCTAAATAGCTTTTGTCATATTTTACGCTAAGAAACCACTAAAAAAAAATTTTTTTTAAATTATATTTCAAATTTGCAAATACTTTTGAAAAACAATGCCAAAAGCAAGCGCTAAACAAACTATTCTACAAGTTTTGAATTCTATAGCATACAGGTTTGTCTCTGGCTTACTTTTAATTAGCAATCTTTATTTATAGTCGTCTTTTTTTTAACATATTTTGGGAAAAAAAAACATTTTAATTGACTATTTCTGTGCACCATTTTTACCATTAACGCTATTATAGCCATTAGTGCTATTACCATCAACTCCATTATTGCCATTATTTGCATTACCATTAACCCCATTAAAGCCATTAACACCCTTAATACCATTTTCCACCTTCCAGTCAGGTTCAAATGCCTGATTGGTATGTTGCATTTTCAATGCCGCATCAGCATGATTACGCGTTCTGTCTACTTGTGTAGAGTTTCTCAAACCATAAGTGAAATAAATCACATAACCTATAAATACCCAAATTAGAAAACGTACCCATGTACCAAAGTCCAATTGGAACATTAAATAAATATTTACAAATACACTAAGGCAAGGTATAAATGGTACGAGCGGTACTTTGAAAGTCAGCTCCATTTTTGAAACAGGTTGCATATTTATGATGAGCATTATTACAATAAGTACTGCGGAAAGTGTGCTCAAATACACAATACCCGATGTGGAGGTGATATCACACATTTTCTCCACTATATCCCAAACTATACACATTACGGAAAACAGCACAACGAATACTTTTGCAATGCGTGATGTTAACAAATTTGGTACCCTATATGAATTTCCATTATAAAACTGGCGTATAACAACTGGACAACGTAGCGTTACTATTTTCGTATCCATATCTTCATCTTGATAGCGTAAAACAAGCACACATATGGCAACGATTGTGTAGGCGAGCAATGTGCCAATAGACATCATCTCAATTAGTTGATTTAAATCGAATATGAGCGCCATCATAGCTGAAAAGTAATAGAAGAAGAGAAATGTGGTTAAATTTGTGCGCATGTGAAGACGTGATGTGATTTAATTTGATGTGAGGTAATTTGAGTTGATGCGATATAGGATGATATTAGCGCAATTTGATATCATGTGATTTTAAGCAATGTTAAGTGATGTGATAATAAGTCGGCTAATATGGTGTGATGTGGTTAGATGTTATTAGATGTAATATGACTTAATGCGATATATTAAGTGTGGAATAATGAAATTTGTTATCTTGTGATTTTTCGTTAAGTTAGGTGGTGTGATATAATATTCTCTAACGCTATTAAGTATTAGGTGATATTACATAAGAGGTTCTTGATCTAATTCTATGGGGTTGACGTGCCGTCATGCAAATTTTATTGATTTGTAGCGACATTAAATGATATATCAAGAGGTGATATGAAGTCACAGATATAGTGTGATATTGCACAACACAATGTAGTGATGTGTTATGATGTTCAATAATAAGAAATGATGTGTCATTTCGGGCTAAGACGTGATTTCGAATGATGTGATTTCATAAACGTTTGAGTGATTTCAAATGTAATGTGATTTAAAAAGATTTTATGCTAATTTATTGCCTATGACATTGTCGGGCATTTGGTAATTTGTTATAACATAATCTAATAAGAGGAGGACAGCTAAGCTTCATGATATAATTTCATGTAAATTTAGGTGCTCTGATGCAAGTTAGATCACATGTGATATTAAGAGGTGATGTACTATAACATTATCATATATGATGTGTTTAAATATGACATTGTGGAAATCTGAGGTCGTGTAATGCATATTACGTAATATGATACGTCATATATGTTTTTATTATTATAAGATACTCTACGATGTGACATTGCGTGATATGATGTGATTTCGCATGCCTTCTCATGTGATTTCTAAACCTGTACTAGTTACCTGCAAATAAGCCAGAAACAAATGTTGCCAATAACGGTGTTTGTGATCTTGAATTAACGTTAGAAAACGATTTAAATAGAATTCCATCATTTCCCATAGCATACAGCACACGCGGCATTGGGAACATAGCACCCAACAAGCTTGTGGTCAATGCAAAAACTGCGCCGACTGTTACAATCCATTTAATCGAATGCCAGCCAATATCCTCGAAAGCTTGTGGGAATGGAGCGTTGAAGTCCTGAAAGAAATGTGAGAAAGGTTATTGAAGTAGTTATATTAATTTCTTTAGTTCATCTCTTCCTCAAGAATCATCATTGGTGCTTAGTCTAAGCAATTATTGCGATCCAGTATTTCAAACTCACCAAATAGTAGTAGGGCACCATCATAGTGAGTACGGTGGAAATTCCAAAGTATGCCAAGAATATGATAATCAACGAAATAACAATCGCCAGCGGTATGTTGCGCTTCGGATTAATTGCTTCCTCGCCTGTAGTAGCAATGCAATCAAAGCCTACAAAACCATAGAAACATTTCGCAGCACCAGCCATCACGCCGGCAATACCAAATGGCATAAAACCGCCTTGGCCGAATTTGTCATTGTCCGGTACCTGCTCTTGTGGTATGGCCCAATTGGAAGGATTGGCTAAAAAAACAAAAAATTATTAAAAATTAAAACATTTAGGACAAACACTCAACTTCAAAGTCACTTACCATTTATTGCACCCGCGATCAAGACTATGCAAATCGTTACCAAATTCACACCCGTGAAAATGTTATTCAAAAAACTGGACTCCTTAACGCCAAAAGCAAGTACCGCCGCCAGCAGCAGTATCATACCGAAAGACATAAAATCGGGATATTCGGCTAAGAAATCAATATTTATTGGCAGAGTTTCTTGCAGTGTACGTGACATAGAATTATTGATAAGCGCATCAAAATAACCGCTCAGACCACGTGCCACACTAGCGGTACCAATCACATATTCCAATATTAGATTCCAACCAATTGTGTAAGCTACAAACTCGCCAATTGTGACATAACTGTAAACATATGCCGAACCTGCTTTTGGCACACGCGCCGCAAATTCAGCATAACAAATACCAGCAAAAGCCGATGCGATGGCAGCTATAAGAAATGAAATAGTCACGGCAGGACCAGCGATATTGTAGGCAACTGAACCGGCCAGCACATAGACACCCAATCCGAGTGTGCTGCCTACACCGAGCGCCGTGAGATCGACCACCGTAAGTACGCGCGCCAACTTTGATTCGGTCTCCACAACATCGTCGGTTTTTCGTCGGGTTAGAGCGTTCCAAATGTTCTGCATTCTAGGAAGGTGTGTGGATTTAACACTGGAGAACAAGTTTAAGGCTTAGCGTTGCGGAATTAAGAGATTTGCTGAAATGGAAAATAAATAAAAATTTTTAGAAATTTGGAAAAGTATTTTGAAAAGGTGTTAAATGATTGCCCTAATATTGCCATAATGATAATACTAATTTTTGCTCGACTGTAGCCCTGATATGTTTTAGAACGAGCCGCTTTCGACCGTCGCCTGTAAGTCTCGATCTCCACAATTTTCTATTTCCTTTGTATTTCTTTCTCTCCCTTCGGCAACGCCTTACCTCCTCTCCCCTTTCCCTTTTCACTCACTTTTCCTATAATTTCATTGCCTTCTCTTCGTTCGCCCTACCTAATTCATGCTATCGACATGTTGTACCAACACTCTTAAGGAATATCTGGGCCTTAATCTAGGTCGACACCATCCAAAATCTGTCTTCTGCAAACCACTGCTCTCAAAAAAAAAGGTGAGGCGAAATTTTTCAACAGAGATTTCTATCTTCAGGTAGGAAGAACACTTAAGATGAAATTTTGGGGAAAAGGGGTTCAAGACCTACAGAGCACGCTTATCTTCAAGGAAGGTAAGTAGCAACATTCCACTAAAAAACTTCTGCTTCACTTTACGAGAGGTGGCACTGTAGACTTCAAACATCTTTTTAAGAAAGGATAGTCGACACGAAATTTCAAAAGCCCAGTAGGTCGTGTGCCGGAGATTACCAGATTAATGTGGGAAACGACTGCTTTTACTGGTAACAATCCCTCAAACCTTCAGTGAGTGAGTGTTAGAGTGGTTACATATATAGCCCACGGGATGCTCTTAACTCGGAGAATTTACTCTTCTCCCAAACTAAAAAGCTGCCGATCCACTGCGGCGCCTTTCAAACTACTTAGTGACTACTATCTAAAAATCCTATATCCGTGTTAATTTAGGGCGGGGATGCTTCATCGAAGGTAGCAGTCGAACACTGATAGTCGCGTGGAAATCTCAAGGGGTGCCTTCTGCCTTTACTGGAGGGAGAGGGGGAAGATACAAAGAGTTGAACATTCGCCCCTGGCTTTAAAATGGCGTCTCATTGAAGATGTCAACATGACATAACTGTCATGCGACGTATTGTCGAAGGCACCTCCGATATTTCTCAAATTCGACCGCATTTTTAATCTCATTCAAAGCTATGTCCGTGGTTTGAACAGTTCTAAAGAGAAACTAAAAATAGCCATGAAGGCATACAAGAATGTATTCAGACAGTAATTAATATAATGCTAAAAAAGAAAAAGTTTGATATTTAATATTCACTTAATATTTTCCGAGCTTTAAATAATTCAAAACGTTTCCGCTACTTTAGAAAAAGTCAACGATCATTTAAAACCCCATTAACGCTCTTAATATGCAATATGAATTTTATTAGATGAATCACATTAAAATAATTAATATCCAAACCTCATTTGGATGTCGACTAGAGATGGCACTCTCGATGGTGTTATACCATCGGGACTATCGATGATTGAAGACGGAATGTCGATAGTGCTCCTTAGGCATTAGACTACCGAGCCACTGCAGCGTATTCTAGGCTGAAGTAACAGCTATAGAGGAGGCTGTGCGCTGACTGCTCTCTGACGGCTGCACATCCGTGTCAATATATACTGCGACAGGCAAGCAGCGATCAAAGATCTTCAGTGTAGCAACACTCCGTCGAAGGTAGCACTCGACTGCAGGTAATCGCTCAATGAACTGGCTTCGATATGCTCCACAGCAGTGATATGGCATATCCGGAAACTGTGCTGCTGACGAGATGGCAAGCAAGGCCAAAGGGTAATCGGAGGTAAACCAAAGAATTCGAGGAAAAATCTAATCCCAGATGGACATTGGAAACCACATGCGAAATGTCCAGGCTAACGTGGCTCGCATCTGTGGGAAACGGACCGAGTCCATACTCAACCTCAAACGGCCCCTCCGTAGGCCCCTTGATTGGGGTCCTCACGGGACATTGTCTAATGGAAATACATGGTGAACGCATGGGGGTACAATCAAATGACTTCTGTCGCAGCTTTAGGGACGAGGAGGAAATAGAAAGTGTTGAATACTTCATCTGCAGTTGCCCCGCACTGGCTAGAAGTCGTTTAGAGTGCTTAATCAAGTGCTTATTCATAAGTTTAGTGGAGCTAGGTTGTGCTGAAATCAGAGACATTCTGCGCTATGCTATGCGGACAGGATGGTTCAACTTCCTGAATGTCTAAAGGAGGATGGGACCTACCCATTATTCAGTGGTTTCACACTGGGCCATTCGGCCTTATTCTGGCCACCTTAACCTAAACTACCCATCGATAGTTTTCGCATTATAATGGGTCTCTTTTCATTCATAACGAGCTGTAATGGCCAAAAGGCGTCAAAGCAGCAAAATAAAATTTAACGCCAGACTCATAGTTAATGTTAAGGTCCAAAAACAAAAGCATCTCAAATTAAATCAGAAATTAATATTTAATGTAGATAAATGAAAACCAAAATTCAAGCGATTTAATGTAGTAGTTGTGCTCGGTGAGGATAACATTTTTTACTGGGAACTGTTCGGTGACACAAAACATTTGATCCGAGAGAGCGCATTTAGACTTTTCATTGAGAGAGAGTTGCAAGTTTCTGCTGGGGGAATTTCACTCAGTGAAACTTGTAAGTGAAAAACAGCTGTTCGTGACATAGGAAAGCAACAACAAAAATATAAAAATGTTAACTATTAACCAATCAAAAAAGCAACAGCAATTTTGTTTGCAGATTTTACTACTCCTGTTCGGCGAAAACTTTTGACTTTTGGCGTTTCGAGAGAGTATTTTGTCATTCTCACTTTACTGACACTTCTTTGTAAGTTTTGGTCACTTGAACTGCTCATCCATATCGATACGATAATAGAATTCGTAAACTCCATCTCTAAAAGTGTCGTTAAAAAACCGCTGTGGGGAACATAACGGTATCGCATGCCAAAAGCATCGACATGGTATCGCATCATATTCAAATTCATATCCCTAACCGCAAGTGCTTCACCCTGTATATTTATTAGTGTCACACTTAAACTATTTGCTCATTAAAAATATAAAAAATTTCATTTATTGCATTTGTAGTCACTAAAATTATCTAAAATACACAACTTAATCAGTTCTATAATCGAAAAAGAAAAAAAATAGATACTACAAATTTATTTAACAAGCACCAAGTGCAATTAAAACAGCCACAACAACTTCAATGAAAATTAAATTAATAAATTCACAAACTTAACTAAACATATATGTATGTACATAACTAGTTACGTGTTAAAACATATTTACGACTATGCGCTACACTTGCGATATTTGACAAGTTAAGTGAAAATAAGCCGATCGTTCCGTTTTGTTTTGATTACTTTATAACACTAGTTCAACAAAAAAGCACGTATTAACTGTAAAAAAAAGCTTAAAAGGTAATATGGAAAAAAATTTATGTAAATAAGATTGAAATGAAAAAATATCTGTAAAACACTCGATTTGCTCAAGGTTGTTGACATTGTTTAGAATGTTGAAAAATGTTGAAAAATTTGAAGCAAATTCTTTAAACAAAAAAAAACGCTAGCATACCAACAAAAGAGTTATATCAATGCAATAAATTATATAGAGAGCTAATAAAGATATGAATGAAATATGAAATACAATAGCTACGTATTTATAATTGTGGAGCAAATATTGCACTATTGGCATGCTTTAGTAGCTAGTATATATGTATGTACAAACAGTTGTGTTCAATATAATAGTAGTGAAGTTAAATTGGATATCGTTCAACTAAATAAGAAGAAGCTGTGGTTTTAATAGTTTTCATTTAAAATATAGCGAACTCTATAAATGGAACCATCCAGTTGGGATCTCCTTCAGGCCGACTTGGACTCATTTCAGACCTGGTGCGCAATCAATGTACTTATTTTAAAATGCGCTTCATGCAAGCTTTTGACTTTCCACCGAGTGATCCCTGTTGTGGGTTTTTATTCCCTAACCTGTTCCCGTTTGGAACGTATATCCGCTGTAATTAGTCTGGGTGCTCTTTTTGATCCTAAACTAAGTTTTAATATGCATATTTCCTCCAGCGCCAACAAAGCCATGGGTGTACTTGGGTTTGTTAGAGGGTGTGCTAAGGAAGTTGATGATCCCTATCTCACAAAAGTCCTTTACACATCGCTGGTTCGTCCAATACTTGAGTATTGCTCGTGTGTTTGGTGTCCTGTGTATCAAGATCATATAATGCGGATTGAGTCAGTACAAAAGCAGTTCTTGATTTTTGCTTGGAGGGATCTTAATTGGAAGCCAAATATTCACCTGCCCCCATATAGAAGTTTATCTTCTGTGGAAAATCGAAGAACTTTACTAGGCGTTATGTTCCTACATAAGCTAATTATCGGCCAAATTTATTCTTCTGACCTTATGAGCCGATTAAATTTTTATGTTCCTGCTAGGTCGTCCAGGCACTATGTGCCTTTTCAATTACCCATTTGTCGTCAAAACTTTGCCAAAAACAATCCTATGAATGTCTGGTGTTCGTACTACAACTACTTATATACCGTTATCAGCCTTGAATGTTCTTTTGCATCTTTACGTAATGCAATCCTGGCATGTCTTCTAATTGCCGATTGACATACTGGATAGGGTCGACCCGTTGTTTGTGTTGCTTGTATCTATGGAATGAGAGGGCGAATAGGAGACACGGCCTCTTCAACCGTCCTAAATACATCTACGAACAAAGTTAAATGAATAAATCGACCGAGGGGGTGGATTGGAGACACGGCCTCTCCAACCATTTCAGTCGTTATTATATTTGTCAGTCTAGTCTGTAAGATTTGTTCAATCTGTTACACTGCTAAGTTTATTTATTTTGTTAATTTTTTGTCAAGGATGTTGAGTATTTTTTTCCATACAAAACTAACTTGTTGTAACTTGTTGTTTGGAAGAAATCACTCAACACCCTTGACGAAAAAAATTCTGAAAATTCAGGGAAATTTTTGAGCGAGTTCTTGCTTGCACAATGGCATACTAAAATTGATTAGTATACAAAACCGCGTACTCAAAAGGTTTCATTAACTTTTGTAAATTTTAGTTTATTTTGTTAGATGGATTTGATTTTGCTTGGAACGTTTATACAGTTTTTATGGCTTTTCGAAAATCCGCACTGCGAATGCCATGTCGCCCAGAAAGGCTTGTCTTGAAACGGCAATTGTAAAGGAACGACGGTAAATCGTTCGAAAATATTTCAGTTGTTCACGCGTTGGGAACATGAATGGGGTTTGTTTACTGGAAAGTAAATTGTCCCGGCATTTAACATAACTAGACACTTACTTGAGTTTAATCGATTTCTATGGACTTTAATAGTTTCTTTATTTATATTACTTTGTATAGACTTTTATTGATTATTTTGTAATTTTTTTTATCGATTTCAATATACTTTTTATTTATTAAATATCAGAAATTCCCTAGACTACTCTGTATATTTCGCATTGATTCGATTTTATATACCTTTTTAATTGCTATCGGTTTGTATGAACTTTTACAGTTTTCTTTGATTAATATTAGTTTAGATTGACTTCTATCGATTCTTTTTAATGTTTTCCTTTTTAATCGTTGATTTATTATTTACATATTTACCATCGAATTTTAAATAGATTGCGCGATATGTTAGACTCAATTTTTTTTTCATGGATCCTTTGCAATCGGTTTATATATATTTTTAGTGACTTTAATCGATTATTGTGAAATTTTTTCCATTTTATTCGACTTCATTCACAAGCTATTAGTTTTTATGGCCTTTTATTTAAATTTTCTGAGGTCACTCGGTATATAAGGCGATAAAGTGCTTTTATAGCCCATTCAAGTTAAAATTAGGTTTTATGGCTTTTTATCGACTTTTGCCTAATATTTTGGTCGTGTTTTAAATTTTAATCATTTTAGTTATTTTCAGAAGCTTTAAATTTCTTTCTAAAAATTTTTTAGGCGAGGATAAACAATTTTATTGAACATCGAAATGACAATTAAAAACGGTCAGTGAAGCAAAGTTTGAGAAAATAAAATTAATGCGAACAAATTTGAAACCGAAGTTATAAGTTTCAAAAATTTGTCCATTCAAAAACGTTAAATTTTTTATTAAAAAATTTCCCCTTATTACTGCGCCAGCTGTCATCTTTTTACTAAATAAATTTCAGCATTGACCCCCAGTCTTCACCCGCATTGGAGACCAGTGTACACATTTTCTAAGTGTTTTACCGACCGACTATGGCTGAAGTTAGCGACAACTACTTTTTTTTAGCAAACTTTTATCGGAAAGTAATACTTGTTATAGATGAAATTCAACCGATAAATCATATAATATATTCTCGGTACAAAGATTGTCGTAAACGTTAAGATGCTGCCGCAATAAAAAAAAAACACATTTGCCAAACAAAATCCGATCCACCCTAACGCCAGAACTTCCAGCATCGATCTGTTGTGGAGTTTCGCTTAATATTCAAGAATATAATTGAGACATATATAACACATTACAAAAGCATCATTTTACTAAACAAGTAATTCAACTTGAACTTTAATAAAGCGTTATTCAATTGTATATTGCATTGCTCAAGGTCATACTTATCTCAGCGCTCTTAGGCAAGGTATTTTAAAATTAATGTATAAAATTCAAGTTATATCCCTTTCACTAAATATAAAATTGAGTGGCGTTTATTTAGCAAGAGATACGCTGCTTTAAATATTGTAAAAAGTATACTTTATAAGTACGTGAATACTCTGTAGTGGAACACCAAACTAATCAAAAAAAGATTATTTATTCACAACTACAATTTTTTGACTCGAATGGAAGTAGTCGCAAAGTGGCAATATCTGCTAAAAGTCCAAAGCTTTAGAGAATGCTAGGGCCCTCAGAGCATGAGAAAAATATAGAGCCAGTGTAGTATAGTCTAGCCTTTGCGATCTCAAATTTCCTGTGCAATAGTTGCGGTTTCAGCGACCATGCTGCAATCCGAAGTCCTTTCTGTCCAGCGAGCTTCTCGCCAGCGACAATAATATCAAATCTGATCATTAGCTGGACGCCGGGTATTGCAACATCAGCATAATTCGGCTCTTGGTTTCTCAGGGTCTTATGAAAGGGCCTGCAAAGTTTTAAGAAGTATCTGATCTTCGGTCTTGAATAAAGATTGCTATATTGGATCAAATTGGTATTAGCATTCAATGGGTACTGGAGCTTGTAGACTCATGTGGCGCGGATGGAAATTTAAAAACAATAGCTTATATAGGAACTGCAATCCTCTAGGTGGAAGAAATTTCAGCTCACCTACTGTGCGACTGTCCAGCGCACGGCCTTGGTATCCTCTTTTCCGAGAGCCTCGCAGAACAGATGATATTAAGATTTGGGAGCTTCTCAAGTATTTAAAGTCAGGGGGAAAAAGAACAGCGGTTGACTTACTAGTGGGGACAGGAATATACAGCCTATGAATGAAGATGATACGGCCCTAAAGGTATTTTGATCTGCACCAATAGGTGGGGCCAAGTCAAAGCCAATTTATGAGCCCTTGGTGTTTCCAATTAGAGCCAGTAGACACACCGGATAAATGACTTCCGCTTTGTTGGATGGCCATGCGGTAGTTTACAACTAATTAGTTTTACTGCTGGGTACAAACAAATAAAATGACTTTTGTGAATACACTTCCTACTTGATTTTAAATTAATTTAGAGCTAAGAGGCAGGTGCATGATTTTTACGCAAATGGAATGGATTATTTATGCATGAACATTGAATTAGAACTTAACCAAAACTTATGTATGTATACTAGGGTGGTTCTTAAATAAATAGAGAAAAAGCTCACGACCGAGGTGGGAGATGGTTAAAGCGTGTCGCCATGTATGTAAAGTATTTTAGAGTTCATTAGACTGGGCCAAAAAAAAAAATATTTTTTTTTTCAATTATATTGATATTATTTTTCGAAATTTCGAAAAAATTCTGCAAAATTTACAGACTTTAATAATACTTTTTAGTGATCTATCATTTTTTTGCACTGATCTCATTTTTGCAGTAATACTCCCAAACCATTGTAGTAAAAAAATTTAGCTACATATACTTTTGTTCGATATTATTTACACCGCAAAAAAGTTCTGCATTTAAGTTTTAATCAGGTGAGCCGTTTCAGAGTAATATAGCTGTAATGAATCTGTATCTGTTATTAAATGCTGATGCTAGATTCGGATTCAGCATTCAATTCCCTTTAAAAATCTGTATTTTTTTTTTTTTTTCTATATTGAATTTTGAATTTTTGGTTAAATTCCCAAAGTAAAAACACTAGAACGGTCCACCTGACGAAAATTTGCATTTGCACCTTTTTTGTAGCGAATGCAATTTGCAAAAAAAAAAACGTGTGAGCTAATTTGGTTTTATTTCAATGGTTTGCAGGTTCAAAGCAAAAAATTAAATCAATCCTAAAAAATTTATGCTACAGTGCTTCAAAAAAAAATTAAAATACTTTTAAAGCGATGATTAAAAACTTGTTTTTTAATGAATTTTTTAACACGAAAAAACTGAAAAAACAGTTTTTTGACTTTAAAAAAAGATTTTGGGGGTATTAAACATTTTTTGAACATGGTTTCGTTTATTATTCGACCAGATGAACAACCTCTACTAGGTCGCTTTAAAAGTACAAAATCACTGTAGCACTGTGTAATAGACCACTAAATAATAATATTAAGGTCGAAAACTTTTACTTTTCTTTCGTCATTTTGGAAAATAGCATCTTTAGAATTTTTGCCCAGTCTAATATACACAAAGGTGTTCCTTAAAAATCAAATTAAAGCTTTTATTAATTTTCATCCCTTAATCGGTGATACTACAGCCAAGGATATGACATATGAGTTTTGCTTCCGATTGCAAACGCCTTACGTGTGTCGCACAGGGTTAAAATTTTACATAACACTCTGAAGAAATCTTAGCTTTGTTCCCTGTAGGACACACCTTAAACGTTTCTAATCAGAACAACAATTGTTTTATGATATCTTTGACTGTTGTATTATCGTTTGAAGGGGTGAGTGTGCAAAAAAAAAGCAATTATACGAATTTTTCAGGACCACGCTAATGTATATGTACTTAATATTAATGTACATACATAGGTGTGGGAGCCTGTATGTCCAGCTTATTAACACACTCAATGTTTCGACTTTAAAATATGCATAACAGAAATAATTTAAGTCGCCAATCATGTTTGAAAAACAAACTCAAACCAAGATTTAATAAAAGTTCTAACCAAAGGCATTTACAAAAGTGACTTTTTGCTAAATTTCTCAAATCATTCTTTTCCTTACAATTACTTTCATGTAGAGCAAAGTTTTCTGCGCTTGTGTATAAACTTAATAAATCAAGGATAATAAATGTTCCTTTTATTTTATTAATTGATAAACCTGTTTTGACGTGTTCGTTCTGCTATTTAATTTACACAAACGTCATTTCTTCTACAATTTGTTTCCACGAAAACTATACAAATTACTCGTGATTTACTTTCTTGGTATTTGTTGATAAATATTTTTTAGTATGCATTATCGCAGCGTAATTAAATCATAAAATTCTACAATAAAGTTGGATTAAGTAAAATGTGTGATGCAAAAAGCGTCTCACTTGATAAGGTAAGACTTAACGTCTTAGGTAATATCAATCCATGTGCAGACTTGGTTTATGGTAGTTAGCGAAGTGCACGATTTTATTTGCAAAAAAACGTTGTCTTTGGGATCAAGCAGTTTGGTGTTGGAAAACGTTTCATGAAAGGTTCTCTTTGTCTAAAGAAGTCTTGGCGCATCCCAAGAAAATGGAATTTCCTACATATTGCATAATTCTTCCCTTATACAAATGGAATTTTTTAAACTGCAGTTCTCTGGAAGTATAGATTCTAGACCACTGAAATTTGAAGCAGCCACTACCCAGAGATATTTAAAAATGTAAGGACTACTTTTGCCGTTAAACAGACATTTCTAAATAGACATTTGGTTTAAACCGTTTTCGAATCAGACATTTTTTAACAAATTGATCAAATTATTATTTCTCTCACTAAATTTTAAGTTAATGAAAACTAAGTTTTTTTTTCACTGAAAAATTGTTATTCTTTATAAAAGAGCCTTCTCTCAGTGAGAAACATTTATGATTTTTCGACCAACCAGGTAAACTTTATTCAGAGACAGCCAGCCTATTAACAACTAATCCATAATGATTGCATAGTTCCCTATGAAAATTAACATAAACAAGCACAATATAGCAAGTTTAGCTTTTGCCTGAAAATATAAAAAAAAATAAAACTCATTCGGTGCTCTTCAAAAGAGTGATATGAGCCAAACCAACAGTTTTTAACAGTTTTGTTTGTCTGTCTATATGTTTGTTAGCGCATTACTCAAAAACCGCTGCATATAATTGAATACAATTTAAGCTTGTTTTTATTTTAGATATCGAACTTAAAGTTTTCATCGCAGGGAAATATATTTATTTTAAAAGTCTCAAAGAAAAAACTTTAGAAGACTCAAAAAATAAAAATTACGGATGATACGAAAAGTTTTTTTTTATATTTGTAGAAATTTCTGTGATTTTTATGAACTCAAATTATAAATAATTATTATTTTGGATGTCTGATTTTTTATTTTTATTTTTTCTATTGGCTGTTAAGCCAGTTTCGCGAAGCAATTTAAGTGAAGAACATTTTTTTTCGCTATTCTAATATAAAATACGAGTAACAAAATGATTTTTAATTTTAGTTTCTTTTTTGAAAACGGCTGTTAAAGTTTTTTTATTTGCACAAAAAAACAAAAAAATATTTTTTATTTGCACAAAAAAAAACATATTTTATTTGAATAAAAAAGAATAATATATGCACTTATGGATTGTTTCATCACAAATCCCTTAATTGAAGAAGTTATAATAACTTTAAAAATAGTACTAGAAAATTCTAGAATTTAATTAGGCTGTTATTACTTGTGCCTAAAGTTAATATAATAAATTACGCTACATTTTCTAATTTCTGCTTGGCTGCCTTTTGGAAGCAAGGAAATTTAAAGTTAAAATTGTTTGCAAAATGTATTTCCTTTAAAAACTTACATTTCACTAATTACATATGGAACTGCTGTATCTGGTTTCAATAAACGCTCTTAAAATGTCAAAAACTTAATGCACTCACAATAAGCAAAAATCGTTTCACTTGTGCCAAAAATTATTGCAATAAAATATATTGTTTATTGGCAAGTATTTAATTTTTTTTTAATCAAGCCGAACAACTCAAGTTTTGTTGTTTGCTTTTATTTTTTCTTTTCAATGCGTCCGTCCCGTAAAAAACTTTTTCGGCTCAACAGTTTTTAAAGGCTGATAATAAGGCTTCTCACATACCACACAACAATAATTACAGCATTTACAAAATTTTTTAACAACTTCGAAACTAATTTTAAACACTTGATTGGTTGATTCCATGCAATTTAACGCAATTAAATTTGCGTACATATATTTTTTAAAAAAATATGTGACAGCTTATAAATATTGACATTTTATTCCTTGATCCTTTATTTACATATGTATGTATGTATGTGTGTATGAAATTTCATTTATATCCGTGTTAACAATTGCACATAACTCATCCGCACTGGGGGCAACGAAAGGCTTTTCACCTTCTTTTTTCTTCTAGCAATCCAAAAACTTTTAATTCGCTTGCGATCACGTTCGCGATCACTGCAAGCAATTATTAATTAACGTTGGTTAACCTCCACACACGACACGCTCCAAACTCGTTCTGAACGAACCGTGTCTGGAGTAAGCCAACATAAAGCTTTAGCTGCAATCTGCTGTGTGCTGTTGACTGTGCACACTTACACACACACACATACAAACAGTAAAAATGGCAATAAGTCAAGGCAACAATGTACCGTCGTACTTTAAAATTTAATTTTTTGTTGTTATATGAAATAATTTTTTTTTTTTGTTATTTCTTATGACAGCTGTTGACGTATTTAGTAGCTCTATAAAGCTGGTGTGCTTGTTGTTGTTGTTGATTTTATTTTTTTGTTGCTCGAAGCTCATATAAATATATTCAGGTGTTTATAAATATGGATATTGGTGTTGCTTGATATCTTGATATTGTTGAGGACTTGACGTTTGGTCATCTGCAATCCAGTAAATACTGGAAATAGGATTTGATTGGTTGGATGTAGGTACATTAAACTAGCCCAAACAAATTATTTTTTTTTAAAGCGGAAAAGCGAACAAAGAAAACTAAAACTTTCAGACTTTAATTTAAATTTGGCATTTTTATACGTCACTTCGCTGTTAGATAAACTGCTAGCCTAAAAACAAATTTTAACTGAAACCAACAAAAAACTAAGCCACCAAAAAAAATTTACAAGCGCCTAAAATTTTGATAGATAGTACGCAAGTTCACATTTGATTCTCAAATTTAAAAAAAAACCGCCTATTTTTTTTTCATAAGCACTTAACGAACAATAGCAATAGAAAAGCAATGAAATGATGAATAAAAAACGGTTAATATCAGATTATTATTTTCCTTATAAACATATAGAGTTCAAACTTCTTCTTTTTTTTTTTTTGAAGCCGCCCTCAAAGTCGGGTAGTCGTGCTCACACGTACTTGTTGTCGGCTTTCGTTGATGAAAATCAAAAATTTTTGATTTTTTCGTTTGACTGTTGGTCTTTTTGATAGTGACCGAAGTGTTTGACAAGCAAACAAGCTCAGTCGCCTCGCGGCTTTCATGACGAACACATGTACGAGTCAAAAAAAAATGATTTTATTCTGTATGTCATCAAATGCAATATGAAATAAGTCTTAAAGATTGTCGAGTAATTAAGGAATAATAATAAAAAACATAAGGAATAAATATAAAAAACAGTAATTAAGGAATAACAAAAAAACGTTCGGTAGCGAAACTCCTGCAACCTATTGCTTCGAATTTTCATTGCAAATGACGATTGACGCTTTCTGATTGTGCGTTGCCGGGCAAGCGACAATCACCCGACACTCACACAACCACCGGTTGCTATAGTTACACGCAAGCATTTGTTGTGCGTTGCCGTGGGCCATAATCTAATTTTTGCTTCAAAACTGTCAACCACAAGGCTACTGCGTTCACTGACACCGATTTTGATCGGCAATTATCGTCCGATATTCACGACAAATTCGTGCACTTTCTATTCTATCGGAGCATGATGTTTGTTTACATTGTTATTACTTTTTATTACATGCTTTAATAATAATGATAATTTAGCGCGATATATTTCCGAAGAGATTAAGGCCACGTTTCTCTTTCGCCACAAATTGGCGGGATTTACACTTGTGCTCATACGATTAAGCCACCGTACTGAAAAATAATATTTCAAAGAGAAAACCATTCAAGTTATTTTGCAATTTTAGTCTCTCACGTGCAAAAATTAATTATTGTCTTTGCAACGTCTATAGAGGTGGGCGAAATCCCGTTTAATTTTGTCGTTTGCGAAAACTTTGAATTTTTTTCGCTCTTCATTGGTTTTTCCGTGCTCACATAATTAAGCCATTTTAGAAAATACTGGTATCTGCAGACAAGATGAGGTCACTTACTCCAAAATGTTTAAGGTTTAATCAATTAAACTGTTCTTAAGGAGATTATTTCAAAAAAATTAAGCAAATGGCCAAAAACAGAGGTTCAACTGCATACGAGAGAAATATATGGGAGAGTTTCCAAAAGTGTAAGAAAAGTATGTAAAGTAACAGAAGTTTTAGGTTTTTCTAGAGGAAGAATGTGAAATTCAATACAGTTTTATCAAAAACACAAAACTTTTGCCGATGTACCCCAAAAATGACCAAGAAACACGACCCCGAACGACAGTCGGCTAATAGTTCACTCGGGTATATGGATCCTTCTAAGACATACACGGAAATACGGGCATGTATAGAACAGTGTTATAATATAAAAATATCGTCCAAAACAGTCCTCCGGTGATAGGCGGAAAAATCCTCGAATAGACGTATCGCACGATGTTACCAAAATGTTTCTAAAAAACATCAACCGGAGGCTAGACTTTGCTAGAAAGTATCACTAAAAAGATGGAAAATTATTAAATTTAATCGTATCGAGTAAGTTTCATGTGTTTGGAAATAATGGTAGACCTTATGTCAGAGATCCGCCGTTACAGGAACTGAACCCCGTATACACAAAAAAAACCGTTAAACATGGTGGCTCATCCTTAATGGCATTGGGATGCTTCACCCTATGTGGGGTAGGTCCGATTGCACCAATTGAAAAGAAAACTACGGGCGAAATGTACCTAGATATTATAGCGGACCACTCAAAAGGAAATTACTCTGTAAATCTATCGCTTTCTTTGATTTTTCACTAAGATAACGATCCCAAAACAGTGTTCTAGGGTTGTTAAGAGCTGGCTTAGAACCAACAGTATCAAATTTCTCGAGTGTCCCTCATAGAAAATCTATGAGGCATTATCAAAAGGCCAGTCGCGGGAAGAAACCCCCGAAATAAGACTGGTTTATGGGAAATCATAAAGAAAAAATGGGAAAAATTACTTCGGCCCAATGTAGCCCACTTGTGGCTACCATGAATAACCGCTGAAAGGAAGCAATCTTCAAAAATTATTCTAAGTATTAGTTGAAATAAGGTATATTTTGAGAAAAACCCCTAAATTTAATGGCATTAATCGGGTTTTTTCACAGATGGCCTAATTATATGAGCACAAGTGTACATTTATAGGAAAAACTAGAAGCGGCACACCGCAAATTGGAAGCAAACTATTGAATTTAAAAAAACTAGTTGTATGTAGTTTTGTAGGAAATCGAATTCCCCAAAAGGGATAAATAGAGATATGATTTTGATTATCTGTAACTTTTTTTTTTGTATCGACATTCTGAAAACTAATATCAATATAATTTGAAAAAAATTCTTAATTCATCTTAGTCTAATCAATGTAACTAAAAAAAATTGTAGCCAGTCTAATGCATATTATATAATAAAATTGTATTTTTACCCTAAACAATAGTGCTGAGTGCAATTTGTTTACTTAATAACTTCCCAATATAACCTCTCGCTTCAATGTACATTCCCTTTTTACTACAACTAGGCGTATAGTTTTATATAAGAATGTTATCGCATACCAAATAATTAACAATCGTAATTTGCCACACGCAACGTTAGTATTTTTTTAGCTAGCAGAGCATACAAAATTTTAGTTTTTCAGCAATTATAATAATAAAAGGTCTAAGATAGTAACTTCTTCTTCTTTAAATGGTCATCTAACCGCCTGGGCGATTTTGACCGTCCAACATAGCTCGCCAGTCGTTTCTTCGTTGCGCCCACTGGCGCCAATTGGAAACACCGCGGGATCGCAAATCGGTCTCCACTTGGTCCTTCCATCGGAGTGGTGGTCTCCCTCTTCCTCTGCTTCCACCGGCGGGTGCCGATAAGAATATCTTCTGGGCTGGAGCATATTCGCTCATTCGCACTACGTGGCCTAGCCAGCGAAGCCGCTGTGTTTTAATTCGCTGAACTATGTCGGCGTCTGCGTAAAGTTCATACAGCTCATCATTAAATCTTCTTCGGTACTCGCCGTCGCCAACGCGTAGAGGTCCACAAATCTTTCGAAGAACCTTTCTCTCGAATACTCCCAGAGCCGCCTCATCAGATGTTGTTAGTGTCCACGCTTCTGCACCATATAGCAGGACGGGTGCGATGAGCGACTTGTAGAGTGTTATTTTCGTTCGTCGAGAGAGGACTTTACTTTTCAATTGCCTACTCAGTCCGAAGTAGCATTTGTTTGCAAGAGTAATTCTTCGTCGGATTTCTAGGCTAACATTATTGTTGGTGTTAATGCTGGTTCCCAGGTAAACGAAGTCCTTTACTATTTCGAAATTATTGCTGCCAACAATGGCTTGGTTGCCAAGGCGCGAATGCGCTGACTCTTTGCATGATGACAGAAGGTACTTCGTTTTGCCCTCGTTCACCACCAATCCCATTTTCTCCGCTTCTTTTTTCTAATTTGGAGTAAGCAGAAGTTACGGCGCGGTTGTTAAGGCCAATGATATCAATATAAGATAGTAACTATATTCAAAAAAAACACTGTGCCGAAAGTGGAAAAGCTCTTTGCGAAAATTGCAAATACCCAAAATCTCTTATTTAAAGTGGGAGAACAAGCAAAACTGAAAAAGTATTAAATGAGGTGGCTTAGATGTCACAACAGTCTGGCTTCCTTGCACACATAGTCCGCGGGGTTTATGCCAAATGGTTATCCCAGTGAGCTTATTAACTCAAAATCTCAAAATTCATGCTCTTGGCAAGAAAGTGAAAAAGCAAAACCAGCGATTTTTACACTTTTGTCTGTCCGTTTGTATGTTTGTTCGCGCATCCCTTAGAATCAGCTGTAAAGAATTGGATGTAATTTTTACAAATATATTTCTAGATGACCCACTTAAAGTTAAGAAAAAGAAATATTTTATTCCCCCTGTATACAGTAGCGGCGATAAATTTTAGCTCAAAATCTTTTTATAAATCTACTGTAATTAGAACAGTCAGTACGAAATACATATTCCCAGAACAATATATCTTGTTTTAGTCGTGATGAGATCTATAGAAGATAAAGCAAAAATTAGTTCATTTCTACCGGTCTGTCTGTATATATGTTTGTTAGCGCGTCATGAAATAGCTACCTACTTGAAGAAATTTAATGATTTCTTCACTGATGTTTTCCTGGAGATTTATCTTCAATTATATACATATTTTCGTTGCTTCTCAGATGCTGTTTTTTATTTAGGTGCGTGGCGAAGCCCAGAGTTAAATTTTAAATTTTCTGAAAGCCTGTCTACATACATCAAGGAGTAGGCTGACACAATCATTCACATGATAGCCTATTTGAAGGATATCATATTCTGTCATCCAACTCTAGCTGCCAACCAATTAAAAAATTTTACTAGGATCTTAAACCTTCTAGCATGGAAGTTGTCGATACATATCTGCTTAATTGTGACTTTTTTAGTTATAACTCTCAATTTTCGAACTGTACGTTCCGCATGGTTCAGTTGATAAGGTCTCGGAGTCTCATTGATTTATTATAAAACTGTATACTTTGAAGCACCCTAAGTCTCAGCTGTGAACAAACTATTTAATTAAAATTTAAGAAATGAAAAGTTATCTTAAGATTCCTGCACCTGTGCACTTATGCCAATAAACGCCTTGAAATTTTCATGTAAACACCTCGCGTCGCAGCTACAATGTGTAACTAACTAATTCAAGTTCATATAAAAAAATATTTAAAAAGCTCTCACTGCAATTTCGAGTATTTAATTCAAATGTCTACTGGAATATAATGCACTGAAAGTAATATACGAGGTGTGTTCAAAAAGTATCGCGAATTTTGTGTTTTTTCAAAAATTATTTATTTATTCATGAATATCTATTTTGTCCCCTTCAAAGTAATCCCCATGAAATATTACACACTTGTGCCAACGGTTTTTCCAATCTTCGAAGCACTTCAAAAAATAATTTTTTTGTATCTTGTTCAGCTCCTCCTTCGATGCCGTCTTTATCTCGTCAAGAGAAGCGTAACGTCGTCCTTTCATGGGCCTCTTCAGTTTAGGGAACAAGAAAAAGTCACAGGGGGCCAGATACGGTGGCTGCGGCATCATTAGTGTGTTGTTTTTGGCCAAAAAGTCGCGCACAAGCAACGATGCGTGAGCAGGGGCGTTATCGTGGTGCAAAAGCCAATTTTTGTTCTTCTTTGCACATCTTCTCGGCCTTCTGAGAACATTTTGTACCACCGATAAACGTTGCTTCGGTCCAAGGTAGCTTCTCCGTATGCCATAGTCAACATTCGGAATGCATCCGCGCACTTAATTTCGTTTTTCACACAAAATTTGATACAGGTTCTTTGATCCATTTTTTTGAATAGGTAAAAGTCGAAGACGATCCAAAACACGTGCAAGCAAAGCAGCTGTCAACAATTAACTGAACATTCAAAATGGCCGAGCTTGTCGGCATAAGTGAGAGACATGAGTACCAACATAACGCCACAAAAAATTCGAAATTCGAATATACGTAACCAGCGAAAATTCAAAATTCGCGATACGTTTTGAGCACACCTCGTATTGTACTGGGTAGTCTGATGTGTTAAGGGAGATGAAAGTAAAGAAAAAAATCGCCTACGGGTTAGGGGTTTAGAATATGCCCGAGGTAGGCATACCTATCATAAGAGGCGATCTACGGATATAATGCCTCTGACCTTACATTACCTATCTTCTTCCTTCCTTACGCAAGGTCCTTCCTTACGGAAGGGTGAGATGATCTAGAAGTTTGCACTGGTCATACCAAAGCACTTCCGCGACAGTCGGGCATGTACCGAGAGGGATTAACGGAGTAATAACAAGCTCTAAGCAGTTTGTAAGAGAATAATAAAAGTACTTTGAGCCAAACCTGCTCAATTTGATTAGTAATTAGTAATCAATTAACTAGACGGATTTTTTAATTGGTAATGATTATTTTAATTGTGTTTTTTGTTTGATTATTATTGATTTTTTTCAGTATTGATGATGATATTTATGTGTTTCTGCAACTATACTGAAAAAAACAACAAAAATTACCAAAAAAAATTAAAAATTATCAAAAGTAATCAAAACAACTTTTTTGATTTTTTTTAATAATCGTAAAAAATCATGATTTTTTTGATTATCTTTTTAATTAACTGGAAAATAATCATTAAAAATGAAAATCAAATATTAAATGGATTCTCATGAAAGTAATTAATCAAATCATTATTTAACAGGTCTGCTTTGAGCCCAAATGCTGAAGTTTTCCAAATGTAAACATTGCGCAGATTACAGCTTAGGTTTTGCCCACGACCTGAACAAAATCAAATACTTCAATAAGGGCTATCGTCACAATTCAAAAAGCTATCATATGCACTTTTATCAGCTGTCTTGTAGAATAACGCATACACTACCTACACACATATGCACATCGTTATGAATGTCAAATATAAGTGACATAAATTTAAAATATTTTTTATCAAAATTTTATTCGTTCGAAAAAGGGAGCGTGATTACATCCCATTTCCACTATTTTCAAACTCAAGCCACATGTATACCAAATTTCATTCAAATATCCTTATTTTTACTCAAATTATCGTTTGTACAGTCTGTCTGACGGACGGGTCGACATGGCCCAATCGATTTCTGTATTCATTCTACTAATTTTGATTAAAGAAACCCAGTAGGTCGATTCTAACTATATTAACGTCAGGTTTTAGCCTTAACTTCACTTAACACCATTTTTATTCGCTAACTTTTAACCACACGGTTAGCTGTCGCGAATTATTTTCGAGGTGTTAACAATCGCGTTAATATATTTACAAGTGTTTTAGCGTTTGGAAAAAGTAAAAAAATTAGTTTTGAGTTTTTTTGCATGTAATTTAGTGCAGAATACGGCGACAAGAGAAGTATTGCCATATTTTATCACCCTCAAGAGTCAGATGTTTTGCGGCGTTAAAGGAGAGTTACAGAATCGCATTTTCGTTAAGAAACAAACTCCAAAATTTGGTAATAAGCTTAACGCTCGGCGAGTGGTTGAAAGTTAAAGAATCGGGTTACAGCTGGGTATAAAAATTGCGTTTACGTGACAACACTCAAAACTTTAAATATCTAAGCGTGTGATCCATGTAAAACTATTATTAAGGTTATTAATATTGTCTGACTTCTGAATATACTCTACTGGCTTTTCGCAAGCTCTGGAGATCTCTTCATTGTTAGTATGAAATGTCAAGACGATAATCTTTACTTCGTTATTAGACTTACAAAACAGATTACTGGCTGTACCACTGGTAAATCTGGCTGGAATTATCGGAGCGCAACATACACCCGGTGGACATAGTTGGCAACGCAGGTGTTACTATGCAAACTGCGGACACTCCAGAACACTTCTGTCACAAAAGTTTACTGCTCCCCTGTAAGACCAATATATAATAGAGAGAAGAAGGCTAATCTGTCTATACTGGCTAATAAGAACTCGATATAAACCTTATTCAGTTTTTACGGTCTTTGCAGACACAACATTTTTCAGGGTAACTAGACCCTTCTGGTAAAGTACGTGAAGTAGTTACTATTACTACAAAAACAATAATTTGACTTTTTATGGCCGAGAGTGTCCTGATCTCTGGAGGAGGAGCTGTAATATTTGATTTGACATCACAGCGAGTTTATGTGGTGTCCAAGTGATCTTCTGCTTATCCTCCCCCCTCTACAATCAGCTTTTCCTTAAATATCAAGCAATCATAATACAAACAAGAGTAATTACAAGCAAAACAAAACTTTTCCTCGAGCCAAATTGGAGTTTAAGATTGAGTTGAAACTCTCCGTTTTGTGTGAAGAAACTAACAATTTTTTTTCTGTTGACTGCATAAAGTACAATATTTTCAAATTAATTGGTTAAAACAACAAAATTTAACTTAAGGAAAATGGTAATAAAGACAACAAAGTGCATGCGTAGCCTCCAACAAGTACATTGACGTGACTTTAGTCTATGAAAACAGAAACCGAACAAAAAAAAAACTTTTTAGTAATACTACAAAAGAAATACTCGTAAATATATGTATGTAGATATATTTAATAGTTTGTATGCATATGAAAACCCGTGCGTGTCTCAATTACCACTTTTGTACATTTAATAGCCGTGCGATCAAGCCTGGCTTTATAAATATGTATGAAGATATGTATGTATATTTTGTTGTTAAACATATTAGAGGAATTATGCCAGTGGGGCTTAGACCAGAGTTGAGCAAAATCACGTTAGCATATGAGCTGGATGGACAGTGATGATTCTTTAAAAACTACTTACTAGGTAGTTGTCCAACTATTTCTTCTAGCTCAGTGGTGGGCTTCAACATTTATCTGCTGCCGAGGTCATGTGTGAATAGGGACCGAAACGTCTGTGGGCTATGGAGAACTTTTCGCTTGAATAATCAAAGGGCATTAAAAGGTTTGATGAGGGACTTATAGGGTTTGATCTTTCTTCGTCGAGGGAGCATTTTACTTATCGATCACTCTATTCCTCTGCTCCTTCATCTCTTCCTTCTTCTTCTTCCTCTTCCTACTACTTTTCTTCTCCCATATGCCTTTCATGAGCCTATTACTTTTCCCCCGGCTCTTCCTAGATTTCGCTACAGTCATTCTTCCAGTTGCTACATATATATAGGATACATATATCTAATCTCTTTTTAACCAGCGTGAGTTTCTTTGCTCAACTAACTTTTAGCTCTGACGCAGATTCGCCCACTATTTGAACCATAAATCCGAGTCGGTAGTCATGTAGGAATAACCCAGTAGAAAAATGTTCAAACGCTTCCCTTAGCATAACAAAACACCTTCTTAGCAAGAGAAAGGCACGTTCCCGCAGCGGCCCACAGATATCGCTTCTTGTGCCCCTTCTCAAGAAGCACGGTATCAAGCATAAAAGCCTGCGAGGCATATATGCAGTGTTCGAAGTGAACTCCTTCTATAAGCCAATACTTCGGAATCGAAAAAACAAGGCCTTGCAAATTCGCCCGTTTCATATAACGAATTTATCGAGTTGGCAAGACCCTCTAAACTCCACAGAAGTTCCACAGAAGTAGACTAAGTTAGTGATTCCTACACCTTTGTTTTTCAACTAGAATAATTAACATCTCACATTTCATACCCTAATCTACGCCTTGGTTCTGTCCTCATGGCCGTATTTTCCTTGATATCCATATTTGAGACTACATAGATCGATACCCACGAAACCGTTTGGGATTTCGAAATAAAACTGCGATTTCTAGCATTGGTTCAGTTAAATTTTGGTGCCCGCTGATTTGGACGGTGGTGTTAATTTGGTAACAACAAGTAGCTGTCGCTGCAAAATGCGTCTAAATTAACATTTCAAATAGATTTGTTGTTAGTTGGAAATTGCCACCAGCCGAGCTTTGTAGTTTTACACATATCTTTTTGCCTAGATACATAAATATGTGTTTATAGGTTGATAAATAAATGTTTAAAGAAATTTATTTGTGTGTTTATAAATCTTGTCAACAATTTGAGATAATCTCTTATTCGAATAAAGTAATTAAAATTTTGCAAGCTTAAAATTATTTAAATATCCAAAGCAAAAACTGCACAAAAAACACACTGAAAGAATTTAGAAGAGCAGATATTGAATAAGAACTCAATACACTCTGTAACAAAAAAAAAATTCTAGATTAACTTAAATAAAAATTTTCGATATTTTATAAAAATCAGAAACAACAGTTATAATTTTTCCAGCTCAAAATATCTTTGCAAGTATACGATTTTTGTTATTTAAGTTTCATACTTTTTTATGCTTTCACTAAACAATGTGCATTTCGAATTAGGTTTACTAGGTTTTCTATTATGTTTTGTGTTTGTAGCACAGTGTTATAAGCGCTTTATAATTTTACTTTATATGTTCAGTGATTTATTCAATAATTACTTCAATTTTTATACTCAGTTGCTCTAATATTTTCACTCCCTTGCCAATACGCCCTACATTTCACTTGGTAATTTCTCTTAAAATTCGCATTCGTCCTTGAATTCACCTAAAACTTATCTCTACATATATTTAAATTGCAAAGGTCGATGTCTGTACATTGCAAATATTCTAGAAAAATTTATAGGAGGGATCTTTATTGAGTCAATAGAATCCAAAGCAACAGTTTTCAGAATTTTGGTTTTCTATACCCACAACAGGTTATATTATTATATATGCTTGCATTAGAATTTAGGTACATTTACTTGTTTGTCATTTTATTTAATTTTGCTGCATTTAATAATTAATTTTTATATTTGTGCATTGAATCCCGCCTAGCAGCAGACGATAGAACCGTGTGCAGAAATTCACGGAAATTGCAAACCGCTAATCAATGGCCACAGCTATTATTTTGCACGTGGTTCAAGCAACTCTCGCCTACCACAAAAAATACACAAAAAAATGTCGACATCATATCCGTAGATCAACCATCGAGTTGCGCGTCATTACCTTTGTGCATATAAGTCGCCTCTTAGGACCTGTATGCCTACCTGCTAAGTCAAAGAAAATGAACCCAGAAGAGAGATGGCATCTCACCACTATGGAGATAGGAAGCTGCAGGACCATAAACTTTACCACACTCTCAATTTCCATCGTCCAACATCAGTTAATACGTAAAAGAAATGACTTTCGCGAATGCCGAATCGAACAAATTGTGGTGAGAGTTTTATGACTCTTCAAAGTTGATAACTAAAACGCAACTTTTTGGGTTGTAAATCAAATTGGTTTTGTGCATTTAACTTAATTTACGAGTCACCATTTGATGAAACATTTGATAACTGGTAGCTGGGTAAAAATTGTGTAATATATTTTAATGAAAGATTAAACAAAAATACTTATTTCACAATTCTTCGAAATTCGAATTATTTTTTAAGTTATAACTATAAACATATTTTCGAAGTTTAAAATTTTTTGTTTAATTTCTCGCGATTTTTGAAATACAAACTATCAGCAGCAAAAAAGGGGGGCTCTACAATATGATGAGGTAATTTACATGTTTTTGAGGTTTGTAATTATTTATGGGCAAAATCGGATTAGAGAACTAGAGAGCTTCAAAAATAGGTTTAAAGCAATAACTTTGAAAATAATTCAAATTTGGAAAAACCGGCCCAAAACGTATTTTTTGTTGTTGTGAACTATGCAAGCAAATTTCAGAAAGAAAGTCGAACTTCGAAAAAAAGTGACCCATTTCATAAATTCTTACCCAGCTTATTCAGGATCTAAATCATGGACATCACCGACTACTTACGAGATTTTGCATATTTGCAGATAAAACTTAAAAAAACCAAGCTATTCTCACCATCAAGATTTAATTTATAGAATACCAGTATTTATAATGAATACACGGGGGTAGATAAATAAAGTGTAAATATATTTTACAGTATAATTGATACTATCGATTGCAATAAAACGTCGATCATATCATTGATCAATATAAAAAAATCCATATATCCACATCTTCCACCTATAAAAACCGCCTCATGTAAGTACAGACAAATCGTAAGGAAAAACTAGAAGCAGCACACCACAAATTGAAGGAAACGCTCGCCTTAATCTGCTCTTCTATTTAATGACTTTCACTTGAATTAATTAATCATAATTTATTTTCACTAATACATCAGAGGAGCTTTTCATATAAAATAATCGATTATTTTCTTTAAAACCGATTTTTCACAATTTATCTCTACACAAAAAAAACCATTACTAAGTAACCGACTTTTTTTTGGAAAAATAATCAATTTGAAAAAATATGCTCGAATAAATTGTGTGGAAAATTATATAACGGAGATCAAAACGAGATTGGAAAAAGATGGAGCTAACGGAATGATATAGAAATTAAACGACTTGGTACCTGGATATGGTCAATGTGCCACTTCTATTTTTATCAAATGCAAACAAACAAACAACTTTCACCTATCTCTATATAGTATGTATCAAATTTCATAAATATTGGTTAATTTATTTATGGTACTTCAAATTAAAGATTATTTGTTCCTAAGCTTTTTATACACAAACCACTTGAAAAATAAAAATGTAAGAGCCACATTTCTTAGGCCTACCCGAATTAATTTATGATCAGGTTTCCAGTACTGGAACCGAACTATCCACATATGTCATGAGTCAACTAGTTCAAATGCAGCAATTAGTGTGTATAACATTTCTTTTTCACGAATGATTATTTGCAATACCGCCAAACTATGTGTCTTCCAATATATTACTGCTCCCCAGGAAGGTTACACATCTTGCAAATCCAGTACATTTTCTAGACGAACTTGTTTCAATAGCCTCTTAGAGCTGAAGCAGATATGGTATAGACTCTGGAGAGTTTTTAAGGTATTTCGAATTAATTGGATGGAGAGAGTGTTGTGAAAGACTGCCTCATATCGGACTCTCGGGCCGAAAACAATGACATCCAAAGTTCATTATTCCCGAAAAGTCTCAAAAATACGGGCAAAGAAAGGGATCCAAAATAAATCTGTGGAAAGAGCCCTGAAATGTTTCAAAAGCAATACCTAAACTGGACAGGAAATAGCACCAACATCCTAAAATATTAAAACTCACTGTCCTGATATTTGTTTCCAGTGAACTCTTCACCAACTCAAAGCATTCTCATGATAGTTATAATTTGTGAGTAATTTTGTCCAACTTGCATATAATGAGTTTACTCCATCTTTCTTGTCAAAGTTCAATATGAACAAATGGTAGTCTGATTGAGCGTCTCCCAAACTTGGGAAGTATTCATTTGATAGCTGCAACAAAGTACGAACAACTGGCCAATTTCCTATTGAAATCATGGATCCAAAGTAGCTACCCTCGAAAGCGACCACTTAAGTATTAGTTTAGGTAAGCTAACCTATTCAGGTGTGCCAAAAGTAGCAATTGGTGATTTATTGTTTACCATAAATGGTTGTGGCTATCTTACGGATACTTAAAACCTAAGTAAACAACATATTTTACAGTTTCGCAATCAGATTGTTGTGCTTATCTGAAGGAGGGCGCACATGTTAGTATTTACAATGTGCTGGTAAGCTAAAGTTGAAGAAGGACCTGGGTGCTTTACAGAAGGAACTGTTTTGGGACGAATCGAACTTTCCAAGAGAACGAATAAAATAAGCCTTAACTTGATTCGAAAATTCACGAAAGGGGCTAAAACTATTTCTAAAATGTCCAACAACTATCCGAAAAGAAACCGAAACTCGATTCGAAAAGACACAAAGAAAAGATCTAAAGGCGTGAAACTATCTTCCAGGAAAATGAGTGAAATGAGAAGAAACATGATCTAGGAGTATCGGTCAACCAAAAGTTGGTTGGAAAAGACCCGTAAACGGATATAAGTAATCGAGTCTGTGTTCCATAAGAACGGGTCAAAAAAACAAAAACTTTAGTGGAAAAGTTGCTCACAGCGGCTCTTAAGATATCGAAACTCCAAAATGTTTGCGAAAGGAATCAAGAAAATCAAACAATTATTACAAAGAAACCTAAACTTGTTTCGAAAGAACACAAAAAAGGGAACCAAATAACCGATACTGTGTTCGAGGTGAAGAACCCGAAATTGACTCGAAATGATTCCAGCCAAACAAATTTTCGAAAATCCGATTCGGACTCGGTTAACTTAGGTTTGTAACATCTTCAACCGATATATATACGAGGTGTGTTCAAAACGTATCGCGAATTTTGAATTTTCGCTGGTTACGTATATTCGAATTTCGAATTTTTTGTGGCGTTATGTTGGTACTCATGTCTCTCACTTATGCCGACAAGCTCGGCCATTTTGAATGTTCAGTTAATTGTGGACAGCTGCTTTGCTTGCACGTGTTTTGGATCGTCTTCGATTTTTACCTATTCAAAAAAATGGATCAAAGAACCTGTATCAAATTTTGTGTGAAAAACGAAATTAAGTGCGCGGATGCATTCCGAATGTTGACTATGGCATACGGAGAAGCTACCTTGGACCGAAGCAACGTTTATCGGTGGTACAAAATGTTCTCAGAAGGCCGAGAAGATGTGCAAAGAAGAACAAAAATCGGCTTTTGCACCACGATAACGCCCCTGCTCACGCATCGTTGCTTGTGCGCGACTTTTTGGCCAAAAACAACACACTAATGATGCCGCAGCCACCGTATTCCCCAGATCTGGCCCCTTGTGACTTTTTCTTGTTCCCTAAACTGAAGAGGCCCATGAAAGGACGACGTTACGCTTCTCTTGACGAGATAAAGACGGCATCGAAGGAGGAGCTGAACAAGATACAAAAAAATGATTTTTTGAAGTGTATAATATCTCATGGGGATTACTTTGAAGGGGACAAAATAGATATTCATGAATAAATAAATCATTTTTGAAAAAACACAAAATTCGCGATACTTTTTGAACACACCTCGTATATGTACTTTGTGTGTACTGATACAATTGCTTTGTCAGAAAACTGAATAAAATGTATAAAACTAATTCAAGTTAGAATGTTAAGTGTATTTTGAGAAGTAGACTCCTTTAGTTTTTAGACACCCTCGAGATAAGACAGAGTTGACAACAAGATTAGAAAGTGGCTGCCTATATTAGTTATTAGTTTTCATGAGATCGCACCTGGTTAAACGTGCTAGTTGCCCTAGCTGTGATTAGTGCAAAACGAATCGTGGAATCTGCAACAGATATGAGCTATAAACACCGTCGAACATCGAATGCGATACTACTGCCTTTATTCTGCCTATTTCTTGTCTTGTATATAAAGCCTAGACTTTCGTCAGTTTTGATTTCCAAGCCAAATGTGAGGAGTAGACGGTAGCCTATGAACAACTTTAGAAAGAAGAAAAGTAATACTTGGCTTGAATGTGAATTAAGGAATTTAACTTTGCGGTTTACACCCACAGTCTGCAGTCTTTCAATCAGACAGGTCCATCTTTTTACCAAGGTTATGTGGTAGGTCTGACAGACACTAGAGGAATTATTTTTTCAGTTATCTCACAGCTGTTACTATTTTTCTTTTTAATAGATGTGGCAAATGCGCAAAGACAAGTTCTTACATTAGACCGTTTCAAAAACACAATTCTTTTCCTTTTTCCAAGCAGGTTTAAAAGTTTCGATTCGTTGTAGAAAATTATGAAATGGGAAAGATTCCAAGGGCTTATGTGAGGGAAAATATGCTACCAAGTGGAAATCTAGGCTCTGAACAGTTCTTTTATGTATCGATGTGTAGTCATTCGTGCTTATTTTGATGTTATTGTATTATTTGCTTATAAGGAAATAGATCGTGTGCACGCACGAACATGGGCTTTGTTGTGAATATGAAGGTGGCAATAAAAAAATTAGCAACAGCAAAACAGTAGACTAATGATAACCAAAAACCAAAAAGAAAACATTAAATAAAATAGATTAAAACTCCTTTTACTACGGTAATTTAGTAGAATATGTAAGAGGGTTAAAAGAGAGTAAACCCCAAAGGTGTTCATATGCTGATTAATTGTTGTTTTTCAGACATATACACCATCATCAATGATTATTATTATTATTATTATTATTATTATTATTATTATTATTATTATCGTTATTATTACCATCATCATAAACGCCATCAGCAGCATCCAATGATCATTATCTAATTACCGAGTGCGAAGATGTTAACACAAAAAATTTTTTGAAATGGTCTAATATTCACACATATATCCGTACTTTGTCAATATTTCATGTCTGTGCATTTAAAAATATTAAAAACAAGTAAGAAAAAAGCTGTCTTCGACTGTGCCGAAGACTTTATACCTTTCATGAATACGCATCACGGTTTTAAGTGTCCAATCCTTACTAACAATTAGTTCAAACTCTGCCAAACTGTTAATTTAAAGATACATATCCCAAACCCCATTTATCGGAACAATCGATTGTATGGGAGCTATATGTTATATTGTTCCGATCTGGGTAATTGTCACTAGTCACATTGCGTATATAATATGAACTAAACCCGTCAAATTGAAAGTTCCCAGCTCTTAAATTTCAAATTTCAGGTCAAACTCCGACAATCGGAACAAACGATTGTATGGGAGCATTGCGTTGTATTGCTCCGATATTGCTGATTCCGACAAATGATTAATCTTATGCGTAATGGCGGCTCCCTACCAAATTTCATCAAGATATCTCAAAAACTGAGGTACGACAGACGAACATGGCTAAATCGACTCAGCTCATCGCCCTGATCATTCCTGTATACTAATTGGTGGGTCTATCTCTTCTTCTTCTCATACTTAGAAACATCGAACCAAAGTTATAATACCATTTCATGTTCATGAAAGGTATAATAATGCAAATTCACACAAAGTCAAGATATTTGCACGTGCTTATTTGCACATATTTTACGTTCATTGTATGAATTTAATACATACATATGTACATAATTCCACACAGAATGTCTCATGAGAATATATCGCTAGCTATTAATCGCCGCCAGAGTTTACGCAAATATTTACACATTCGCTTTATCTGACAAATTCCATAAAACGTTCACGCATCCAACTGTTTCATATTTTTTCAATTAGCACTTACCGTGAAGTGTTGTCTTTCCACAAAACAAAATTATTTTGAAAAGAGACTACATTTTTTCTTCGATGATATTCCACACACTGTCGAATTCCGAGTATGCATAGATGGTCTTTCTCTACAGACCGTCTGACTACGGTTACGGGATTAGATGACTCTTATTTTCATAGTAATAAATATTTATGTTGATAAGAGCCTTTTGTGTTTTTGAGTTCTGACTTCAGTTTATCTAAATCGAAGGATCGCCTGACTATGTTTGCGAAAACAGATTTTCTCCTTGCAAATCGATGCCTGAGTGGAAGATCACGCTATTTAAAATATTTTCTATTAACACATTATCTCACAATTTTTGTCAATAATTCACTATTCAAGGTTCAAGAACGCCCTGCCTGAGAATTACTTTTAAAAACGCCCTGTCTCAACGAAAATTCAATACAATTTTGCCTGAGTTAAGGAGTTTTAAAAAAGCTGTTGGCTTAAACTTAAAAAAAAAAATTTTTAAACGGTGTCGCTCCTTGATCCCTCCCTTGAGCCTGCGGACAAGGATTTTAGTCGCCTCTATCCATTGGCATACCTACTGCGGGTATATTCTAGGCCCCTTACCCATGGTGATAAAAGCTCTATTCCATTAATTCCGTATTTGATGAGATCTTAATCTTAGAAAGTGGCTCATTTACTATAGTTAGCATCCCAGTATTTTACTGATTGATATTTTTCAACTCGGTGACAAAAGAATTCACGTTTCGTATTGAACTGCAATTTAATATCAAATATCGCAGTAATTATGATATTTGCTTAATTTGTCTCAAATCAATTGCATATGTACATCAAAGTCGGCAATGGAAAGTATAATTATATACATATCACGCCCAGCAAGCATTTTGTGGATGATTCCCCTACTTTAAATATCTTCAAGCATGAAAGACATATCTTCACCACGATAATAATGCTAATATCGTCTGACTCCCCAAGGCTGTGATGAAAACTATGTTTTTAGTCTGCGATTTCATTAGCCGCTTAATGATCTCTGCTGTAACTCATTTTCTGGCCTAAGGGCACTTTATTCGTTTCCAGCAAGGTCGCATATGAATCATTGGTTGCGTTCCAATCAGCTATCCATATCAGTATCACGATCAAGATCTCACGGGAACGATACGCATCAGTTGTATGAGAGTTGTTTGTGTATATATGTGTGTTTACATATGTGTGCCTGTGCTACCAAGCGAAATTGATCCACATAAATATCAAGATCACAACGTTGTTGTTGCATTTACATTCAAAATTTCTATCTGGATCGGGATCACTACTGATTGGAACACGCCTATAATCTCAATCTCTAAACATTAGTTGACAGTAAGAAAGACTAATTTTCCATTCCCTTCAACTTTAAAATGTAGACTGGGTATGAGTATGTATGTACATACAAGCAAGTTAATATTTATATACGTTCATCACTAAGACACATTAAAATTACGGTCATATTATAAAGCCTAAAGAAACATTTTATAATACTTTACAAAGTCTTTTTCTAGCAGCTTTTTCCGCCTCCGCTAATGCTTGAGAATGTGAACGTGTCTTAAGGGTATTCACAAAAACCTTCGTGTTATAGGAAATTTTATAATATATTTCTAAGTACCTGCTACCTAAGATAAATGGGATGACCAAGCAATAAATGTTCTTTAACTTCGCAGACATGATACCCCTGCTCTTTTTTGTTCAAAAGCATGTTCTTCCGGCTTTTGATAGGTTCACATGTCATGAGATTAAGATTGCGATTTGCTCTTAGAAAATTCTTTTAATTTGTGAAATCTTTTTTCCCCAAAAACATTCACAATGACCAACTTTATCATGATAACTTAATCAGACTTTTGTGTTAACGAAGTTGCCATTCTGAGCCAACCCATTATTAGGTTATCTTGAGATAAAGTTAATTATAACCAGACATTGAGTAAACGGCCCTCAAAGTTTAAAGTTGTTTTTGTTTTGCTATGTCAAGATCATCTGTTTATCATTTGCACGTTTTACTGAGTGAAATTTCCACAGCAGAAACTTGCACCTCTATTTCCCAATGAATTGTTAAAATGCCCCTCTCCCTGCAAACATTTTATGCTAGCCGAACAGAGCTACTATCTACTTATTAGTAAGGAGGGTAATTGTTTGTTGAAAATGTTTAATTTAGTCGCTCTCGTCATAAGAATGCTGAAATAAGACACTTGTTTTCGCTATTGTTGTCTATTAATATCTTTATTTATTTTTTCTTCTTGTCTGGTTTTAATTGTACTCACTCATGAGTACTTCCCCTGATAAATATGGTTTCAACTATTTACCTCAGTGCAATGCTTTATATTTATTCGTAACTACATACATTTGTGCAAACATGCGGCCAGTAACATAATTTGTTTTATTATTTTACTGCTGCTTTAACTAAGATAACAATTTGAATGTTTGTTATAAAAATTATCTCAAAAGGAGAAAGTTTGATTCTAACTATACTCGCCTTGCCAAAGTTTGAAGGTACATACAGCTTTAGAAGAACCTAGACTAATTGCATAGCCCTCCCATCAAATGTCAGCGTCCAAGCTGCTGCACCATATCCCAACAAACACTGAAGTTAGATATCGATTAGAGGTAGATCAGATAATTAGCAATATACTCTAATCTCTAACCTTAGAGCACGACTCAAGAAACGCTGGCGAAAAATTCTCAAATCGAGGAAATAATAGTTTTCCAATCGAATTTTAATGACGTAATTTAATAATATTGAATTAAATTTTGCATTTGTTCGCTAATCATTCGCTAGTCGATTGCTAGTGTAGTTCTCTAGCATCTTTCTCGACTTGAGAATTACGCTAGTTATCTATTGTGGCAATCAAAATTTCTCTAACATTAGAGGCTGTGTTGGTTGGGATGGGTTTGTAAACTGGCACTTTACTTGGCCTTTGTTCTAAGTTTTAGCAAAAATTATAAATCGGACCTATAACAGTTTAAAGTCTAAAGCCTCACTGATAAGGTCCAACCAATCCTTACATATCATGTCAGTGTGGCAATAAACCTGGCAAGATCTATCATACCACCGTAACATTCCCCATGCCTGCGGCGAGTTCTTTTACAACAGCAACCACTACCTACAAACCTTAAGCAGATTAAAATTACTGGACATCGACTTAATGATTCGCAAAATTTCCATTTACTATTTCTTGCAAATTTGAAACCAGTTTCAACTTTAATTTAAAAATATTTCTGTACACTTTTTCAGTTATTAGCTTAAAAACTTCGAATGTCCGTAAGCCAACTTCCATGTAGGTGGGCGGTGGTTAAAATCTACATGTCATAATTGCTACATTTTGACGTTTTTAATAAAAGTCATAGCTGTTTCTGTCGTACAAGGTTAAGAATAATTAGAAAATTTAATTTTTTATTTTTCTGGTCAACTGAGCGAACTTTTGTTAGTCCCCTCAGAGGTATGTAGTACATAAATTAGTTAACTGCACTAATTATAAACTTTCCATATTAAAACTTACTGCTCGATGGTTTTTAGTTTTTTTTTTCTAGTCGCTGAGTATTTTAGTTTAAAATTCGAGAAGAGTATTTAAATATGTATGTAAATAACTTTAACACGTTTTTAAAGTAAAAATTTCGTGACACTTGCTTTAACAGTTATCACAAAAACAATTAATTCACTCTTGTAAAATAGAATCTTCAGACTTTGATTTTGTAAAAAGAAATTCTAATTCTATAAGTTTGTTTTAAAAACAACAAATGGCACTTATGACTTGAGGATCTCACAATATATTAGCTAAAATCAGTGAATTTTATTAAATATCTAATTACTAACATGTGAACAAAACGACTAGACCGATTTAACTGTTGTTAAACTGCACAAAAAGTTTTCAAGATCAACAAAGTGCAGATGAAAACTATACCGTAGAGGGGTTGTGATTTACAGGTAGGTATATAAAGCTATGTTCATACCTCAACTAAATTACTTAGTTACACATAAATTAATCTGTGCGTTCATGTATAAATATATATGTTATTAACTTTGCAATTTTAGTGGAATATATATTAAAAACATTTTGTTATCAATGTTACATTTTGGAAGTTATTAAATTTTTGTCTAATGAAAAGTAAAAAAAAAAATATTTAAAAAAAATTTTACTTTGGTAGTGACAGCAAAGTTTTGGTTGAGGCATTGTATACTACAAGAGTTGGTAAACTTTTGAAAAAGTTGGTAAACACACTTGCGCTTTAAAGTATGGTCCACATAAAAGCTACTTGAATCTGTTTATCGGCCATTCGTGTTTTATTATAAACTAAGTAATCTCATTCGTATTTTCTGGATAGATTTTATAAGCCGAAACTACTTAGTTTATAAGTCATTTGTGCGCAATTCTGCACATAGTTTTAATTTCTTTACAGGCAAACACAACTGAATAGCAACACTTTATTTTTTCTGGTACTCAAATCAAAGTTTTGGTTTATGACTCTACTTAATACCACACTTTAGAATGCGTTCTATGTTCTTTGTTGAAGTTAATCCAATCTATTTCTTGTTCGTTCATAAGTCATTTGATCCGTATTTGACGGATGAAACTACTTAATTCATAGGTAATTTTTTGCTCGAATTGAAAAAATCTGAATACCAAGCAATATAAAAAATTTCGCGGAAATCTCGAGGCAACGAAATCTCTGTTCCTGAAAATACACAAATCTGAACATAGCTTAACTGTATTAATTTAAGTAATTACATATGTAAATATGTAAGCGCACATGTACTTATAAATACTACAGAATACAAACAGAAAATCAGTAGCGAAATATAACTTATTTGCAAAATACTGTGTGTCAAAATAAATTAATGAGCACTTTATCTACGTTAGTGTGGGTCGAATTGCATGAATAAAACGTTTCGTACCACATGTAAAGATTTTAAATTTGCCTCCAAAAATATCCAAAATAATGTTTCGATTTTAGATTATGCAAAAAGTTAAAGTAGCGTTTCGAGATATCTTAACGAGAGGGACTAAGGATAACATTTGCAGTTACGTGCAACTCTATTGCCTATCCCGCCTTTGGAATCGTATTACTCCAGGGAGGGTGTTGTGCTACATATTTTATGATCCTTTTATTGTGCCTTAGTCCTTATTTTGCTTATTTGATACTACACTCTTGGGCTGCCACGCATATTTCCTATGACATTTGTCAGTCCTGACTCCATCCTTAACTTTTGAAGAAAAAGGGTTCAGCTGGGTATACGTCTTCATCACAATACACGACCTTCACTCTTTCGATTTTTCCCATTCTACTTACTTATGAAGTAGGTCCCCGTTACCAGCGAGCACTTTTAACTTACCCGAAATTTCTATTGTCATATCCAGTTTTGTTATTCTGTTTTGGTGTGCACTTTCTTGCCAACGGCTAAACGTTTCCTCAATAACCACGTTTCTTGAATAACCACTTTTATGAGCACTTCATTTATCTGCTTGCCTGCTTACCAAAGCCTTCTCCTGTGTACCGCTAATTGGTCGATGAGGATTGTTCTAGTTATCACATGTACGGCTGATCCTGCTACTATTATATAAGCCGCTGCTACTCTCACTTTCAATATCCTACTATTCCTTTACTTGAGGTGCCGTTTATCAGGCATTGAGTCACCGTGGAAAATAGAGAATTACACTTCGCTTAAACTATCCGATTACGACCAGGTATTATTAAAGCAAATTCTCAATTGCTGGCTAATAGTTCCGCATCATTTGATGCAAAAGCCAGTACGACTTATGGCAATTAGTGTGACACACTCAGAGTCATTAGAATGGATCGGCAAAAAAAGCCAGTATCAGCTATTTTGCCCGCTTCAGGCGAGACCACAGCCGTACTCTGCTACCGCAGAACCTCTACAAGATCCAGAGCCGTACATCTATGCAGGTATGATGGGAGAGTATTTTCTGTGAGCTTAGCAGTGTGACCAGGTGATAGAAAAAAAAGAAGCCAAATCGGCAAATAAAAAAGGTTATAAAAGGCCAAAATTAAGAAAAAAAGAAGCTAAAAAAGTCAGAAATTTTTTTACGAAATCTATTTCAAATTTTGTATTTTAGTTTTAACTACATATTTGTATATAAAGCTGTAGACATAACTTAAAGGAACTATTTTTGGTTCAACACAAATTTTTTCAAAGAAATACATACTGTAGAAAAATCACTACAAACGAATTAGGTATAAAATATTTTCTCCGTCTGATGAATCAGAAGAGCTAGAGACTGCGTACAAAGTTTGTGTATTTATGATAGAGATGAGATCATCGGCAATTTCAAAGTCAGTGCAACATTTGGATAAGCGTTTTTACGAACATCTGATATTAAGCAGCGAGTTAAGCATTTTAATTTTTAATCTGTTCCTTAACTTCGTTTTTAAAATGTTCATGGCACTGCAAATTCTTTCAACCTCCGTATTACTGAAAGGTAATACCAAAAAGCTAAATACGAGTTCTATAAAAGGGTGTTCGTTTACTGAATTTTTATGTCCTCGGACTTCCGCTTAAAATTCAATGGTAGAGGTCACACTTGTCCACTGTACGGTTATTAGCCTTCGCCACTGCAGCTCAATCAATGCTACCTGACTTGGAGAATACCTAGACTTGTCTTCTTGAAGGTGAGAAAATACATCCGGCTTTGTAACTTTCAAAGAATTATCAACAGAAAACAAAATTATCTTTTCTATAGTTTATATTGTCAGGTAGGCGATGTCGCAATTTGGTTATCAACTCCATTAAAAATAGTTGACAATTTTTACGAATAATTTTCTGTATTTCGTCATCAATACTACCTTCATTAAACTTTAATTTTATTTATTCCTCGAAGTTGTATGAAAAATATGGTGTTGGGACCAGAAAAGGTTTGGAGTAAAAAAAGGCTAGAAAAAAGCCACGAAGCTAAAATCAAAATTATGAAACTAAAGGACAAAAAAAAGGCTAAATCTAAGGCTAACCTGATCACACTGGAGCTTAGTCAAATTTTCAACTGAAATAAGAAATATTAAAATGACAGTGTTTTATCTCACAACTAGACTTAGACTTCCTTACTTGCTAATTTTTATATAATTGTTTTATTTCGCCTGGAAGAAATGTGATCTCTGGATATATATATCTGCACAGTTCAGCCAAATTCAGCCAGTCTGACAACCCTATGTGGCTTAAAGGGGGCTTTGAATACACGCGTGGTAATAAGGTAGACCTGTCATAAAGGCGACTGGATTCCACGACCAAAAGGTTCAATGAGCGGATTCATTCCGGCAAAGGACTAGATAGGTATATGTGTCTTTTTACGATTACAACAACAAAATATCGTCAAATTAAATTTGTTCATATTCAAAAATTAAAAACACGAAAAATTATGAAAATATGAAATATTGCAAACTGAACTTTGCTTGAATGTATATAAACGAATAAAAATATTCGTTTCAAAAAATTCGAATAGTATTTATTCGAATAAGTTATCCGTTTACTCGAATAGTATTATTCGAAAGGAGCTATTCGAATAGTTGTATTGACATGCAAGAGATGTCGGAAGCAAAATTCACTGTCTTCATCGCTTGTACCTATGAGCATGCATTCACGTTTTGTAGGTATGTATGTATCTTTGCGTGTACAAATGTGTATTATTCGAATAAAAGTATAAATTATTTGAATTTTTATAGCCTTCGAATAAATGGATTTTTTATTCGAATAGTCCCATGCCTAATATGTAGATATGCCTACTTAATAATTTATTTACAAACTTTCTTTTCTTATGCCCCAGAGCGCTTTCGAGGTCAGCTACTCAAGACCAAATCAACAAGAAGTCGAGCAACAAACAAGTTCAGAATAGTACGTATATCACCACCAAAATTACTAATGCATAGACAATAGCGACACTGCCGTAGCCACCACATGAACCACCATGAGTCGTCATTATTGAAATGACTTGACAAAACTTTACAACAATCCGCAGACGCTTAATATGAAATTAAAACTCTTGCAACAATTAATAGGGCCAATCCCATACATCATCGCTAAAACAACAACAACATCCCATACAAAATTTTATTAAATTTGTTGTTGTTGTGGTAACGACAAAAACACTCCCCGAAGGTTTTGGGGAGTGTTGTCGAATTAACAGTCCTTGGCCGTGGTAGCGATTTTTGACCAGTGAAACCTTCTAGGCCATGTCACCCCTCCTTCCGTAAGGAAAGATCAGATGTGTAATGAGAGGTGGGAGGCATCATATCCGTAGATCAACCATCGAGTTGCACGTCATTACCTTTGTGCATATTAGTCTCCTCTTACGACCGGTATGCCTACCGCGGGCATATTCTAAACCCCTAACCCGCAGGGATTGTTCGGTGACACAAAGCATTTGCAGGGAGAGGGCGCATTTTGCCATTTCATTGGGAGAGAGAGTTGCGGGTTTCCGCTAGGGGAATTTCACTCTTCACTGTAAAAATTTCACTGAAAAACAGCTGATCGTGACATACGAAAGCAACAACAAATCTTAAAAATGTTAGCTATTAACCAACAGCTGTTGCTTGCAGGTTTTCACTGATTCCTGTTCGGCGAAAACTTTTTGCGTTTCGAGAGAGGTTTATATCATTCTCACTTCACTGACAGTTAGGCGACAAAACTTGCTAAGTGAGAAGACGTAAAACTCTTTTGGAAGGCATAAAGTAAAAAGTTTCCGCCGAACAAGAATCATAAAAACTTGCAAGCAAAACTGCTGTTGCTTTTTTGATTGGTTAATCTCAAATTCTTAAGTTTTTTTTGTTGCTTTACTATATCACGATCAGCTGTTTTTCACTTGCCAGTTTTACTGAGTGGAATTCCCCCAGTAGGAACTTGCAACTCTAGTTCTAAATAAAATGTCAAAATGTGATCTTACCCTGCAAATGTTTTGTGTCGCCGAACACTTTTCAGTAAAAGTTTTATAAAATTTTTTTTAATTTTATCCTCACCGAACACAGCTATAATAAAACAGCTAACGTAAACCACTGAGGGTATGCACCCCTGTCTATACTAGCTGTGTTCGGTGACAGAACTTACAAATACTTGCAATTTTTTTTTTTATAAAATTTTATCCACACCGAACACAGTCATCATTGCCGATCAGTACAGTGGTGTCAAAGAAATAGTACACAGTTGAGTTAGAAATTTTTGAGCTAAGAAATCTTCCAGGTTATTGTTTATTGCAGGTATTCAAATCTGTCCCATACTTCTTCCTCTTCTTATCTGCGCTTGCCCGTTTAGTGACAAGAGCGAAAGTCAAAGAAGCTTTGCTATTTTTGGTGCCTGCTGTTGGACAAACAAGAGACGAGCTTGGGGGCATTTAACAGAGCAGATCACACAGTACTAAAGTTACTCTGTGTACGGGACGCTAGCGTTAATTCTGATTTAAATCTAGAAGGCTGCCTCACAAAACAAAACATGACATTTATTCTTTGTTGTTCTTGTAACCGACAAAGACAACTGCATAGCCAGTGGGCGGAGCAATTTAATGATCTCACACAAATTAGCGAAAAAGGACAGGGCACACAAAAATTTAAGTATGCTTACCAATCAGTCGGTTCAAGGCAGATAAAAGTGAACCTAATTAGATTTTTGTTGGAACGATTTTCCGTCATCCCTTGTCAAGTTTGGTTTTGTCACAAAACAGAAAATCGTTCCAACAAAAAAAATCAGCTTACTACCCTGTCGGAAGATCAACACAACAAAATGAACCTAATTACATATATTGGTGCTTGTGATATTCCCCTCGATTGAATAAGCTAATTATTGAGAGGGACAGCATTTTTGTTAAGAAACAGAGCTGTTAACGGGTATGGCTCCCCTGCGGGTTACCGGTCGTAAGAGGCGACTAATATGCACAAAGGTAATGACGTGCAACTCGGCGGTTGATATACGGATATGATGCCTCTCACCTCTCATTACCCATCTTATCCTTCCTTACGGAAGGAGGGGTGACATGACCTAGAAGGTTTCACTGGTCATAAATTGCTACCACGACAGTCGGGCAGGACCTCAAGGGAGTACCGGAGCGTACCGGCCAAGGACTGTTAATTCGACAACACTCCCCAAAACCTTCGGGGAGTGTTTTTGTCGTTACCACAACAACAACTACTTTCAGAATATAAATCAACTTTTAACTTCTACTATTTTACTAACTATCATAGACTTTTAACTATTCCTTCGCACTTTTATAATAACAAATTTTAACAAACTGCATAGTTTACTAGACAATCCATATTTTATTATAAACTTATGTATATATAATAGTTAATTGTAGATATTTATTTTCTTTGTGCATTTGCTGTATTGCATCCAACACAAGTATGCAATGTCTCGTGTATGAATATATCGCAATCAATACAATAAATTTGCATGCATTTCTCACAACGATACACATTTTTATCCATTGAGTCTGTTAAAGGTTTTTGGCAAGCATAACAGTTAGTTGCCTGTCCATTGAAATCCAATTCTGTAAAATGTTTCACCGGAAAAAGGTGATGATATGAACGTGCCAAATGCGGTGCTGATACCAGAGTCAAACCACAAGTTTGACATTCAACTGGCAATTCACAATATTTACTAAAACATTGAGGGCAATGATAACCACCAGATGTGAGTTTACTGGGTTCATCTGTATTCTCAATATGGCACATACACATCGATAGAGGTGGATCTTTGCCACCATCGGTTTTGGCATGTGGGAAGCCCATTTTAATCAAAGAGTTTTCTTGGGTTTGCGCTGCTGGTGGGGGATCTACATGAGCCAGCAATTGATCACGAAAATGTGCATCATCAAGTACAGCACCATATGTGCCCTCTGTTTGTTGTGTTAAATGACGACAAACGTGTATTTCGGCGGATAGTGAAATAACAGAGCAGCGGATATTGTCGGCTTTGAGTGATTCGATTGTATTATTTATATCTACAGGATCGCATGTAGTTAAAGAGCCCATTATTATTAATACTTCACGTGATGCATGTCCAGGTACGACTTTTAATGCTTTCATAGCCAAATCGAGGCCATTCTGTAGTGAAGGTTCGCTTGTAAGTGGAATTTTGCTAATGCTGAAAAGATGACATGATTTTAGGATTTATTGTATATGAAACAACTTAAAATATTATTACCCCTCCAGAGCTTTAAGGTGCAACTTTGCTGTGCCGGTCAATTCGGTCAGTTTTTCGGCGCGTTTGCCTTTTAGCAAAATTAAACCCAATTGGCTGATAGGATTCTGATCATAAAACTCTTCAATAAAGATTTCCAGGAGCTGCAAAGAAAGCGATAATCTAGTTTTGTATAAACATAGAAATTGCAATAGTTATACTACCTTGATGGTACACAACATTCGGGTTGGCTTCAAATCCGGCACAGTCATTGACTCTGAGCAATCCAATACAATGTATAAGTGCCGCATCATTCCTAAACGATTTTGTTGCGTTTTTTGTGCTTGTCGCTTTCGCTTAGCCTTCTGTATGAGTTCAGCAATTGCGCCATCCAGAAGTCCATCGTCGTCCTCCTTGATGGCTTCCCTGGGCATCGAAAAATGTCATGCAGTAAAAAGTTATTGCTAGCTTGATAAGAGAAATAAAAACATCTCACCAAGTTTTTTCATAACCGGTTTCCCAGCGATACTCCTTTGGATCTTCACCATCTACATCAGCCATTTCAAAGGTGTTATTTTCCTTTCCAGACAAAAAAAGAAATCACAAATTTCTTATATGAAATTGTTTACAAAATTGCCCCAAAATAATCGTCAGCATCAGCTGACTGTCGTTTCACAAACTTAATGTAGTGCTGCCAACCATACTTAAAATGATAAGTTGTGGTCTCCACTTTTTTCTTTTTTTCGCAATTATGAAGAAATTTTATATGGTGTGAAAAATTTTTCTCAAATTTTCTGCGCCAAATAAAAAGGTATATTTTAAAATCTGAAAAAAAACACCGTTTAATAACATAGGTAGGTTGCAGTGGCTACTAGTAAGTGAACTAGCACACATAGGCCCCTGAGGTCCCGTTGGGGTACCACATGGATCTGAATGACCCCTACTCGAACCATTTTGTGGATTCCGCGAAGCGCAGAATGTCCTTTGGCTTAATTGTTGCTAATTCGCCAAGATGATAGAGAATATCAGACCCAGATATTTTTCAACCTAATGCCTCACAGCGCGGGACATTCACATAGGAGATGCCTCACAGTTTCAGGCTCCTCCTCATCCCTGCAGCTTCTGCAGAAGTCATAAAAGGAAATACCCAACCTTTCTGCATGTGTAGCTAACGCTATATGCCCCGTTAAAAGCCCCATGAGTAAAGAGAGTTCCTCCCTTCTGAGTTTGAGTAGATCTTCCGACCTACTCGCACTAATCTCTGGCCATACCAGTTTTGCATGACTTATCCCATCTGTCACTTGCTTTTTTGAGGAACTTATACCTCGTTAAGAGCTTGCTGGTCGCGAGCGGCATGCCTTAACCCTTCCCGGACTGTGAAAGTGGAGCGGTCCAACACGCAAAAATATCAACAACTAATAGAAATAAAATAAGTACGATACTTGGTTTATCTTCACAAGTACGGGGATATATAGAACTCACATAAAAGTCAAAATAATAAAAAAAGGCATTCATGTTTTGTAATAACAGTTTTATTATGTGTTTCCTTTCAAAGATGCCCAGCATCATACTTCAAGCTTACGTATACGAGGTCTAGTATACAGTGACAGGCGCAACTATGAGTACAATGCATTTTTCACCAATTTCGTCTTAGATAAAATTATTTTAACCCAACTTTTCAAAAACTACGGGCCAAGGTTCCATACAGAAACCGAAATCTATGTTTTAAAAATGTATGCATAACAATTTGTAAATTTTTTTTCAGACTTTTTAGGCGTATGCAGTTTTTCACCAAGACCCAAGACCCAGGGCCATCAGAGCTGCCGTGATCGTTTCCGGCGTAACGTTGTCGAAAGCCCCCTCTATATCCAAGAAGGCTATTAGTGTAAATTCTTTGTTTACTAAAGATTTTTCGATGTGTGTAACAATTTCATGTAGCGCTGTCTCTGAGGATCGACCTTTCATATATGCATGCTGCGATGATGGGATTTTGCTCTCTAGCTCCTCCCTGAAGTGTGGCTCCATGATCCGCTCCAGTACCTTAAGTTGGAAGGACGCCAGACTGATTGATCTGAAGTCTTTTGGGCCAACATGAGATGTTCTACCTGCCTTAGGTATAAAAATTCCCCAGAGTTTTTCCACGGGTTAGGCATGTGGCAAAAAGTAAGCACTCCCCTATATATAGCCTGCAACCAAGGTATACTCGGTTCCATGGATTTCTGAAGTTGTATGGGTGCTATCTCAACTGGCCCCGATGCTTTGAGCGGCTTAAATGACCCAATGGCCCATTCTATTATTTCGAAACCTCCTTCGAGGCCTTAGCCCTATTAAAAGCTTGTCTGCAAAGCTTCCTACACCCGTCTAGCTCGGGGTTATGCCAGGGTGGTTTTTGCTTACCCCTAGCCCTTTTGATGTGGCAGGCTTTATCTAAAGCTACATGACATGCGCTGGTGAATGGTCTAAAAGATACTTGTTCAGTTTCTTTCTGTACATTTGCCAATTGGCGTTCTTTAGATTTCTGTAAGGGGAGAAGGTGGCAGGTACTCCTTCCAAGTCAAATCGGATGTAGCGATGGTGGGAGGAGTGTCCATCGCAGACCATCCAATTTCCGACCATGCCTTCCGCGCTTCTGGAGCAAAGCGTAACGTCCAGAACCGCCCTTCTACTTTTTGTAACAAAGGTGGGCTCCACGCCCTAATTACATATAAAGATATTATGTTGCAGTATAAAGTCAAAAAGTGACTCACGTCTATTGTTTACATCATTACTGCCCCAGGCTGCGTTGTGTGAGCTGGCATCGCCCCCTACGATGACGTGATCCTTGGCTTGCTCGAAGAGTCTACGCACCGCCAGCGTAGGAGATGGTTTGTCGTGCGCCATATAATTTGAGGTCAATGTATATGCCGTTCCATTGACCTCTATTTGGATGGATGTCGTATCCTCGTCGCTAAATTGAGGAAGAAATAAGGTGTATATGTTAGATTTTACCAGGATACATGCCCTAGGTTTCCCCACAGTTGCTCCACTTACCAGTGAAAACGCTGCTGCCTTCAGCCCGCATATGTTGTGCCTTACCACCAATGGCTCCTGGATGCTGCCCCCTTGATGGCAGATGGCGGAAAGAACAGCAACGCAGCCGCAGCAGCTTTACTGTGGTGGAGGTTTAATAACATAAATTAATTTGAAATAATTTGATTTTAAATACCGCATACATACTCGTATATGTGTGTATATTCGTAGTTGTCAAAATTTTATATTCACCGCGATAAATGTCAGAAGTTTGCTTCGCTCTGTCAAGATGTACAAGTTTCTGCGGATTGGCACAGGGCCATTATTTATAAATTCGGCGACAATACTATGAGGTCTCTCGTAAGTCCGAAGCTGCTTTTTTCATATTCCAATAATCTGGCCCTATTCAGGAATGGTCTGATCTCACATTCGCCTCAGGTAACAGTTTTAGAACCAATTTTGAGACTTATGGGCTAAATATATGCTAAGCATCTAAAATATAAGTATTGTTATTGGAAATTAAGTATGACTTAAATTTAGTTGCAGCTCTTTGACAATTTTATGGCGACGTCCCATTTGTGACTGTCTATTGAGTATTTTTTCGGCGGAATCACTTTTTCTGTGCATTTTACAGAAATTTTTAAACTACAAAATCTCGAAATCAACATAAAAAATGTTTTAAGCTCTCCTGCAACATCTGGGCTATGTTTCAATAAAAAATTATTGTTCGTTTGCATAAATAGACGTAGTGTCCCTTAATGGAAACCCCACCCCCTGCGGGTTAGGTGGTTACAATATACCCGAGGTGGGCATAGTGGTCGTGAGAAGCGACTAATATGCATAAAGGTAATGACGTGCAACTCGATGGTTGATCTACGGATATGATGCCTTTCGCCTCTCAGTACCCATTTTCTCCTTCCTTACGAAAGGAGGGGTGACATGACCTAGAAGGTTTTACTGGTTATACCAAATTGCTACCACGACAGTCGGGCAGTACCGCAAGGGAGTACCGAAACGTACCAATTGACAAAACCTCGATTCGGTCTACACTTGATCCATCCATCGGAGTGGTGGTATGCCTCTTCCTCTGCTGTAGCACATACCAGGTGAATTTAACACTTAAAATCTATGGAATTTCAAAAGGGATACTTTCCCTATTAGATCAACAGATCTTCAAACTTAGCTCTGAAAGTCTTTCGCAAGAGCTTTTTGGCATATAACCAGCTTAGGATGTTTTCCGGGAATTAAGTTTCGTTAAACCTGAAATGGGCATTCACAAAATCGACCAAATCGCCATCAAAATAAACATAAAAATATGCATTGTTTTTATGCAATTTTTTTTCATCAAAACTATGTTGCGCCAAATGTGGTAGAATTGCCAACAATAGCGAAAATTTCCCTTCGCCTAATGAATTAGATGCAGTGCTGCTACGGCCATTTTGATTGGTCAATCACTTTTCCCGCAAGTGCTACGTTTTGCAAACGAACGGAAAAAATATTGCATTTGCTTTTTAATATTTCTTTTGGACGCAGTAGCAGCAATATAAGAAAATTTCGGTATGTTTTAATTGTTTATTGCAAAAATTTTTCTAATACAGCAAGCAATATTAAATCAGAAAATTTATTTGTAATAATTGTAATGCGTTTGGACAAAGTGGATTTGTCTACAAAATTCCTTCTGCGCTTGAGAAGTAACCTAGAGCTCGGAAATTTAGGCACAAACAATGTTTTACGAGTATTAGTAATTTTGTAAAATAGAAATTGGTTTTTTTTTAATAATGTTAAATTGGATTTATGATGGGCGTGCTTTTATGCAAATGATGTACAACAAATATTTACACAACGGTACTGCATCCTCTAATTGGAAAAGTAGTCGCAACTTTGTACTTGCTGCAACCAACTTTGCTTGCAAAATATATGCCTGCTTCCCAGCATAATCATGGGAAGAAATATTCAGATGTCTCTATTTTTACAGATACTAGTAATATACTGGAGTAAACAACTTTGCAATGGTCGGGCGCGATATAACTCCAACGGAAATTGGAAAACATTCTAAATTAATTAGGAGTAAGTTCTTACAAAATATATGCACACTTAATGTTTTATGCATTTCTAATGTATTACTTTTTACCGTTAGCTGCGCAAGAGGACATGGCCACAATGGACGTTCTTGTATGTGGCCGCTGTCTCAACGTATTTCACTTCATCGAAGATTTTGATGAACACAAACAAAAACCTTGTTATAAGGAAAATAACAATGTACGTGAATGTAATGATACTAAACCAAAAATATGGGCATTCTTGTTGTGGAAAGCAACACAACTGCATAATAATAAGGAATCCAATGCGGTTAGTCCCAATTCTTGGGCATTATATCAAACATGGGTAAAAATGGATGAAAGTTTACGTGAAACGTGGATTGTAGCTGGAAAGACAATACAATCGTTTGCTAAAGTAGGCCAAGGCGGTCTTCAAGAGATGCCAGTAAAAATAACTAAAACAGTTGTAAATAACTCCAGTGAAAATACATCTCCCGGGCGTAGTGAGTATATAAATATTTGCTTCCGTAATAATTTCATTTAATTTTAACAAGTACAAACTAATATTTAGAGCCTTTAACACAAAGTAAGCCGCAAGTTGCTAACTTGAAGCTTCCAAATAAAATAGCTGATCATAAAGATATTGAAAGCGATAATTCACTTAAAGGTGGTATAAGTGGCCAAAAACTCCTTAAAACCCCATTAGCTGTGCGGAGTGATCCCGTTGGTGGTGCGGCACAAAATAAGCTGGCTTCGGGAAGTGCGGCGAAATCATTGAAGTAAATAATCAAATATCTAAAATTTCTTTTAATAATTAATTAAAAAAAATAAAAACAAGAATAATTTTCATAAAAATTCTAAAAGAGAAAAATTATTCTTGGACTTGAGTTCGTTTCATGAATACTTTAAATTTCTTTAGTTAAACATTTTTCTGTGTTCTACAGCCGACGAGCTAAGCGCACAGTTCCGAATTCAGATGAGGTCATTGAGGAAAATGTTGAAAAAATCGTCGCAAAGCGTTTCAATCCACGTCGTAAAATGCATGAATACTTAGTCAAATGGGAAGCGCGTACACATGAACAAAATACTTGGGAACCGTCATCACACTTAGAAAATGTTCCGCATCTTTTGGAGACATTCGAAACACAATTGGCTCGTCAAAAAGAGACACGCGCAGCATTACAAGCCAAACAAGCTGCACAATTAGCTGCCGCCAACAAAACTGCCGAGAATAAATCAAATGATATCAAAAAAGTTGAAACCAGTACCGGTACTAAACCTGGTGGAGCTAGTTTAGCAAAATTACCAGCAATTGGTAGCAGTAATAATGACAATGGGGAAGTAAACAAATCGGCAGATGTTTCTGCGCGCCCTTCGCGTACTTCTAAAACAAAAGCCATGGATCAAGTGAAACAATGGGTTTCAGGTAGTAATCAACACAATTCACGTGCTACTTCACCTACTGGCAGTGATGCAAATGGGAGTGATAATAATTCACAAGATGGTCAGAGAGATTGGTCGATGAATACTAGTAATAGCTCATTAGCTGCTGGTGGTGGCGGCTTAAAACGTAAATTAGAAGATTCAGATTTTAATGATTCTAACGGTAGCGATTTACCTAGTACTACAGCAACAATGGAAGATTTAGAGGAAGATCTTATACCATCACATACTGTAAAACGTATAAAGAATGGTAATGCTATATCAGTTGAGGTAAATTTGTATAGATCTTGAACTTGTTAAATAAGAGAGAAAAGATGAGAAGAAAATATATTTTTTTTTTATTATTCATAGTCCAAAGGGATTAAGGTAAATGGAACAAGCAGTGCTGCGCGTACACCCGCTTCCGCCTCAGTTAGCGGAGAGTCATTGCCAGTTGGACCGAATTCAGCGGAGGTTATTATTACAAAAGACACAAATGCTTCCGGTGTAGTCAAGAAGCCTGGTTTCAATAGCAATAGCCGCAGCAATGTAAGTTTAATAGCTGTGTAAACTCAGTACAAAAACTTGATATTTCATTGTCAAAAGTCAGGCAAAATGTTCAGTCCTCTAGTTTTGATAAAAACCGATAGTGCATATTATATGAATCGGCTGATGAATTTCAAAGCCTTACACCCCACATTTGAAGCAAAGGTTTCTATACCTAATGTCATTTAACTCCTTTTGGTAGTTGGATATAAGTACATTTATTTTTAATATAATTCCCTCTAGAAAAGCACGATATCGGTGTCCGTAAATTCAGACTTAATCTACTTTGGGCTTTGATTTCTTAAAACGCATATTTGATTCATAAAAAATTGTATACTCCTTTTCAATAAGTCCTCAATTCAATTTTTTTTTTCCATTTTAGACTACTCTTAAAAATGAAGCACAAATCCGCATATTATCAAGAGGAGAATCAGCAGTGTCTAGCACCGGTATAGTACGAGTAGGAGCTGGCGCAGTCAGCGATAGCGGTAGCGAATCAAAATCAGCGTCATCAGCTACAACAACAAGAACTCAAATTCGTGTAGGAGGAGGAGGTGGTGGTACAACTACTGTCGGTAATACACAAATAAATACAATATCACGGCAACAACACTTGCAACGTATGCCAGCAACTACAAACGTGCAGCGCAAAACCATTACAACTGGTGGCAATACACAGCAACAACGTACTGTTTCATCAATGCAGGTGCGTACAGGTGGTGTAAGCGCAGGATCTTCAGTACAACATGCTTCGCCTACATCCGGGCGTATGATAATACCACGCCAAGGCAATACGTCACATGTAACACGCCCCAGTAACATTGGCAGCAATAGCAGCACTAAAACTGTCACACCAGAACAAAAAATTTTACAACTTTCCAAATCCGGAGATTTGAAAGTAACCAAAAAAGTTATGACACGTGAGGATGCCATAGCACAGCGTATGCACGTAAGACAGCAATCACAATCGCAAATACAAATACAAAAAGTACAACAAATTACACCACCAGCCGGGGGTGGACGCACCAGTCAAGTAAGCTCTGTGAGTGTGCGCAAACAAGCTGATGGAACGTATGCTCATGAGGAGCAACAACACCAAGCACAATTGTGTCCCATAACAGGTAAACATACTGGTTATACATGTTATTATACAAATTATTTTAAACGAATTTTAATTCAAGGCAAAATATTGGGACAAGATGATCACGCGATGTCGCAACAGCAACATCATTTGCAAAGTGGTGTAATGCATACACAATTGCTGACAAATGCTGGCTCTGAACATTTGTCTCTACAACAAGATCATCAACAACAATTACATGATATCGATCCAACATTACTGCTAACTAATGATCAGCAAATGCTCACTAATGAAGATGGCACACCATTGTTGGTCACAGGCGAAGATGGTACAGTTTATCAAGTTGCAGGTAAAAATGCTGAGGGTCAAACTATACTAGTAACCCAAGGACCAGATGGTGAACAACAATTTGCATATGTTGCTGCTGCTGAAGGTGATGATAATCAAGTGCTCACACTTGACAATGCCGTCGCAGAAGCAGTAGCTCAACATCCAAACGAGTTAAACCAGCAGAACGAATCAATGCAGGAACCACAATATATTGTTAAAACAACTAAAGAAGATGGTACTACACATGTAGTAACAATGAGTGAAGCAGAGTTGCAACAACATCAAGCTTTGGCAGCAGCACAGCAGCAGCAAGCAGATGGTGGAAGTGGCGTTACAACTGGTGGCACCTCAAGCGGTCAACTTTGTATACAAACATCGGATGGCGGTGATGGACAGGAAGCCAATATACCCGCTGAAGTGATACAAGCTGGTATGCCGTCACCAGGTACGTACGCGTTGATACTTGTTCGCACATCCATACATGTTTTTTTAAATATTTATTGGCAAAACATATATTAATTGTTTTTCATGCATATTGTTTCTCGTTTATTTTGCAGGAGGCACACGGCGTGTGGTATTATTACTGCAAGACGGTACTTATATGATGACTGAAATGCATGATGATGAATTTAAAGCACTAAATATTGCCGCGTAAAGCAGATACATCACGAAACTAAAACAAGGGCAAACCTCTCGTTCTAGGCAGATAAAAGCATAATCCGCAAGAAGCACGATTATATATAGTATCTCACATTACAAATTAAAATTTCAATAAGAACTACATTCATTCATAAAAACATGCTCGTTTCATAAAAACAGAACGGTAACGTATAATAAAATATGTAGATTAAAGTTAGATTTAATATTACTGATAAATACCAATATAACAGATAAAAATGCTTGAAAGCATACACTTATGTAATAGGCAGCCTGCAAATTACTTAGCCACATTTTTCTTTGTATTACATTATAATTTTTACCTCTTCCTTTTTTTAAACACATTGTACAATTTGACTCAATAAGTTTGTTTACAAAAAAATAACTAATAGTAATTCATTAAAATTTGTATGGATCCAATTCGTTAAAAGTCATATATATGCTTATAAAATGTAATAATTTTATAAATTATGATGTCAATATTTTTTTTTTAACTTTAGTAATGTTTGTATGCACAACTTCCATTTCTCAATGATTACTTATAGCTGTCAACATTTTCATTGAATGTTTAATGTATAATCACTTCATAATTGAACATACACGACCGTATAAAGAAAAGGAAATTCCCAATACAAAATACTAGAATAAAAAATTTTATCTGAGAAATTAAGTGGAATTATGTTTTGAAATTCGTATACGATCGGAATTGGGCCCAGTCTGCCTTGTTGGAGTGCTGTCCTAAGGCTACTCTTTCTCTCTATAGAGACGATTATGGGTCAATGGTCCAACGATAGAGTTAGCATTGGTGGGACAAGAAAATATACACTACAGTTACCGGAGGGATTAGAGAGAACTGGCTTAGACACTCACCATCTGATCACCTGTTCGACGGAGCAAACTCTTTTAACACCAACTTCACTCTGGTCCAACTCAATTGAAACTGCTAGATTCATGGGACCTCCGTTAGAAGATGTTGATGACGATGATAGGTAAGGAAAGTGATGACTAGGCATGCCAACAACGGAGGAAGAAGACGTTCTACTAAATATCTCCTAAAATAGGAATCAGAATCTACACGAAGAGTTGAAAACTAACTTGAAACACAACAACGTAAATAATATTAAGTGTTTTTTTTTAAAATCTGTTACTTTCTAAATAAACTTATAAACTAGGGCCTGAAGATCTTTCTAATATACTTATGCTTAGCTAACTCTAGGGTATGAAATTTCGACGTTACAACAACAACAAATCTGGCCGTTCCAAAGTCAAGAAATCTTCGCGAATTTAGCTATGAAAAACCCAACAGTATCAATAGAAAATCCTTGAAACTCTGTTTTATCATGACCGAACCGTTGCACTTTATCTCTAAAAATAAAAAAATAAAGGAGCAGTAAAAAAATTTATTTTTTATTTAATGTCATCACCTCTCCTCCTCTTTGAGTCCTGTGTTTTCGAGTCCGGACCCGCCTAAACGTGGGGTAGCTGCAATCAGCTTTATCTGTGGAAATTTTGCAAGCACCCAAGCCACCAAGCACTCATTCTCTTGCTCCGTCACAGTACATGTTGAGTATACCAGTATACCGCCAGGCTTAAGCAAAGGCACCGCAGCCGAAAACAAATTTCGCTGCACTTTTGGATACGAATCGAGCATGTGTGAGGTCATTTTTGGTGGACCCGCTAGCAAAGGTCTATTGCCTAAAGCGCTGCAAGGTGCATCAAGCAAAATTTTATCGAATGTATTAGCCCCAAAGGGAGGTGCACCCAAAGTTTCGTGTTCTACGTTGGTCTTAGCAGGATCAAAAGCTTTGGAAGCATCAAAAGAATAAGCCCGAATACTCGTCAGCCCTTTCTGCTCTATTTTCGCTTGCATAATACTAATTTTTTTGGCCACTTTATCGAGTGCTATTATCTCACCTCTATCGCCCATCAACTCTGCCATATGCGTTGTCTTATTCCCCGGAGCTGCACACATATCCAAAACTCGTTCACCTGGTCTCGGTTGCAATACGCGCACACATATTATAGATGGTAGATTTTGTAGCAATGCCTCATTACAGCTGAGATCACCAATGGTGGGCACACCCGACAAGGTTTCGATCATTTCTACTGCAATACCTTTCAAAGACTCGCCTGCGTTACTCCTTGGAGGTCTAAATATCTGATGTCGTTGCATTCGCACGACGCCAATACCTAAGTACAGCTTATAGTGCGACTCATATCGTGTATTCGTACCTTGTTTACACTTTCCGCTCAAATCGGCGTAGACTAAAACTTTCTCATCTATTTTAGTTCCCGATTCCATTGCAAGAACCCCAGGCGCATAGAGATGAGCGCCGCGTAGTAGCGCGGCACCACAAGAACAATCTACGATGACCTCACGATTTATTGGCATTTGTTTTTGCTTTATATCTAAAATGTTGGTTGGTAAAGGGGATATACATAGTACCTCGGGAATAGTTGGGATTTCAAACACTTTCGGAATCTGTGTATACTTTTCTTGTAAGGCCTGTTGTAATTTTAGTTTAAATGCTGGAACATTTGTTTGCAGTGTGTTAACGCGGTACGTTGTGATGGTTGGTGGTCGGCATAGCCACCTCATTAGCTCCTCTATCTCAGTAGGCTGGAAAAGAAAAAAATCCATGAGTATCATGAGAAAAAGCATGTCCTTTTAGTTCATCTATTCTTCCCTTCAGGAGGACTATATCGTGCCCATTAGACACGGCGAAGCACTGTTAAAAACAACAAGGACTATATCGTACTACCCCAGTGGGTTAGGGGTAAGGTAAATCGTGCCGGAACCGGAATGTTCTGCAGCTGGAAAGCTACTATGGGCACGCCCATTGCACAACTCTACCTTTACAATGGGAATATGTGGTTTGTAACGATAAAAACACTCCCGGAAGGTGTTGGGGAGTGTTGTCGGAATTGGCAGTCCTTTGCCGGATATGAACCCGGTATTTCCTTGCGGTACATGCCCGACTAGTGCAACTTTCTACATCATGTTACCCCTCCTTCCGTAAGGAAGGAGAAGTTGGGTAATGAGAGGCCTCATATCCGCAAATCAACCATCGAGTTGCACGTCATTACCTTTGTGCATTAGGCAGGGTTACCCTGTTTATAACAACAACCTTTGTGCATTCAAGTCGCCTCACTACCGGTCTGCCTACCTCGGGCATATTCTAAACCCCTAACCTAAATAATCCTAAATATCTGAATCCCTAGTGTATAGTGACAAATGTAAAGGCACAAAGGTCTCAAAAGAATCAGCACTCGTAGTTTTTCATATAATAGCTGTAATCCCGTACGAGTTAGAAATAGTAAGGGGCTAATGAGAGCACAAAAAAAAATGTAGATAAGGTTCGCTCAGTCAGAAGTTGCAAGTTTTAGTCAGCAGAATTTTTACTGACTACTTCTGGTAAAACTGTCAAACGATCAGCTGTTGTGCATTTGACAAAAAAATGTAAACAAAATAAGAATAAATTTCGAATTTACATAAGCTGTGTTCAGCGACAAAACTTGCAAAGAACGGCCAGTGAATATCGAATGACGTAAAACTCTTTCTAAACGCAAAAAGTTTCTCTCAAAATGGAATTTATAAAAACTTACAAGCAAAACATCTGTTACTTTTTTAATTGGTTGAAGCTTTTGTTGGTGTTTTGCTGTGCCACGCCCACATGCTGTTTTCCACTTGAAAATCTTACTGGGTGAAACCTTATACTTCCTCTCCAAATGAAACTTCGGTTGTTGTTGTTGTTGTTAACAGTGCTTCGCCCTGCCCCAGATTGGACAGGGTTACACTGAAATAACAGCCCTTGGCCGGGTGAAAAAACCCGGGTCATTCCGGTGCGATAGAACCGGCTGTTGTGGGAATGATGAAACTTCGGTAATTCTATACGACCGTACGTAATTGTTAATATACGTCCAATAATATCGGGAAAGGTATCAAACGACGCGTTTTGACCTCTGTATCAATTCCCGATAATTTCGAACGTGTTTTAGCAGTTGTCTCCTAAAGGAAACAATTACCGAAAGGTGTTCTGCACATAATAATAATCCTGGGTCATTTTTTGGTCTTTTGTCAACAACTTTTTACTAATAAAAAATATGGTAATTGTTTCCTTTAGGAGACAACTGCTAAAACACGTCCGAAATTATCGGGAAAGGTATCAAGAGACGCGTTTTGACCTCGGTTAGGAAGGGACATTTGCAATCAAAGTTGAAAATTTTCTGTCATTTTCTTGTGGTTGTTGTAATTACAGATTAGGGTGTACCAAAAAGTGTAGAAGTGTGTTCTGCGCAGAAATACTGTGGACCGCGTAGCCGGTGTCTCCCCGATATTTTTGGAAGTATATTAGCAGTTACGTACGGTCGTATAGAATTACCGAAATGTCAAAATGCGCTATCTCCATGCCAGTTTTCTATGTTCCCCACTCTTGTACAAATTTTTTAAAATGTATGCCCGCCGAACAAAGCTAACAACATATCTCATACGAAATGTCGGTAAAATCGACATGCTGTGACCATTATTTATGAATACCCAAAATTGCTTTTAATTTCACAAACAAAATCAACGGCAACTCCGCTAAGCTCTAATCTGTTTTACCACTGTCACTATATCTGACACATATCGCCCTCTCATTTTAGTTTACGCGAGTAGACAGTGTGCTAATTTTCGGCGTGTTTTCAACACAATTGTGCATAAAAAAGTATTTCCGATGTACTAAAAACTAATAAGTAAACTAAACTTACATTCCTTTTGAGAATTTGTGACTCCACAAGTGGATTACGTATAAAAGGTGATTTTGGATACATTTTTTGCAATGCCTTTAAGCTGCTGAACTTTGGACAAAAAAATCCTGCAAAGGAAGAAGACGGTGAAGACGGAATGGAAAGACAATACTGATGAATTAATTTTTTGGCGTTGCCAAAGTGTTACAAAAAAGGCGCGTATCGGTCCAGGGACCATAATCGGGATCCGGATCAGTTATTTTTAATAGTTTGCAAGATAATTGCAAGCAGATTTAACAATTTTCTGTGATTTTTATGTGGTTGTTGTATACGCAGATATAGGTTGTGCCGAGAGTTGCAGAAGTGTGTTCTGCGCAGAAATTCTGGGTATCGCTAAGCCGGTGTTGGACCGGCTGAGGGTTATTTTGGTAATTGTTTCCTTTAGGAGACAACTGCTAAAGCACGTCCGAAATTATCGGGAAAGGTATCAAAAGACGCGAAAGCGGATTTTCGAGTTTTAATTTCACGGTCGTAAAAAATTACCATTTTCAGAATTTCAAAGCTGAAATTGCGTTGCTTGATGTTTTCGAATTTCTGTTTTTGAGCTAAGCTAGTGCTATGCAATTTTATGAGATTAGTTTTATAATCTGTTAACACCGTTTAATCTGGCTCCGCCGAAAATTGCATTCAGCTTATTAAGCTATATAGTGCTTACACATTCACTCCTATGTTGGATGCGACACGATCCAAACACGACGTGGCAACTTTTAGTTGTTTTTACTTGATTTAAAATTATTGCTGAAGCGATGGTAGTTACTCTTCTCTCCAATAGTTTAATACAACAAATTGTAAACCCAATCACTATAGTTTATTCGCGTTTGTGGTGAGTTGAGAAGTTATTCGTGGTGAACTGATTTTATACGTACGTCAAATAGCGTACTTTGAATTGGTGTGTTCGTGTGTTTATTGCTCTGTGATTTTCGCTGACATTTCCAAGTTGAATTTAATAAAATTTGTGCAATCAAGTGCGTGAATTCAACACATTTAATTGGTGCGTATAATTATTAGTAAAAATATATTTAAAGTATTGTTAGAGCCAGAATGTTTAATGGTAAATTTGTTATGGAATTTTGCAGTCGCTGGTTGCAAAAGTATCCTCCATATTTTTTGTTCTAAAAAGCGACATCATGCTATCCTCTTCGGTTTTAGTTCTTTTCTCCTCAAGTAGCTTCAAAGGGAAAAGTGCGTTCATTAATACACACTTGAAAAAGTTTTCCAAATTTATGTTGAAGTTCTATCAATAAAATTAATTAATGAGTATGAACAGAGCTTATATTTGATTCAGGTGTAAATTACAGTAAGCCGTTTTTGGTAATCAAATGCCTGTATATGTATATACATATTTTATGCAACTGATTCGTTACCATTAACTCTTTTTTTTTTTTTTAACATCGCATCGTGGTTATTTTCAGAGAAAGCAGCGGCGAAGTTTTCTCTTGTACTTCAAGTCCGGTAAAAACTGATATCTATTGAATTGCTAAAGTGTAAAGTAATTACAGCTCTTTTTTTTAAATGATCTTAGCATGGTGAAATTAATGATGTCGAAACATGCATATTCCTCTAATCCTTGTGATTTCTCGTTAATATTTATGTGAAAAATAAAATAGAAAAAAATGGAATTGCATATCTTAGGTTTGGAGATGACGAAGATGTGTTTCCCCAAAACCAATCTCAACGTTTGTGTATTGGTCAATTAAAACATGGTGAATTAAAAGCGATGTGTTGAAAATGAAGTTGTCTCTTTCATTTGATTGGTGGTAGGTTTATTAGCGGCATTTCCTTCATGCTAAATCCCATTGCCGACGTTACTGCCTTTTGCTTCTTACTATCTTTATTTTACATTTACGTTTATACTTTTATTAAACGTTACGTGCTTACGTTAAACATCGGCACATAATTGGAGTTTTACGTTTTCTTTCGCTTTTTTCGTTTTCGTCGTGTATTTGACGTAGGGTGGTGCTTTGGTTGTGCTGCAAGAAAAAGTAACAAATCGGGTGAATAAAGAAAAATTCTTATTCGGCGAAGAAATAAACTATTTTATTTTTGTGAATACCAATTGTATAAGAAATAATAGTAAGTGGATCATGTAAAAAAGTGAACATTTCGCTATTAGCATGTAATCTGTATTCTTCGGTCTCATAACAACAACAAGCACTCGCAGCCATGACATGGCAGTTCCATAGTGTAAATCTGCTTCCAATTCTCAAATAAAACATGTCATTTAATAAATGTTGGAAATATCATATCATTTCAACAGCAATTTTTTTAAAAATAAAAATTAACATTTCAATGCAAATGTCGAGTGAAGTTTCTCAACTGCGCCGCTGACTCACACGTAAATTGCGTTTCTCGCCTCTACATCTTGTCATCTTTGTACCTATCTAGCTTTTACACAACTCGCATAATTATTTTATAAGCATAAACTCAGCTTTGCTACGTGTAAGGTAGTGAGAGTATATATTTGTCAGCCAGTAGGAATTTTTTTCAGTATATCCAACAGTTTTTAATGTACTGCCTTTTTGCGGTTCGAGCGGTCCCGCCCGGAATTATAACTGAAGTTCTACTTTATTTCTTCAGTCTGGTGACAAGTTTCCCCGAGTTAAGAGCACTATTGTTAAGTCTAGAAGTCGGCTTAAGTAGTACCTACAATATACCCGCCATAAGGCATGTTTGTCGAAACAGTCGACTAAAATCTCTAGGTACGATGCCTCTCATTACCAAATATTGCCCTTCCGTAAGATGAGATGACCTAGAAGGTTCCACTGCTCATATCAAATCATTCCCAAGACAGTCGGGTTAGTACGCAAATTGCTTGTACGATACCCCGCGAAGTAAGTCAAAATCGAACAACTTCCGGGAGAGTTTTTGTTTATATACAAACAAACAAGACTTGCGACTTCGTACAAGAGCGTGTTCCGTGCCTAGAATATGCCTGCGATAAGTATGCCTGACGTATGCCGCACTAAAACCACTACCCGAAGGTTCAGTGGTTAAACAAATTGTTATATTCGTAACACTTCCCCTTCGTGGAGTGTTTTGCGGTTACAACAAAAAACCATTTAATCAATTTTTGAAAGTACTTATGTATATATCAATTAATTTAATTTCTTTTATATTGCAGACCATTTGTTTATAATCCATTAAATCCGACTGCAGCTTTGACGTGCAGAAACTCGGATCGACTATTGCTGAACGAACAATTCCATCTAGATAGTACTTTAATTCGAAAGTTTAAGTTCCGTTATAATAAAACACAACAGGAGAACAATTAAAACAGCAATTGCAAAACTTTATCAAAATGGGGAACGTTTTTGCAAACCTATTTAAAGGATTATTTGGTAAAAAGGAAATGAGGATATTGATGGTCGGATTAGATGCCGCTGGTAAAACCACAATTTTGTACAAACTCAAATTAGGCGAAATTGTTACAACGATACCTACCATTGGTGAGTAAATAACGTTAATATGAATTATAAAAAAAATATTGAAAATATGTATATATTTTATATTTTTTTTAGGTTTCAACGTCGAGACTGTAGAATACAAGAATATTAGCTTTACAGTATGGGATGTGGGCGGTCAAGATAAAATTCGTCCATTGTGGAGGCATTACTTCCAAAATACACAAGTGTGTAGTATATATACATGAAATGATTTCTTAAACTAAATATGTATTTCAAAAACCTCTTTTCCATATAGGGTCTTATATTCGTCGTTGATAGCAATGACAGAGAACGTATCGGTGAAGCGAGAGAGGAACTGATGCGTATGTTAGCTGAAGATGAGCTCAGAGATGCTGTTTTACTAATATTCGCAAACAAACAGGTATGAACACGCCCCTCAATGTGAATCGTTACAAAAAATTAAGAATGTTCTATTCTATTAAACATATTTTTTATTCTATGAAACAATTTCAATGTTGAAAATATGAAGTAGATGATGTACATATATTGGAACGATTTTCCGTCATACCTTCTCAAATGTGCTTTTGTAACAATTGTTCAGAACGAAACTAAATACTGAAGATAGCGGAAGGCCAAACCGGGTTGGTACAAAACCAAATTTGACAAGGGATGAAGGAAAATCGTTCCAAAATCCACGCTTTCGGAAAATCAACAAATCAATTATTAAGTAGTAAATACCTACAGAAAGAAAGCCTGTAAGGGCCTTCAGCATGAGAATGATAATTTTCTCTTTTGTGTAAAAAAAATGTTGGCGAAACCTAAATTGTTTGAGCATTTTGGATGTTATTTGAGCCATGAATTTGACCCGGTCGTTTATTTGTGAGAGCCAACTTACATGGCGAGCGCTTCACAGAACTTTTGTGTATGGTTTTTTTTTTCTAGTTTTTATCTCGTTTGAATTGTCTAGACTGTAGAAATGTAGTAACTCGATTTTTTTTTTGTAACTATCACGCCACAGGTCATTGAATTCTATAATTAAATTTTAATTATTGTTTATAATTATCTCGTGGTAGCTGCTATCTTAACTTATATTTTAACAAAAAACGAATAGGATAGTTTTTTTTATAATCTTTAGAACAGTAAGATATTTTTCCAATAGGACAATCCTCATTTCGCAATATTTCTATTTTAGGATCTGCCAAACGCAATGAATGCAGCTGAAATTACCGACAAGCTTGGTTTGCACTCACTGAGAAACCGCAATTGGTATATACAGGCGACGTGTGCAACCAGCGGCGATGGTTTATATGAAGGTCTCGATTGGTTGTCCAATCAACTTAAGAATGCTAATCGCTAAATAAAACACAACACATATATAAATATATTAAAGAAAAACAAACACCTTTTTGATTTCAATATAAAGTTAATGAAAAATTTGAATAAAAGAAAAAAGATAATAAGCGAATATGAAAGCAAGAAAATCAACTAAAACGACGTCCTATTGATCCTTCAACTCCTCTTATTCGAACTGCAACACAAATGAACAACATATGATGACAGCGAAGATAAATTTAGTGTTTTTTAGTTCTGAAAATATTTGAGATAGTGTTGTGAATGGCAAAGCAGAAGATCATGAAAAAGCGGGGAACATCAGAGAAATATAAAAATATGCATGTGTGACACTGATGTTTCCGAAAATTAACTATCACTTTTCATAATAATTTTATATATATATACTATGTTTGTGTATGTATGGCCAATGACAACAACAAATCGTGAAAAAAAGAGAAGGGTGAGTTATGTAAGAAAAGGCAGAAACATCAAACAAGGACTACAAATAATGGCATCCACTTCTAAGTATAATTTTAGTATTTCCTATCTTTATTTTTATTAAATGTAATTTCTATGAATATTGATTAAATTTAATTCAAACATATTTACAACAAAGAAAATATATAAACAATGGTGAAACACATACTTACATCCATACATACAAACACATGCTCATTATATGCAGAAAATAATAAATTGTAACTAAAAAAAAAATGTCGAAAATAGGAAACGTGACTTTCGACAGTTTTGATAAAAAAAAACTTCAAAAAGACTACTTTCGATCTATGCTCTATTTACTCCAACCCCCTGTATTTCGGTTAAAGACCAGTAGATATTATAATTAATTATGATCTGAATACTGATAACGATGATGATGCATAAATAAAAAGAAACAATTATTTAAATATTCAAAGAGCGGTAGACTAAGCAAATTATTGAGTTGGGAGAAATTCGCATCTCTTTCTTCCAATGAAATGTCAAAAGGCGCTCTCTCCCTGCAAATGTTGTGCCACCGAACACTTTCCAATAAAAATTGTATAAAATTAAAAAAAAAAACTCATTGAAAGATTCTTAAAGTAGAATTGAAAATCAATCCTATCCATAAATCATGTTAACATCCCTACAAGAAACGCTAAGTTTTTATACTAACGCACTTACACTCTATTAACAGCGCTGATAATTTATTTGCAATGCTGATACTTGCATTCTAGTATGTTTTTTTCTTAGCACACCGGTGCCCGTTCGTGCTAACGCCTACATAGAAGCAAGGGACAGAAAACGAATTGCACAGCCCGAAGCTACCTGGGTGATAAAGAGAGAATACACGTACACGGTAGTTGACATAATTTTTTGATACTCGCTTTATGAATATGATTCAAACCACTTGCGTTTGAACGACAATTTCTGATGCCGAAATCATGGCTCAATTTATATATATTATAATATAATATTGTCTCGTTTTCAGCAGCTGATTGAATTTTTTTGAATCCACTGGCTTACAGGTTATCAAAAGTAGATGCAAACAGCAGAACGTAAGCAAGCAAAATATACACAACAAATGATTTGCATTTGCAGTTTGTTTTTCTAATGCTCCTGCTAAAAAAAATGAAAGCATAAATTTTAAACCATACTCTCAACAAATAACTTTTCAAAAAATCATTCGCTAACACCAGTCAGCTGATTTTGCCAATCTTTAAAGTATTTTGTTGATTTAAGCTCAAATCATTGGTTCCGTTGGCTTATCTCTAAACTGTAACCCGATTCTGTAACTTTTAACCACGCGCCGAGCGTTAGGCTTATCGTCAAATTTTGGCGTTTGTTCTTAATAAAAATGCGATTCTGTAACTCTAACGCCGCTAAACAGCTGACTCTTGAGGGTGATAAAATATGGCAATACTTCTCTTCTCGCCTTATTTTGCAATAAATTACATGCAAAAAACTCCAAACTAATTTTTTTACTTTTTACAAACGCTAAAACACTTGCAAATATATTAACGCTATTGTTAACACCTCGTGGGGTTAAAAGTTAGTGAATAGGGAAAAGCGTTAAAAATGGTGTTAAGCGAAGTAAACGCTAACACCTGGCGTTAAAATAGTTACAGAATCGACCTACTGGTATCCTTAAGGTAAGAGAAAAACCGAAATGCAATTGGTCGATAAGGTTACGGATAGGGTAATACGATATACCACCAATAATCGCTTGCTTTGTTTTTGTAAGGTTGGTTGAATCAGCTGTTTTATAAGGTTACCGATAACGCACCAATGTTTTGAGTTAGAGCTACTCTACCTTATTCTTGTACCATGGTCGATATGTTTCATTCCATTATATCGTTCTCTAAGAAATCACTAAAGCTGTATACACATTTGCGACTGAGAGAAAATAGCGTTGTTGGCGTATTTTTCAGCATAATAATATCCATCGTCGTCTGAGTTTCCGACATACTGCTCGAAGAGGGGAGCATGTGATAAGATATGCTGGTGTGCAAAGCGTGTAAGTTTATTCCGTCGTACTTTATCTTAGAGCCGATTTACACGGGAAAATTGTAGAATTGAATTCTGCTTTCGTTCTCTTCTGTGTTTTCTTTCTGTTCGGGTTTACATGTGTAATCTTTCTTGAAAGTAATCGTGGAACAAAAAACGGCATGCAAGGGAGAAAGAAAGTGATATAGAGAAAAACTTGAAAAGACTTGACGGTATCAAAGAACGTATAACCATAAGACGGCGAATGCAAGTGAACGCTGTCAAATCGAATTCACTGTGTTTTAGTTGAATATTTACACAAAAAATTATAGTTAAAGTTACAAAAACGTTTCATTGTGAATATTGAATAAAACTAAGTGTATAAAAAGCTTTAAAAATCGCTAATTAAACGCAAATTTCCCCAGTGGTGAATTACCTACCCGGGAATTGATGGTTTACTGCTTCCCACTATTCGTCGCGTTGAACCTTCTTTGGTTTTACGTTCTTCGCCTAAATCCATAATTCGCAAGCATAAGTGAGAATGGAAGGTTGTTCCTAGTTTGGCCATGTGCTAATCGGAAACATTTTACTCAGAGGAAATATGAGGTGAACAAATTTTCTATGGTGTAAATTTTGACATCTGAAAAAATGTACTTTTTTTTTTGCTATTATATTTCGTATTTTTTGCGTTAAATAATATTTTATCGTTTAATAACGTGTTGGCATATAAATTAATAAATAATATGATTGGCAATACCGAATGCATATACGTGTACACATTCGTTGTTGTCAAAAGTTTACCTAGCCCAATGGCCTAGGGAAAGTCTGACGTTCATACTCACCGCGACATATGTCAGAATTGTCTTTGGCGCTGTCAAAATTTGCAATTTTCAACCGATTGGCACAGAGCCTTTATATAAAAATTTAAAAAAAAAATTCACTCACAATGGCAGCACTAACACGGCACGCCAAAATACAACTCTTACATCTTTGATTTCATTTCATTTCTCGTGTACACAGCGGCGGAGCAACAACAATGTTTATGCCAAAAGTCATGGAGATTAATTAAATAAAGTTAAATGAAGTGAAAATTATGCTTATCTTTTTGGATATCTAAAGAAAAAAAGCACATATTGCTTGGAATATCGGAGTAATAAATTTGTGTATTTCCGGTGCAGATGTACGTGGCTCGGCAGCGCTAAATGAAAACGTGAAAAAAGTACACATTTTCACACAGGAGTGGCAACATGGAGCGTTGTAAAAGCGAAAATTAAATGAAATAATTAAAAGTTTTTCTATACACGGTTTCATGAATTGAAGCTGTGCGGGAAACAAAGATAAATTCTTTATAATGATACTTTTTCCCAAAATTGCGAGCCAGTCGTACTTTCGATAAAGGCTGTGTTAACCAAAGAGACGTGAAATTTTTTTGTACAAATAAGAAATATCAAAGCACCAAAACGAGCAAATTAAAACAAAGTGAAAGCGATTAAAAAGGGAAATCTTTGAAAATTGCTTTTATAAAAAAAGTGTCTAGAAAAAAAAAACTAGTCTTAAAACATGTGGAACGTGGAACACGCAGCTGCTGTATAGTGCGGCAAAAAGGTTTAGGGGAAATATTTTGAAAGGGCTTGGGCAGGGCTGGGTTTGCTGTGCGGCACAACAGCTGCCACAAGCATTATTTTGTGCATTTTATTCTAACACAAAGGTAGACAATACAAAAATAAAAACATAAATATTTAGCACAACTGGGGCTATTAAACAAATCCTTTAACGAAGCTGCAAAAAAAGTAAAAACAAAAGCAACAGCAAAAATGTCCAGCTGGGCGCGACGTGCTGCAGATATTAGCAGTGTTGTCACATCATGCGGCCATCCCGGCACATCGGCGCCAGATTATATTTATAGGCTGGAAAAAGTTAAATTCGGTGTACCATTGGAAGAGGTTTGCAAAAATAATGACAACATTCCTGGACCCTTGCTGGTTCTTATACTTAAACTTAACAAAGAATCGCCAAATAGGCGTGACGTTTTTCGTGCACCCGGTCATCAGGGTGCTATGAAAAAACTAATACACTTCCTACAATCTGGACGATTAGTCAATGTGGACAACTATTCCGTTTATACAATTGCAAGTGTCCTCAAAAAATTTCTACGTAAAATACCTAATGGAATTTTTGGACGCTCTGGTGAGAAGGAATTATTTGATATCATTGAGTTGGAGAATGAAACGGAGCAGATGGAACGTTTGCATAGGTGAGTATTGTTCTTTTTTATGAACTATGCAATTTTATTTGATTATTGTTTAGTATGCTATATTTTCCCACGAACTCGCACAATATTTTATTCCATTCGTAATGACCGAGGGTTACGCCATTTATTAGTAGGACTATAACAGGCAAGATATCACCAAGGATAGTGATTCGAACCACAAGTTGGCTGATCTAAGTTTGGTATGACGTTCACCTCTACCTATCATACTTGCATTTTCGACTACAAACATCTATTACATCTATCTATAAGTGTTGTAAAGTTTGTCAGTTTTTGTGGTCGAATTCTGTAGTTGAAGCAATTTTGCAAAGCTTGCTCTATATGCCTCGAAATGCTGAAGATACTTTGGCACAATTTTCTTTTATATGTACATTTCTTAATTGTTTCCACGCTATTTTGGTTTTTGTTGTTATAGTGAATTGGCAGCCTTAGATCGGGTGAACTTCCGATTCGTCAACCGGGTGTCGTGAAAATAGTTCCCCACATTTGAAACAAAACGTTTACTGCGACGGCGTTCCCTTCTACATATGGAAGCTGTTGTTGAAACACAAAAACGAAGTTTTGGGAGTGTTAGGGATATGAGCTGTCCTTCGTCGGAATTATCTCGTTCCGTCGCAGGTATGTTCTAAGCCGTCTTACCCTGAATGCTCTGACTATAAAAGTAAGGACAGTTACCGGATGTAAAATTCCAATAAGTGTTAGTGTTTGCAGTGATTTATTAAAGACCAGAAAAGGCAAGAGAGTAAACAGTCATTTTGAGCTAACTGCAGTTCCCGCAATTGGTCCGGATAGTAATCATTAAGCTTGCGAGCCTCTGTTGTACTCAGTAGATTACGTTTGACAATTGTCTCGCAACTTTAAAAATATTGATCTGCTGCTTGAAAGATACTATCATGAAACCGACTTACTAATTTTTCATGCACAAATTTTTTCTAATTTACTGCAATAAAATAAAATCTTCGGGAATGCCCTTTTTATTTACTTAAAATGCACCATATTTGGCCTGTAGCACATAAGTATGCTTACTATACATGATTATGTATGCATGTAGTTTGTTTTTTTGCGCGAATTTCAGTAACTGACTGATCTAGTTTTGTGGCAATTTTAACCACTTTTCGAGTGTTATGACTTTTTCTCAAATATGTGTAGAAATTTATATATGGAGATGACCATACGTAATTCCAAGTTATAAATATTTATGTATGAATGAACGTCTAACAATTGCATGCGACAAATCGCTTTTACTTTTACTTTGTATATTTCACAGACCATTATATTTTTCTGTTTGTTGCTTACAACATTTTTATTATAAGCAGAATGAGTGCTGAATTGAAATTGAAGTGCAGTGAAACCACTAACGAAAACTCCAAAAGCAATTGTACGATGAAAACATTGAATTGCAAATCAGGCAATAACAACTACACTCATGGAAAATGAAAAAGGTGCAAAATTGAAAATGTAATTGTGTTTAGTATTGCTTTTATTTATAAATCTCATTTGAAGTATTTTTGGATCAGTGATAGCAATATATAAACATCGAACTTCAAAATTTCCGTTTTAAGAATATCTGATATAATAATGTAATATTTACCCATATTAAATTACATTTATTGATGGATTGCTAGTTATCTGAAAGTCTCTCCAAGTTTTTGGAATACCTCACGCTACTCATGCATTACTGAGGTTACGTAACGCACTTTTTTATTTTACATCGCAACACTAGATACCATCCGACATTTATTAATCGTTATGACAAAAGTTCTTACTGTCCCCTTTATTTCTCCATAATGTATGACTTTTTCCCCTTTGCGATTCTTCTAACTACATATTCCTGTTTTTCTTTTCCTTTGCTCTCTTATCTTCTCCTTTTTATGGGCCTAAATTTAATATTAAGCTTTACATTGAGATTAAGTTTTGCTTTGTTTTCATCTGAATAAAAACTGGCATACCTTACCGCGGATATATTATAAGCCCCTTAACCCGGGTAAAGGCTCTCCTTTAAAATGAATCCAATGCGCCGCATTACTATCCCGTTTGCCGTGGGGACGATTTGTAAGAGGTGGAAGGTGATATACTACCCGTTAATTAGGTAATTTTGATTAAAACTGAAAATGTTAAAGAACTAAACTTAGTCGCATTAATAGAGAAGTATTTAATGTTTTGAGTAGCGTGTGAAACTGATTGCCTTATTTTGAGCGCATGAAATCCTTATTTTTCTATGTGTTTGAGTACACATACTTCACAATACGTCATAGACTTTTATGGCGTTATTTTTTATTTATATAGATCCATTTTGAAAGATTTCTTCTCCGTTAACCAATAGGCTATCAGAACGATAGTTTGTTTGTCAGCTAAACTCCTATTTCTATCCATTTTTATCACCCCATTGTGCATTATCATTGCTAAAGTTGCAGTGGTTTAATATGTCCATTTTTGACACTCCGATGTGCTCTCGGTTTGTTTATTTTGCGATATAGTAGACGAAAATTCTTATTGGAATTGATTGATAAAGTTTAATTCATAACTGATAGGCCTACGGTCCAAGCAGTAGCATTGTTGATGTAAATGTTTGTTTGTATATTTCTGATTGTCATGTTTTGACCTTTTTTGAATTTATTTGCCATGTTAATTTAAATTAGACCTGTTTAATAATATATATTTTTGTTAAATATCTCATTCAATTAACATTAACACGAAGTTTGTAAGAAATAAATAAAAACAATTAAGGAAAGGCCGAAGACTTTATACCTTTCCTGAATACGCATCACGGTGTTAAGTGTCCGATCCTTACTTACAATTAGGTCAAACTCTGCAAAACTGTTAATTTAAAGATACATAGCCCAAACCCCATTTATCGGAACAAGCGATGGTATGGGAGCTATATGTTATGTTGGTCCGATCTGGCTGACACACATTACATACATAATAAGTACCAAACCTGCAAAGTTTTACGTTTCTAGCTTTTTAATTGCAAAATTAATAGCCCAACACCCATTTATCGAAACTATCGATCGCATGGGAGCTATGCGTTCTATTGCTCCGATCGTGCTGATTCCGGCGAATGATTAATCTCATGCAAAATGGCGGCTCCATACCAAATTTCATTAAGATATTTTTAAAACTGAGGGACTAGTTTGCGTAAAAACAGACAGACGGACATGGTTAAATCGACTCAGCTCATCGCCCTGATCATTTCGGTATACTTATTGGTAGGTCTATCTCTTCTTCTCATACTTACAAACATCGGGCCAAAGTTATAATACCATTTCATGTTCATAAAAGGTATAACAATTTAATTAAAATGCTGTCAAAGTTATGGCGATCGGAAGAAGCTTTTAAGTAATGAGCAGTTCATTAATTTATCAGATTAAAAATTATGTACTTTGTGAGTAAATAAAGAAAAAAGGCTAAAGAACACTTTTATACTTTCTTTTACTCATTGCTAACAAGACATTTCAGATTTTCAACTGGAACTTCGCTAAACAAAATGGGTGAGCATTACCGTAATAGACGGAAATGCAGCAACAACAAAAAAGATAAGCTAGTGTAACATTAATGCAACTCTCTCTCTCTGTAAACTAAGTGTTGCACGTTTGTAATTGAAGAGGACCGTATAGGGTGAATAGGCCATTGACCGGACGTAAAAATTATACTTTTTTCCTTCTTCAAACTACAAGTTTGTTCATAAAAAACTTAAAAATAAAATGGAATCACAAAACCAGCCAATCATGATTGGTCTTTCAATTGTTTTGGCGTATAGAAGAATTGGTATATATCATGTCTGAGGCCGCACTGATAAAATGCAATTAACTTGTTGGCATGATGGGCTTCAGTGTTGCGCACGGTACGTTCGATTTCCTATGAGTTGGGAAGAGCACACTTAACCTCCGCTACTATGATCAAGTTTTGCTGTAGAGGCGATCCAACTACTATTCACACTATTGAACAGCCCGCGTCAAATTGTGTCAAAAGTGGAGTTTCGTTATTTTCTCTACAACAGGGGTTTTTACTAATTTGATATCAACTATATTCGCGAATGGTGCTTCGCTCACTTGATACTCTTGATTATAGTGGAATGAGCTGTATGCAGTCACTAAATAGTGTCCGGCTAGTGTCATACTTACGCTACAAATTATTATCCATTCCCATGAACACGAATACAGTACGAGTGTTATCATACTGTGTTTCATTATTATTTTTTTTGAGGTTACATTGGTCGAACTACATACATACTACATGCAGAAACAATCCAAAATTTTGTTGAAACTCGTAATAGCTCAATGCAATAACTGACATTTATAACAACAACGGCTACGGCAACTACAAAGTTTATTGGGAACAATAACATGCCAGCTGTGGCGTTGCTAAATTCATAAATATACACTATGGACAAACTCGCTTCCTCACCGATTAAACGAGAGTTCTGACTAAAGCATATCTCTCACAACAAACTATTCACATAGTCACTTACAGTGATGGACATATTAAAGACACTAAAGTTCGATTCAGAAAAGTGAAAATGACTAAATTAGATAAAAACGGCACTAAAAGTTGTTCTGAAATAAAATTAGCATTTTTTGTAAATAGTTTAGCTAGCAGGGAAGCTATGTCTGAGTTTGATAGATTTGGCATATCGTGACAATCAGATCGATAAAAGATTTACATCTAAAGCCACACGGATTCCGCCATAGGTTTCCAAAATTGTATCATTATTTCCTTTCCTTTAAATTGGGCAGACACCATACGCTTTATGAACTCCTCGCTGCAGCCTTTAAATAACTCAGCAGGTAATCTATCTGCACAATCGTTTTTATTGAATTTTAATAGGTCTGTTTTGTACCTTTATTGTCAGGAAGTCTTTGTACTTCCGTCGGTAGGTCGCCGTTTTCGTTCTTACAAGTCTCAGCGCGGATTCGTTCTTTCTAAATGTTGCACTATTTTCGAGGCAGCCGAGTTATGCGCTTGAATATGTGCTTTTTTTTATGACCGGCACTGTATTTATATACATATTTACGATTGCACATTCGATTTTCAAAAAAATAAAGAGGACGTTACGCACTATGAAGCATTTTATTTTATTTTTACTAGTGAAAACATCAATTATAATGTACTTATATGTGCACATATCCACAGGGTGGCGCAAAAGTCATCCTCCTATCAGAAAATGCTATAAATTTTGGGATTGGCCCCTAAAGTCAGTTCTGTTTTGACATTTGTGTAGTAAACACATGCGAAATACACGTTAATAAACAATGTTACGCTACACTGCTCCAGAACGCGGAATATTCTATCTATCTATGGCGCGATATACAACAGGTATATCATCATAAACCTCCTAAGAGATTTTTGCGCCAAGCTTCTCTTCCAATTTGTGGTGTGCCGATTTGAATTTTCCCTACAAATTGGTGGGACCTACAGTTTTTTGCCGACTCCGAACGGCATCTACAAAGGAGACGAATTTTTTGCTGAGAAGCCTGTCATGGCAGAAATACACTCGGAGCGTTTGCCAAACCACTGCCGAGGGGCGACCCCGTTTTGAAAAACTTTTTTCAAATCACTTTTGATGTTACCTGTACCAGGGCTCGAACCATGGACCTTCGGTGTGGTAGGCCGGCAACACTACCTTCACACCACGGCGGCCGGGGAATATTGCTGACTATTTATTTGACCAATAATCGGTCGGGGCCAAACGGTTACTGTGAATGGTGAGCGCTACAGAGCAATGATCAACGAGTTCTTTTTGCCGCAACTTGATGAATTGGGATTGGAAAACATGTGGTTCCAACAAGACGGTGCAACAGCACACACTGCACGTGCCACAACCGATATGCTGAACATCGGAAGCTTACTTTTGCGCCACCTGTTATATACATATTATATACAATCTGTATGTGTTTGCATCTGTGTATTTATGTATGGATTTGTGTTGATAAAAAAACTAAAATTACTTTAAATAAAATAATTACTGCCAACCACTTTGATAATATCAGTTAGACAGCGAGCTCTTTATCGTATATTTTGGTGTTAGTCGTAATAACGTATGTATATACATATGCCTGTATATGTATGAGCTTCACTATCACCTTTGATATGACTATGACCCAAAAGAAATATCCGGTTTGGAGAATAGATTTTCATATTTTCGTGTATGTATGTATGTGGATTTGAATGTATACATGTACATATGTACGTACGTACAAGTGTGTATGACCTAAATTACACTCTGACTAGTTCTAGGACGATCATATAGAATGCACATTTTGACAGCCAATATATACTGAAGAGTGCTCCCCACAAATATTCTCAGAGCGCTCATAATTTAGGAGTCCAATATAAGACCTAAAGATGTGAAAAATATGAACCTCAGAAATACGATCATATAGGAGTCTCTTATGACTCCGATGTTATAAAATTATGAGCCTTATACAGAGAGTGTTCATTAAAAAATTATTATAACACATCTTTTGCTGTTCCTGGCATATGTATAAACATTTTCGTGGACGCCACCAACATTTGCTAATCCACATGCCTGAATTTCAGTATCCAAAATTATCTTTTACGGGACCAAAAGGGGCAGATTGTAAGGGACATAAATCACTCCGAAAAGCTTCGTATAGGAGTCGTTTTGGAGTCCAATATGTGTCGATTATGAGACAAAAAGGTGTCATATATGACTTCTATGCAAGCTTATATGGTATATGAAATTCGGCTCATATCGGACGACCATCACAAGAAGGGAAATACCCTCATTTCAGGCTCATAAATGAGCTCAAAAACAGCATACTCGCTCCAATTTAGGACTCCTTTCTGACGCATTTATGACTCCTATGCTGGGGCTAGATGATGTCCCTTGATATATATAAAAAGTGTCTATGTCGACTGCGCGCTGTGGTGTATTTTGAAGAAACTTGACTCGAAGCAAAGAAAATCAACTTGTCTCAATGGAACTCTTACAAAGCTTTCTTTGAAATTTTTTTATAGGCTTACATTAATAAGCTTTGTATCAACGTGTCGATTTAATTATAAAAGATTTAGGTTCGAAAGATTAATAAACGAAAAACCAGATTTTGTAAGTTTTATATTTATTTCGGAAAGATTTTTAAAGATTTATTTTAAGTTTACTTTGCTTGTTTGGTAGTGCCTGAATTTTTAAATCACAATAGCTCTAAGCCCATAATGCGGAATGACGGCATACGCGAGCAATTGGCTGGAAGTAGTGGTCGGTTCAATTATGCATTATTATTTTTTAAAAAGTTGAACAGTTTCAAAGTTATTGTGACTTAAAAAAGGTTTACGATCACAAAACGTATGTCGTAAATCGGCCCCTGTTTTGAATTTAAAACACTTCATCACGCTCAATGGGAAACTACGTACACGTAAATGAAAATGGGAAACCGTAAATTAGTAATCAGAAAATATAAATTTATGCTGAGAATATTCGTATACTTTTGACGCAAATTCAATCTAAAGTACTGTGCAAACCAGTAGCGCAAGGATCGAATGTTCACCTCATAGATGCCTTTATCGCATTAAGTTTTTGAAAAAGGGATCGAAGGAGAGCTTCTTTCACAGCCATAAGCTGTGGAGTTTGAATTTCAATACTTAAACAGGAATAGCATGGGTTGATCAACAATAAATGTGTGATGACGCATCTTGTCACTCAGACATCGAGTCATTCGAATAATATAACGAGCGTGTTTCGTTTAGGTCCATACCCACCAATGACTTTAGAGATAATATGGGCCAAACTAAAGACAGAAGACGACTCTGCGGATACCTTTTTTTCTTTCGATTATGCATTCGTAGATGCCTTTGATGATGCGTTCAACAAATCTTCTCATTGTGTATTTTGGTTTTCTCATAGTAAATTTACATTTTCTTATTATCTGTTCATGATTTCTCATTAGAACTTTACGTATTTTCATTACAACTTATGTTTTTCCATTTCAAACTTGCCTATTCTCATTATTGGGTTGAAAACATGTAGAATAGTTAAACTTATTTATAACCGTACAGAGAGTATTGGCTTCTTCTGCAAGAAGTTATCCCAGATGAGCAAAATCTGTCGAAAATTGGAGAATGGATTGCTTAATAAATTTCATAAAAACTTCTGCTGGCCGATACATCTTCTTAGCCTACCCTAGTGCTAAGTACTTTTCGTAATGTCGTTATGCATGGAGATATGTATCATAAGAAATATTAGAAATAATTGATACAAATTACTGCTACTCAAACACAAAACTGCTAGTACAAATACATATACTTGAATAAAAGATTTCACAGCAACTTGTTGCATGCAACAACTTTTCAAGTGGTATCAAATGTTTTCAACATATACATATATACATATAAGTTTTTGAAAATGTATTTAAGTGAATTACGCCCTCTTACATAGACTCGTACATTGAATAATCTGTGTGTTTGATGGTGTTGAATGTTAGCAGCAATTTACACCCTTTATGACACTTTCCAACTGCCTGTTGCCCACCACATGTGGCACATCTCACTGGACGAGACTTCACGCTTTTTGGTACCGAACGCCCCCATAGCAATACTTTTCACATGTATTTAAAGCTGAATGATCCCGATATAAACTTTTTGAATACCTTAGTTAGTGTCGATTTTCTGCATCCATTTAAAGCAGAGATGTGCGGCTTTTATAGGCATACTTGCCTAAATATTTATTTATATGCAGTATGTTGGTTTGAGCCACGTTAGGAAGAGAATTTATGCGTGTTTATTTAAAACACCCTTGCACTCTAAAAAGTGTGCTAAGGTGGTGTGCATATCAGTGAAATCATTCATATCCTTTTTAATACTTGTTTTACCTTAACACACATTTACAGTTGCGTGCACTGAAGTAGTACTGTGCACTTACAATCTACTTAATTATCATAAAATTAACCAAAAATCATTTCGAAAAGTACTTGAAAGGTTAGGTAAAAAAATTATTTTTGCACTGGAAATTAAAATATTCATAATTAAGTGGTATATTTGGATAGTCCGAAAAAAAGTGTTTTGCGTTTCTATTTTAAATATGTATATGGTATCAGCAAATTTGTTTGTTTCACGGAAAATTTATGGCATTTTACCCAATAGTTAATTTGTTACATAAAAGTACTCTGAGGGTCCGCTCAACCATACGATTTTTTTAAATTTGATAACCCTATTTTAAAATATTTTTCAAGAACTCTCTATCTCAGAATTTCTTTTGAAGAAGGCCCCAGCTTAAATTTTTTACAATAACGCCCTATTTCAAAATTTGGTTTAAGAACGCCTCATCTCAGAATGAGCTTCAAAAACGCCCTATCTGAAAGAAAATTCAATACATTTCTAGCTGAGATAGGTAGTTTTTGAATGAAATTCTCAGATAGGGCGTTTTTTTTAAGTAAATCCTGAAATAGAGTGAGTGTTATTTAAACAAATTTTTATGTAGCACGTTTTGAAAAATATTTTGAAATATATCTGCTATTTAGAAAAAAGTTAACTTTTATCGTCTCTGCTTTATAAATGCACACAACTGTAAGCATATTATAAGTAATTTTATGATTCTAAATTTGTTGTACAAACTACATAAATACATACATACAAACACTATATTTATCATTGAACCTTTCAACGGCTTTTCGTTTTGCTCGACTAGACTTTAAATTGTTTACTTTTATCAATATACTTTTATTGATTCTATTTTAGTTGTAAACTTGTGTTTGTAAATTGATAATAAAAACTGTGTCCGTTTATTTGCTGAAATTTTATTGCAAAGGTGTGACGTACTATTCGCTTAGTAAGATTTTTACCTATTTAGTTTTGGGCATAAAAATATACGTACATAAGTGCATTAGGGGGCCTTGCTTTCTCCATCACAACTATAAAATTTAATATGTTCGAAGACCGATGTCATATCACAGAAAAACAATAAAAAACGCTTTACTTTTTTATTTGTTTGGTTGCGTTGGGCTGCTGACTTTTTGATAGCAGCCCACATTTTTACATTGGAAATTTTAAAATCATTTAGTGTTCGAGCAGTTTTAAAAGAATGCAATCACTGAAAAAAATTTGGACAAAAACGTTTGTAGGTAACTTCACGATACCAACATTTAATGAAAGAAGATTGGTCGAATGTCCTGTGGCCTGATCGTCCTAAAATATCATGCCACTTAGTCCAATTTTAAGTAAATAACAAAAATATTAAAAACGAAAACTTCTCTAAGTAACGGGAGGCCTAATAACTTAGAACAAGACTGACAAGAATATTTAATTCTTTTTTCGTTTGAAAGTATTTTCTCTTTGGATATTGTTTTTGGACTTCTTTTTGGATATTTGAATTTTTAATTTTTCTTGGACCATTTCTGAGTCTCTTGGAACAGTTTTTTCATTTGTTGTTGTTGTTGTTGTTGTTGTAGTAACGACAATTAACAGTCCTTGGCCGGATTTGAGCCCGGTACTCCCTTGCGGTACTGCCCGACTGTCGTGGTAGCGATTTATGACCAGTGGAACCTTCTAGGTCATGTCACCCCTCCTTCCGTAAGGAAGGAGAGATGGGTAATGAGAGGTGAGAGGCATCATATTCGTAGATCAGCCATCGAGTTTCACGTCATTACCTTTGTGCATATTAGTCGCCTCTTACGACCGGTATGCCTACCTCGGGCATATTCTAAACCCCTAACCCGCAGGGGTTATTCTATGGATGGTCTCGATCAGACCTGCCAAATTTGATTAGTAATTAGTAATCAATTAATTAGACGGCTTTTTTTAATTGGTAATGATTATTTTAATTGTTTTCAAGAAAAGGCAATAATTAATTGATTACGATTACAAACAATCAAAAAATAAAAAAAAAATAAAAATAAAAAAAAACCAAGAAAATAAAAAATAATCAAAAAAGTTTTGATTTATTTTTTATTATTTCTGATTGTTTTTTTTGATTATCTTTGATTTTGTTCAGTATTGTAGAAGCAATAATACTAAAAAAAATCAAAAATAATAAAAAAAAATTTAAAATAAAAATAATCAAAACAACTTTTTTTTTTATTATTTTAGGTTTTTTTTAATGATCGTAAAAAATCATGATTTTTTTTGATTATTTTTTAGGTAATTAAAAAATAAACATTAAAAATGTTAAGTAATTGGTAATCAACCATCAAATAATTAATCAAACCGGTAAGCATTACGATTAGTAATCATAAATCGCTACCACGACAGTCCGGCAGTACCGCAAGAGAGTACCGGAGCGTACCAGGTTCAAATCCGGCCAAGGACTGTTAATTTGACAACACTCCCCAAAACCTTCGGGGAGTGTTTTTGTCGTTACCACAACAACAACAACATTAGTAATCATTATTTAACCGGTCTGGTTACTGTTTCTGTAATAAATGAGATTTTGTCGTTTTTTTCCTCAAATAATTTTTTTTCAATTTTGACCTAAAAAAAAATTAAAAAAATTATTCATCTTAAGAAAGTTGTGCATTCCTAATGTACTATATATCTAAATACATAAATTTTGTGAATGCTATTATTAGGTAGGGAGCCTATCTAATAAATAACGCATTTGTGTGTTAACATATCCACATAGATTTCCAAACATACATATAATGAGGATATTTTCGGAGTGACTGAACTTCCATTAAAAATAAACCAAGCCTTTGATTGAAGTTGCCTCCTTTGGTTTAATATTTGGCACATTAAGGGAGTGGTAGATTAACATGTGCTCCTCGAGCTGTTTATTGAAGAGTCATACAAATAATTTGACATAAATTTAACTCTATCCAGTTTTAGGTCCAGGCTCCCAAATTTGCGGCATGCTATTTAAAATGTGTATACCCAGCTGCACTTTTACATAGGATCTTATAATTTTGTATACATAAAGGGTGTTTGTAATAGAGTAAAGGAATCTATAAGTAGAGTTCCATTTATCAAAGCTCTTAGGATGAATAGCGAAATTAAAATTGATATACGATTACCTTCAAAATCGAAACCAAAGGCCAACCACGACCCTATTTTCGACATCGAAAATTTCTATAAACACATGAGAAAATTCATTGACTAATGAGAACGATAGAACTTCATTTCAATTAAAAAGGCGTGACACCGTCCACTTATGAGGGAACAAATCTTACAATTTCAACTGCTAATAACTTCATAAGCGTTTACGATAGAATGTCAAAAAGGAATATCACAGTCGTGGAGAATAAACCCATTGAAAATGAGAGAAAAAATTAGGCCAGTTATTCAAATCTATGTATATATTCTAGTGTATTATATTATTTAGATAGATCTTTGTGCCTAGAATTTTGCCTCACAACTACAGCTGGGTATTTATTGTTCAGTGCCATTAGAATTTGAGACGGTATTTGCCAAGAAACTAACCATTTATCAAGCGAAAATGAAGATAGCTAAAACTTGAAACGATCACTTATGCATTTCATGCGATTGCATTGTTCCGTGACAATGTGAATATTACGCATAAGATAATTGACGCACTCAGTGAACGGAATTAAACGAATACAACGTGCAAACCGATCATCAACCAGCTTCTCTTATACAACCAAAGGGAAGAGATGAAAAAAGTAAACATAAATGAATTGTATTAAAGCTATAACAATAAAAGTCATAAACACAATAAAAGTGTGAACTTATGACATAAATAGTTAACTCAATAAAATAAACAAAATGTTATAAAAAGAAACTGAAAGTGAAAGCTAGTCATATATTAGGGGAAATAACAAAAGTTCGCTTAGTTTTATTTTTTCAACATGATCGCCTTTGATTTCAATGCGTTTCTGTAGACACATTTCCTGTAGAAGCATTTCTTAGTGTTTCTCAAAATATGGTTTCCCAAATTTAAGTTTATCAAGTTCCGCCTAAACTTTGAAAGTAATCAGAAACCTTAACATGAGCTGACGCGTTGTCGCGCAGTTAAAGTAGCACCGTATATTATCTCGGTTTTCCAACAAGTTTTTCAAAACTTTTAATAAGCAGTGGATCGGCAAAGTAACTGCCAGGGCTCACTCACTGACTCTTTTACTGATTTATGAGCAGACCGTCCTCTGCAAGCACAATTTTTGAGCAAATTTTTTTTCCGACAGTTGTTTGTTTGCTGAATCGTACTTATAATGCCAAGATTTCTCAAAAGTAACAAGTTAACCCAGTAGCACCACTTTTTCGCATCGCAAATGCTAACTAAATATCCACGATATGGCCATGACATTCGATCCATATTGAGGCATGATTTCTTGTGATAATCGGAGATCTTGTGGACTTCGTCAGAGTTAGGTAAGTAAGAACTTATCGGAATTAAGTGAGTTAGTTTTAGGTTGATCTCATCGAGGCTTGTTTCTTTCCATAGCAATGAAAATACTCTCAGACGATTAAGGGAGTGCGGACGGTGTGCGAGTTCTTTCTAGGATATGAATCCAGTAAGTAAGGGAACTTGTGATTAAACCACCTCGAACCTTCTAGGGCAATTTATAAATGAAATTAAATTCCACTAAAAATGAATTCTGTGTGATAACTTATATTTCTCTATTAACACTCCGATTTATATTTAGTGGACCTTTGTCTGTATTAACATTAATGCAAACTCACGCATGATTCTATTCAACCCCATTTTAACAGATTTCAAATTTTGAAGCATTAAACACTAACACTTTCATACACGCGGGCGCCAAAATTTTCATTTACTCATATTCAAATCTTCAATAAATATAAATCTGAGTGGTAATGAAGGCGGATAAATTTTAGTGCTAATGAAAGGAAATCTCCAGATTCGAGGCTATATGATAATGAAAGTTAAGTTTCACAAAAATCAAATTTTGAAAGATAATGAAAATTAAGTTCAACGCGAAAATCAAATATTAGTGGTAATGGCAATGGACTTTCACTATCAGTAAGTCTTGACTTGTTCTTGAAGTGTTTATTTTAAAATTTTAATGCAGTGCATGTCTACACACTAACAATTGCGTATATCTGCTTTTTAATTTCCACTGCAACCGATCATTATGAACTCTAACTTTGAGAAGTTTTTTAAAAAATTTGCAAGGGATTTGGTATTTTTGGACTCAATGAACGAAATCTTGTTAGTCCCTTTCAATGTGTCTATACATATATGTACCTGAATATCATCTACAAATTATAACTGTTAATTTTGCTAGAAAGTCAAATAAAAAATTTTATTAGAAAAAAGATAATTTCTCGTTTAGCAAAGAAAAACAACCAAAATTTCATAAATGAATATAAAATATATATAAATAAAAGGTACGTACGTATCAACTTGAATCGATTTACTATGAAAGCCGTATAATTTATTCCGAAATCAATTAACATTTGTATTACTGAATAAAAACAAAAACTAAACCCGACAAGAAATTTATTAGGCAATGCCAAAAATGGGCAAGATGTGTTAATCACAAATCAAAAGCAAAAACAAAGCGAGAAATAGAAAGCCACAACATTCATTAAATACAAATACAAAAACAAAAATACGCTACTATATCACGAGATAACCAAATACAAAATCAGTAAATAAAAGATTATAATATTTATGAATGAAATGTGACTCTTTCAAGGGAGAACAAAAATAGTAACACGTAAATAAAAATACACAGATAACTTGGGCATAAACAAAAGAGCAAAATCGTGCGTATTTGACTTGGTTGATTGTGAATTTTGCAGACGCAACAAGTTAATCGGAATAATATTTATTGTTTGAAATTCGATTAAAAAGGAAATAGCATGCATTTTTTAAACTTTGCATTGGAATTGGTTGGTCTCTCATGTTTTACGACTAACATCTGTATTTTATCAATTTTATGTAGAAGTGTAGAGTTTTTTTATCATAAATGCATCAGTCATTCTTTGTACAATATAACTCACCCCGTCCAAAAGCAACAAGACAGGTCAGTTAATTCTATTCTTGAGTTTATCCCCCGAGAATGAGTTTGACTTGACTTCTCGATTGCTCCCTCAGTCCAAACACCTAAGTGGTTTAGTGTGATACTTATCGACTGTGTTTTCATGGATCTTCTCTACGATGATTGCCTGTGAATAATAGATAATAGGTAAAATTGCTTGTAATTAGAGCAACGTTATATAACTACTACCTGAAATTAAATAATTTTTTCACCAATGTACTGCTGAAAGTCCATTTTTAAATATTGAGCACACTTTTCTAGTTGCTGTTGAATATACTGTTCTTATTTGGCTCTGCCAAAGCCTCGCACACCCGTGGGCTTATAGTGCATACATACAAATATTTCATCATTATGGCATTGTCTTTTGTTTATGTTGATTATTGTATTGACTTTGTTTGTGCCTTTGTGCAGAAATATTATTCCATTTATGCAGTGGCAACTAAAAGATAAATAGCAGATGCAGTTAGTAAAGAATATAAATGAAAACAAAAAAGCAAAACAGAATATTTACTTTTATTTTTACAACGATAAAATTACCGATAAACCAGACTGCTACCGTACACATACTCGCACATATGCATGTGCATACATACAAATATGCATAAGGGTGTATATTTTTCAAAACAAACAAATGGATTAATAAATAACCGATGACAAATATTTATTAAGATAAAGAAATTGAAGTCGATTTGTCATAATAAAATGCGAGCATACAAAGCACATCTATTTAAGTATGCACATTAGTTGGGTTCGGTATCTTAAAAACAAATCGATTGGTCGGTCTGTACGAACGTAAACAGAAAGGCTATTTTTGAGGAAAAGTCCGATGTTTAGAATATACCGACGTTAGGGTGTAGTATCTTCTTTTCCGCCAGTGTAAAAGCTTATTTATTATAGGGATGTACGATTAACAGCTTAAACAACTTTTTAATTAATACTTTTTCCGAAAACACAACAATCAGGATATCTTCACAAAATTTGGTATGTATAAAACAGGGTCGCCCCTCTGCAGAGGTCGACAACCCTCGGAGAATATGTCTGTCATCTGGTTTTCATGTAGGCCATGCTAATTCGTACGGGAATATTGAAAGAATCGTTAAATTATTATTATTTATTATTATTGTTATTATTATTATTGTTATCATTTTTATTATTATTAATATTATTATTTTTATTGCTATTGAATACATACATACTTATAGAATTCAACATTTTAAAATCTAGCAATGATTTCATGTCTTCATCTAAAGCAAAATTTAACATCTACAATATGGCAAAGTCTACACAATCTTAAACATTTGTAAGTCCATCCTCTCCCTCGTCTTTCAACCCACAAAGTGAAACATGCAAATTGAATTATTTGCAAGTTAAGTCTCCTTTTTACCAGTTCGTTGTTTAGTTTTTTTGTTTTTATTTGTGTGACATTCTTGAAAATGATTATGGCTTGCGTACGAAATCAGAATCAGTTACATACATACGAGTATATATGTACATACCCTGCAGGGAACACAATTACTACCCTGCAGACAAAAGAACTGGTCACTGATATATCACATACCGATCACAAATAAATGATACCCGTCACAGCTCTGGCTTATTACTATAAAAATTACCGGCAACTTTAACATTGTGTTATCATTGGAGGTGACCACTTACCACCGTATAGAGAATTTTGGGGCAAAACTGTGATATGTTGCAAGAACTAGTTCAAACCTGTGATGGGTCCCGAAAAGCAGTCCTTTGACAAAACTCTGATGGCAGATCTGTGAAGGGGCAAAATGTGCATCACCTTCTGCATCACAAAAGGTCGTTCTAGTAGTGGGTCCGGTTTCGCCGGTTAAACTGCCATTCAGGGGCCAACTGACACCACTTTCCCCTGGATTTAAAGTACAAAATAGGAAATAGTTCCATTAAAAATAAATATAATAATTTTACTTTATAAAGCCTTTTACATTTCCATAACATTTTGAATTATAAAAACCTTACAAACATTTTTTATTTCGCTAAAAAAATATTGAAATTTTTTTTTTGTTTCAAATGCTGTTCGACATGTCTAGTTAGAGTAACTGCAGGATTTGAACTAGTAGTTTTTATCGAACTAGTTATTGTTTTACACTTTAGATTCAGTACTGAACAAGAAAATTTTCTCGCTACATACTACGTCGGAACACATAACTTCCAATGTGTATATTTATGGAGTATTTAGAATTAATATGTGGAATTTTGGTTCTGGTTCGACACGAACGAAATAGTACTAAAAATGGAACTATATCTAAACTGTATGATATTTAACTAGTTTGGAACTCTGAGAACATAGGCATGTCAAATTAGCCAATTGATTATATGCAGCAGAGATTAAAGATGAGTTAGTAGTGGTTCCGTATGCATTCGATTTTCACCAGTTCAGAACTCGTTATTTTCTCTGCAGGGTATATAACAATTGAGCTTTTTTGCATAGAACTTGTATGCATTTGAACCTGTTTTAATATTTTTTTTAGTTTTCTTTTTTCAAATGTCATTGACGTCTTTGACACACTTTATGGCTGCAATCGATCGATTCAACCGCTTGTCTGCCTTGGAAAATTCTAAGGTGTTTTTAGTTGTTAAATCTGGTTTATTTTACACACAAACGTGCAAAAATATTTGGTTGGGTGTTTTCAGAAAAAGTTATTACATTTTGAATATTTCGCTGTATAAAAATGTGAATTTTCATTATCATACAATTGCTACCTACCTTACAAGCAGAATTTTAAATACAAACATTGAATCTACAAAAAGCCTCTACGAGCTCAGATTAATTCTTTAAAATATTCTAAACTCGGATATATTAGTAGTGTCCAGGGAGAGAATAAAATTTGGTAGCTTTGTTAAAAGGATAATGTAAAATTCGACAAGTTTTTCGGCCAGCTAAGAGTTCTCGAAATGATTTCAGCACATTTTAAAGGCTTGTTAATCAAGACGTTCCAAGCATATACTTATGTGTTTTGAGTACCTCTTATTCCTCAGGCTGCCATTACTTTACAGACATGCCGTACTTCTAAATAGAGCTTGATAGTTTTACTTATCTTAAAATTCATTTGTATTGTAAGTGAGACGATTCAATTAGCAGAACAGAGCAATATTATGGATAAATGTACATGAGTATGTATCCATAATTAACGCTTTCAAACTTTGTAAATTCTGATATTACACATTTACAGTTGTGTTCAATATAATAGTAGTGAAGGATGTCGTTCGACATAATAATTTTTGATTTTAATAATTTTCATTTAAAATATAGCGAATTCCATAACAGAAACCACATAAAAAGAAATGTTAAAGTTTACGAAAAGTTCAGCAAAGTTAATTCAATATCAAAATTTCAATATTTGTGGGCAGAATTTTTAGAACATTTTTGAGTAAGCAGTTTTATAGCTCATTTAATTTTAGCATAATAATGTGCAAGTAAGAAGTACCTCAAAACTTCCCTTGAACTTTTATAATTTTTTTTGTTAAGGATGTTGGGTATTTTTTTCCATACAAAATTAATTTTTCTTCATGCGTTGTATGGAAGCAATCACTCAAAACATTTGACGAAAAAAATTGTGAAAATTCAGGGGAATTTTGGATCAGGTTCTTACTTGCACAATGTTATACTAAAATTGATTGGTTTACTAAACTGCGTACTCAAAAGTTTTCAAGAAATTCTGCCAAAAAGTTTGAAGATTTTGATGGCCATTTTTAAAGTGTAATTAACTTTCCTGAATTTGTGTAAACTTTGAAATTTCTTTTATGTGGTTTCTTTTATGGAATTTGCTATATTTTGAATGAAAATTATTAAAATTACAGCTTCTTATTTCATCGAACGATATTAATTTAAATTTTACTACTTTTATATTGAACACAGCTCTAGATAGATATTTATGTATTACACACATTCAAGCTGTAAATGATATGAGTTGGTCAAGAGACACTTTCAATTAGGGTCATTTGTTATTGCTGAAACTGATCAACCAAATGCAGTTTTATGCTTGAAAAATGTATGCGTTGATGAATTGATAGACTGGTTTTTAAAAGGTTACTATTGTGGTACTTAGTAATTATCTACTTTTGATAATTTTTTACAAGGTAAAAGTTGTCAAACATACTGCAACCGTATGTGAAAACTGTTGTAAATGAAAATGGTTTTGATTTCAAAAGAAAATAGCTTAATGATCGGAATAGCTGCTAGTCGAAATTTTCGTAATCTGTAGCATCAGGTTACAACATAAAAATATCCATCAAACTAACTGTATGTTTCCTGATTATGTCCTCGAAATCACACGTGTATGTTAAAATAAGCTTCCCAATAGACATAACTTGTGCGATGAGGAATACTTTTCTGGCTCTGTTTAGAAAAAAAAATTTGAGAAAAAGCGTTCTTCAAATAAATTCTGAGATGGAGTGTTTTGGAACCTTCTGCAGAGATCTCCGGTAATAGAATAGAACCAACGTAAGTTGAAGTAACTTAGTTCTTTACGAATTTTTGGAATGCACAACAAATATCAGAATGTTCAATCCGTTTTTATATATGTACGTACGAAATGTCAATAGTATTTAATTTTTTTTATCTTAGTATGAAAAATGCCTTAAAAGTAAACTTCTAGTCTAAAATAAACCCTTAAGGACAAACATTAATTATAAAAAATTATGTCTAAATTAGTCAAGGCGTCTGAAACTTCATGAGTTCATAACGAAATTAAATAAATTGTTTTTATGTAGAAACATATGAAAAATATCTGGCGGGCACGTTTGAAAAATTTGGGAATTTAGAGCTTCCTAGAAGTAATAAAATTTACTGAATTAGTTATATTTGAGAAAAATTTGACTATTACTCAAATCCTTTATTTTTATTACGGCGGAGAGAGAGCGATCTTCTACTCAACTGCCCATATGTGTGTATGTGAAACATGCTACTTTTATGAACACAGCTGTCTATGACTCACACAATTCTCATTTAAATATGCGATAAGATGGCCTAGTTAGTAAGATGAAGACGACTACCTGACTTAAATGCTCAGTTTACATGTATTACATACAAATGTATACATATGCAATGTTTTATTTCTAAGAACTGATTTGTGTCAGTATTTTATTATTTTAATCATCTTAACCTTCGAAAGGGTTAGTTGGTATCATTAATACAGGTAAAATATTAGAGCACATGGAAAAACCATAAAAAAAGCGAGTTGGGCAATTCGGGGCACCAACAAAAAACAAAACAAATCGGCTTCGTACATTATTCCAGTATCTTGCCATTCGTTACATCCAGATACACGATTAAAAATTTGTAATTTCAGGGGTATTTGACATGATGCTGAGAATTATTTTTCTTTCTATTTTCGACATTTTCTGTTTCTGGCATTTCTAGTTCCGACATTTTAATTTTCGATACATCGTATCAGAATCATTTCGAACCTGTTTCCAAACAATACTGCAGCTTGGGGGTAGCCATTCCAAAAATATATTTTTTTTTTTATTCAAATGTTCAGTTCTCTAGTTGCCATTCGCCATTCAAACGAATTAAATTCCAGAACGAAATATTAAACTGAAGCTGGCACAACCAGTTTGTATCGAAACCATATTTGACAACGGAAGACGATAATGAACAAAAAAAATCTAACGATTTTAATTCGACTTTACTATGGAGTTAATTCGGGGGCTTGGAATTTCGAAAAACATTACTATTCACTCAATCAGGAGCGTATGGTGAAGATTTGACTTTCCAATATGCTCTACTGCACATATTTACTACTTACACAGACTATAAAGGGCCTCGCATGCCAAGGGTTAAACCGATTGTCAGCAGTTAATACGTATGAATCATTTGTTGATTTTTTTTTAGTACATTTATCTTCTTTAAATGGTCATCTAACCGCCTGGGCGATTTTGACCGTCCAACATAGCTCGCCAGTCGTTTCTTCGTTGCGCCAACTGGCGCCAATTGGAAACACCGCGGGATCGCAAATCGGTCTCCACTTGGTCCTTCCATCGGAGTGGTGGTCTCCCTCTTCCTCTGCTTCCACCGGCGGGTGCCGATAAGAATACCTTCTGGGCTGGAGCATCTTCGCTCATTCGCACTACGTGGCCTAGCCAGCGAAGCCGCTGTGTTTTAATTCGCTGAACTATGTCGGCGTCTGCGTAAAGTTCATACAGCTCATCATTAAATCTTCTTCGGTACTCGCCGTCGCCAACGCGTAGAGGTCCACAAATCTTTCGAAGAACCTTTCTCTCGAATACTCCCAGAGCCGCCTCATCAGATGTTGTTAGTGTCCACGCTTCTGCACCATATAGCAGGACGGGTGCGATGAGTGACTTGTAGAGTGTTATTTTCGTTCGTCGAGAGAGGACTTTACTTTTCAATTGCCTACTCAGTCCGAAGTAGCATTTGTTTGCAAGAGTAATTCTTCGTCGGATTTCTAGGCTAACATTATTGTTGGTATTAATGCTGGTTCCCAGGTAAACGAAGTCCTTTACTATTTCGAAATTATTGCTGCCAACAGTGGCTTGGTTGCCAAGGCGCTAATGCGCTGACTCTTTGCATGATGAGAGAAGGTACTTCGTTTTGCCCTCGTTCACCACCAATCCCATTTTCTCCGCTTCTTTTTCTAAGTATACATTTATACCTCAATTTAATTCTAATTTTTTTTATTCTTTTTTTAATTATCAGATTATTTACATCACTGCCGAAATACACTCAACGTTTACTAGTTTTACTATTTGGTACATTCCGTGTTATTGCCAGCAATGCAACACAAGCCAGTACGGGCATGACCAGCGAGGCGCTGGGCGTTTCAGTTGCACCGAGTTTCTTTCAATCGTGCGTTAGTGATGGAAAGACGGCGCGTATGGAAGATGTGCTTAAATTTAAGGTATGTTTATACTTTTTAATTTATGTTTGTGTTACTATTTCGTTTGATAACCACACGACTAACAGATTAATTTAATACCCAAGCTTGCAATATGAAAGTCATGGTCTAATAGATTTTGTTATTTGTTCTTTTTTTGTTTAAATATTTATATTTTAGGTCGCCACAAAAATTATGAAGCAGATAATCGATAAATTTGCTACACATGATTTATTTGGACGCGAAAATTATGAATATTATGCAAGAGTTACTGGACGTATACTCAAAGTACAAGACGAATGGATATGCAGCTTTCAATATCCACCCCCACCACGTGGTAAATTGGCTCAACAAAAATATGCACGTAAGTAAAGATTGGTCCGAATCACGAACGTAGCCTGGGAGAGTTATTTCGTTACGCGGTACGTTCTGGTTCCCCTAGCCCGAATGCAAGAAGCGCTCCGTATATAATGCTGAACCAGGTTTGTTGTTACTGTTGTGGACAAGAGAGCCGCCAGACTTTCAGTAGGAGGCACGCTATGTAGGCAGTTCGTTAGTCTTTCGCTAGAATGCTAGGTATATAGCTTATATGGAGTGATTTACAACATACCAATGATGGGTTATCATTATCAGGGCAATAGGAGCCAAAATAAAAGTTTTTTGAATTTTCGTCGGTCTGCCTTTATGTTTGTTCTAGCATCTCTCATAACCCACTGTATAGAATTCAATGCCATTTTCACAAATTTTTATTTTTTTGTAGATATTTAACTTAGAGTTTAATATTAATTTTCCATATTTGTATCTTACCGCTGTACAAATTCGTGGCAATAAAAGTTGGTTCAAAATATTTGTATACATAGTTAAATTGAAATGTTATAAATATTACTTAAAACTGAATATCATTGCACTATGATATGTTGTTTGATTTGAAACGAGGAACGTTGTATTATCCCAGATACTTAGCTCTGATCTCAGAAGTCTCCCAGTCCTTAGAAAAGTTTCGTTTCGTGAGTTGACGTTTTACAGTATTCGGAAGGTCCAATCATTCAATAAATAAGTTTTGTTTTTGTTAAATTTCATCTTTTTATTAACAAACCGAAACCAGAATGCAACCATACATTTATTCTAAAGATCGATCTCAACCGGAATGTTATTTTAAATCGGTTTATTTCGCTACCTACTTTTTTTTCAATTTCAATACCATTTTTTCTCTTACTTAACAGTTCAACACTCCCTGGAGGCTGAAAAGACATGGTTGCAGTGTCAGTGTGAGCGATGGGGTTTGCGTAAGTATTCTATTTTTGTATATAGCTAAAATTTAAAGATTTAATTATTTAACTAAACCAATATGAGACTTAACTTCATTTATATTAGCTTTCTAACATCAGTGTAATTGGCTACTAATACTCTTAAAAGAAACATCAAAAAAATCTAACAAACAAAAGATAACAAATAGTAGTTGTGACAAAATTGTGACTATCTCTTATCCTTTTTCTAGTATATACTTACAATTTCATTTTTCTATTATTTAAACACGTTTTCCAAAACTATTCAAACATCATAAAATTGTCCTATCATACATACATAAATATAGAAAAGTATTAGGAGTTTTTTATTATAATTTAACTCATTTTAGTTTCCACTATTCAAAGTAAATTTAGTCACTAATACAGCTTGTTGTTTGGAAACAAAATTCGAAAAACAATCATTTTCATAAATTTTCATACATTTTGGTTTTGGCTTTTACCTTTCACAAACTTTCTGCTTGTTACCTATTAGCTATTCATATTTAGTTCCGTCATAAGCCAAGAAAATGGGTCAATCTGGGAATATGATATAATAAATTGGAAACTCTGTATTTTGATATTCTAAAAGTTGCTCCAAAGTCTGATGCAATCTCGAATCCACGACTAGAAATATTTAAAGGCCGAATGTTACAAAAAATCAGTATCCTCATTTTTTATATACACTAGGCGAATTCTTGTAAAAAACGCCTGTTTCTACATTAATTATGTCGGAGAACCAGGGTAATGTAGTCTCTCTAACAAAACTTCCCGGTTATTTTATTTAGAATCTTTTTGATTAGGCCCCACCCTCACACCCCTGCTTTAGAAGCATAAATTGCCGTAATATCGGATTTGAGCTAGACTTGCCATAAGAGGGCCAGTGAGAGGCTTTCACAGTGTTCACCGTCAGGTTTCACAGCTGAAGGCAACTCAATTCGTTAGGGGCTTAGAATATACCCGCCTGTCGTAAGAGGCGACTAAAATGCACGGCCAGGATCAAGAAAATCGCTTCCGCGGTAGTCGGGCTAGTTTCACAAGCTGCTAGTACTGGAGTGTCTAGCTTCACAAAGTCCATCGAGGACGTACTCAGGCCTTAAATATTTCAAGCGTGGAGACATTTTGAGGAGAGTTCTTTAGACATATTTATACAAGTTTCCAGTCTCGTTCCAGATGAAACCCTATTATGAGCCATTAGAAAGCTTTAATACGATTCAAACTGTGTTACCCAGTTTATATTTTTGTTTTTGTAACCCGCGCTACTCTCTCCTATTTAAAACTGTAATGAAAAACGATAAAACCTTGAACAATTTTCTTTAAAACGATTAACACCCAAAACATTTGTAAAAACCAAAAATCTCTCTTTTCTTTCACTCTCTTATTCTCATCCTCTGCCTGTGTGTGTTGTCATATTAATGTACAATACTACTTTGACACTGCAAATGTCAATTGTATGACTGACATACAAACAAACATATGTGAATGATGAATGAATGTCAAAAAACTAAAACACAGTTGCCCAGGAAGAATCCCGCTCCACTCCTGCCTTGCTAACCAGCTCTAGCTCAGCTTTAGACAACAGTGTGCTTTCGTTGGGCGTAACACCAGAACACTCATTTATTGAATCATGTGCACGACTATCTGTTTCCCTAGAAGGACCTGGTCTATTTGCGATGACATCATCACCGATACCGAAACGTAATTTACAGGATTTACAACACCAATACCAACGTGACACTGATAATGATGCTGATGTAGATGAAGAAAATTTTTATTATGATGACATTGCTATCGATGATGATGACGATAATAACGATGAATTAGATTTTGCCGCTGAACTCGAATTAAGTAACGATGACGAAGATTTTGAAAATAATCCTAAGAAAATGATTAACGTACCACGAGCGTTTGCTGTACCTGCTACACACCAACGTACAACAAGAAAAACGAAAACAGCCAAAACTACAGCAACAACAGCTACAGGAGGAGACAATAATCCAAATGATGTAGGTGCGGCTTTAAACACTACCTACACAATTGGTGTGGACAATGTCGATGGAAGCAGCTGTGGCGCTGGTGTGGTGGTTGTGGATTCGAACGATGAAGATGCCGATAATGATGAAGTGACCGTTGTTAGACGTCGTTATCGTCAAAACTCAAAAAAGAAAATACTAACACAGACACGAATGCAACAACATCAACGACGTTTGCGTGCTGGTTCCAAAAGTCTTGATAGTGGCGCCAGCGGGTGTGGGGATCGCGAGCAACATCTATCGCAACAGGCGACAACTATGAATGAAATGAAAAATATTAAAAAGCAAAATAACGGCGCAACTCAACAAGTACAAATTACTGCAGATGGCGCACGTGCTGCTGGGTCTAGTAAAATGACAACGCGTACTTGCAGTCGATGCAATCGTGGTATACGTCATTCATCATCATGTTCCTCAGCTTCGGGTGGCGGTGTTGGTATTGGCGGCGGCGGCGGCATAGGAAATGGTAGTGGCATGACTATGGAAGAATTGCGTGCCGTCAATCGTTATGCTGAGAGTACAAAGAGTCTTTCCTATTTGCCACAGGTGAGGGATGAATTCTTGCTTGCTTCACGGATTTCGGTATAAATACCTACATGCATATATGTATATTGTACTGCTACTACATGCATATGAAGAACAAATAATAAGTTAATCCACAACTTTTTTTATTAGATATTTATTTTTAATTTTTTTCCTGATTTCAATATTTGTTGTAAACTCACATGCATTTGTATTATTAAAATACGAATTTAATAATTTGTTGTTTTTTAGTTCAACCTTTTCTTCCCCCCTTCACTCCATTTTTCTGCTTTACACACAAATATTTCATATAGTAAATTATTCATTCAAGTTTCTAGATTTACTTCAGTTTTTAGGCTACTCGATTTTTGATAGCTTAGGATTCATATTTTCTTTTTGAAAAGAAATCGTAAATAAACATAACTTACGAATAACTTTAATTACGTTGCATACAAAAACTCCAATATAGTTTATAGGGACCTATTTTCTAATAATTTTTTTTTTGTCATCCTTATATGCTTGGAGACAATTAGATTAAGCATGCCCACACATTTTTAGATTAGGTTAGTAGCGCAGAAAGAGTGCGGCGATACTATCATTTTTGACAAATTTTGAGTTAAATACCATCTAGAAAATTGCGGAATTTGAAAACCCGGTGGCTATATTTTTTGGACTATCGAAAGTAGCTTCTTTCTTGTTCGGCCATTGACAATACCGATGGTGATTTTTAGACTTCACATCAATACTCGTTGTATCGATATTTTTATACTATCGAGAAAGAGAATCATCGCTGGTACGAATAATGCTATTGATATTGGAATCATTAACATTCGTATTTAAATAATAGGAAAAATAGTTCCTACGAAGTGCAACACTGAACTAAGCTACCCAGCGGAATTTTACAGACACGATAGACAATAACAATTATCGGAAAATTGATTGGATACAGCACATCCCGACCATTACGAAAAGGGTATCGTGTGTCAAAGCACGAATAAGATAATTAAAAATTTGTTTTGATAAGTCTACTTATATTTTTGGTTTGAAAAACTAAGTCTAGACACTTTCATTTATTGATCTGCTATATACCACGATCACTATGCACAAGTCTAATAGTTTGGACATTTCGGTATGTTTCTAAACTCAAGCATGCATCTAAAAAATATACATATTACAATTCAAAGAAAAATAAAATATACGGTAGTGTTTAAAGTATTTATCTCCATTTTTTTAAATACAAATTTTACTTTCCAAAACAATTTTTTTAACTTTTCCGAAAAATTAATTTTCCCAATTTTATATTTTCAAATACAGTTTTTCTACAAATTTGTTTTAACTAAACTTTTATTTAAATCCATGAAAAAATAATTTTAAAATTATTTTTTTCTTCACGTCCATGTGCTCGTTTTAAGCATTCGATTATGTAGTTGCCAGATGTCATGAATTATAAGAAAAGATTACTCATCATTTAGGTAATTTTTATCTATTTTTTTCTAACTTTTGAATTACTTTAAGTCACTTAAATCACATTTATTATAATTATTATTTGATTAATTAAACAATATATGTTGATAACATAGTTTCAGTACATTCATACATAAATAAATCTTTCAATGCGATTTTAATAGTTTTTAAATATCTGTCGTACGCAAGTGACTGTCAGGATTGTAAAAGAATGCACTCATATGCGAATGCAATCAGTTGAAGTCGAATTCAATGACTCCAACTTCGAATGCACTCATTGACTAACTTTTTGACTAAAAAATGAAAAAATGAAATCTAAAGTCTTTTTGAAGTCACGACTTTGAAGTCATTGAAGTCACTAACTATTTGCAACAAAATGTATACAAACCAGTGGTGCCAGATCGTGGTAAATTACCCTTTTTGAGGGTATTTCACTACAAAATTTTGTAAAAGGGAAAAAGGGACATTTTTAAGTCACTCATATAAAAAAAAGGGATATTTTGGTTGCAGAACTGCCTACGTATAAATGTAGTAGTCATGCTGAACGTAAAATCACAAATCGACTGCTGAGTGGAAGATCCTATTTCAAAATATTTTTCAGAATGCATTCTTTTACATCTCTGGTGACTATACACCGACAGTAGTGGTCACATAATAGCCTTCTTTTTGTTATTATTTTTTGGTTTTAAATACTACCAGCCGATTTAAACAAAAAATTTACATACTATATGAAAAGTTTTAAAATTATTATCTTGTATTCTTTCCGGTGGATATAGTATAACAGTACCAGGCTATCATTACCATCAACGTCCATTTTTTGAATAGGAAATTTGGCAAACTACATCTCGTGTAGCGTGAAATTGGATAGAACAACATTGTGAATGATTTAATGAACAAAAAAAATTATTCATGCATTTCTCACAAAACTTTAAACTGGAGTTTTTTTTGTTATTAAATAGAGGAGGAATTATATTTTTATTAAACATTTGAACGAATCGATTTGAGATAAAAGCGAAAATAATATATAAAAAAGGAAGGTATTTATTTGACCACTACTGTGCCACCCTTTAAGTATGTATGTATATTAATTTATTTTTAAAATGCAAATTATTTATTAAATTGTGTGCACCAATATTTAATTAAAACTTGATTTGATTTAAAAAAAAAATAAAAACAATCACGCTTTTATTTAATTTTTGTGAATGTTCTCACTTGTTACATGGTAGCGAAGTTTCACGATCAAGCACAAAAACCGCTGTTGACCAGTCAAGCCTTGAGTCCATATGTGTCAACGTCTAAGTATGCAGTGTACTAAATTTATCTGCACGTACTGTACACAAAATATAGCGAATATACAAATGATGTGAAATTGGAATAGGCAAAAATATATTTTTCCACTGTAGAAAGAGAAAAGTAAAAATGTTTAATAAAACAACAATTTTAAGGCCCCTGGTTCAATTAACATAAATTATTCGACTCTAAAAAAGCTAGTTTCAACTTATTGGCATACATTTTTATTGTATGTATCTTTTTAAAAAAATTGCACTACACCAAAAAAAAAAAAAAATTAATAAATATGCATAATAGACGTTTTAAATTTTTCTCTAAAAAATTTCTATAATGGAGTTTGCTTTGGGACGTTTGCTGCGCCATATTGAACACAATGTCAAACGTCACCGTCATACTGTCAGTCAGGTTTGACTGATAATATATCGCACTTGTTCTGGTACAAAATTATTTGTTTTGTCTTAATAAAAACTGTTTTGATACATTTTTAATTTTATCATTTTAGTTTTTAGTTTCTTAATTTCATTTTTGTAAATATATTTCGTTATATTGCACAAATGTTGTTAATACCATGTTATGCTACAACCCATGAAATATTGTGTAATATATGGTAAAATTTTTTTTAGAGTAAATTTATATTTATAATATGAAACAAAAACTTTCATGCATTAATAATTTTTTTTATCATAACTCAATTATAATTAATTTCGTTTTTATTTATAATTATTTTAGTAATTTTACTTAGTTAGGACCTACGGTTTTGTATGTATATTTTTCGTCTCCAGCATGTTTTTTTATAAACTTTCAGTTATTCATACTTCCTAATTTTTTTCAAATGTTTATTTTCTATTTTATTAATTTTTCTCTAAATTCTTTATTTTAACTACTTCTCTCGTTTTATATTTTGGTTCCTGCTAGTAAGGTTTTGTATAGTACTGGGATACCAATTATTCAAGGAGATACGTGCACCTTACAGTAGTGAATAAATAATTCGCATAGTGTTATAGATATGCTTAAGAAGTGAACTCCCGCTTGCTAGAAGCGAAGAAATAGTGGCGATACTATTATTTTTGCTAAATAAAGTTAGACAAACAGCAAAACAATGAGTTGAACAGCATCCACAATAGAGTATCTGCCAAGTTTTGAGACTAAAGACAGTTTTTCCCTGTTTCAAAATTATTGATAGTCTTCCTTTGATAAGCACATTAAAAAAAACGGATAGCGTCGTTTTCGACCATCGACACTATCGATATGTAATTTTTAAATATCGATATTTGCATTTTTGACAATCGAAAAGTTTTCATATGATTTTAAAAGAAAATCTCAAATTTTGATAACAAAATGCATTTTGTTATTTTAATAATATGTCGTTAAGTGCTTACAGAAAAAATAGGCTCATGCAGGGGCCTATTGTTGGTATCGGGAATTCCCAGCCTATACTAAATGAAATAATCAGACAATATATAATAATAATAAGATAACTGGATGGACACGACCAAAAAACATTCTCTAAAAATATTTTGTGCATCTTGAATTCATAACGTTTCAGCACTTTTTATTTCCAAAAAAAAAAACGACTACTTTTTAAAAAACTATATATTCAAAATACTGCTTTTTAAAAAAGCTACTTTATTCGTTTTTATTTTCCTTATTTTAGTACCGCCTTTTTTAATTTTCTCACTTTTTTTACTTTAGTGCACTACTTTTTAGAATTAAAACTTTACTTTTACTACTACTACGAAAATACTTTTTTTAGGAAATTTATAATAAGTAAGCTAAGTTCCCCTTTCGGATTTTTTTGAGGTTATACCAATACATGTTCTGCTTAGAAAATTGCAACAAGCAAACACTTTTATTTATATATTAAATTTTCAAGAGAAAAATACTATTCCACTTCAAAAATAATGACAACAAACGGCACTGTCGCACATTTATTAACCATTTAAATAATAATAACACAACACTAGCACTTCGAACACATAAACGCACCTCCATTTCCAACACCTGCCTAAAAAGCATCCGAAATAATTGGCAATAAAAACGCTTGCAAAAGAAATAATAAATTACATCTTTAATATCTTTTTTTTTGTATATTTCACTAAAACATGAAAATTATCTTTCTTCTACATAACTACTATTTGTGTCCATCTCATCAATTTACACATACTTTATTAAATTTTTAACGCTGTGCATAAAATTTCGCTTAATTTGTTTTTGTTTGCAAAGTTTTTTCTTGCTACAATGGCAACACTTTTCGTTTTTATGCACTTATTTCTATACAGAATATTTTTACAAAAAAATGTTATAGAATACAACTACAGAAACAAACTAAGCTCGTAATTTTTCTTCTGCCAATTCCCACTTTTTTCTCCCTACCTTCCCGAAAAAAACGTTTATACTATGTACAACGATAATTACAACACCAACAACAAATGTATTCACACTGTTCATGTGGCTTTGGAAACGATTTATAATGTTGCGTTTTGTGGCTACAAAAAAATTGACAACAAAAAAAACCGACACCAACACCAATACAAACTCCACTTGAAAATGTCTCGTTTGTATGAAACAAAAAAAAAACATTACAAAATATTGAAAATTGAAGGTCCATGAACGTCAAACTGCACGCATGCGCACACGTTCCGAATGGTTTTTGGGTCCTAGGGATAGTGAATTGACACTAAATTTGCCCAACACATGCAGTAATTGTTGTTTGGCTGCTGTACAACAACAACAGCAGCAACAATACGAGCAACAACAACAATATTTGCAATTTCCAAAGCACAGTTATCTGGGCGGTGGCAGTACACGCGATATGCGCACACATCGTACGGATGTCATCGGTGATAATGATGATGAGAATAGTTTGGTGATTGGCAGTGGTGGAGGTGGTGTTAGTGGTGCTGGTGCAGTTGGTGGTGGAGGTGCAGTCTATATGTACTTTAAAAAACGGCTGCAACAACAACAACAAAGAAATGGTACACGACAGCTATTGCAAACCGAGCATATGATGGATACGGATGATACAGGAGTTGGCAATTCGTATTGCGATGATTACGGCGCAACGATTAAAGGGCAACAACAACAGCAGCAATTTCTTCAAGCTGATACAGCCAATTTGCATTTACGTCCACAGCATGCGACGACGGCTCCTCAAAATGGCTGTGGCGGTCGGTGCATGTATTTGGATGTGAATACAGCAGCAGCAGCAACTACAACAAATATCGGTAGCTATGTTGCCTCTACTTCTACTACTTGTTCTGCTACTAGTACTACTAATAATAATTTTTATACTCAAGATTTTATGAACTATTATGATTCTAAAGCAACTGCTTCTACAACAAGTAGTACTAGTAATTTTATTATAACTACTACTTTTTCTACTACTATTTTTACTACAACTTTGCTTGCTCACCAAAAAAATTCAATTTCTACTATGAATAAATTTTCTTTTGATATTAGTAGTCACAAGTACAACTACATACATCATAATAGTAGTAATCAAAAAAGTAACAATAATAAAAATAATATTAAAAATAACTATTTTGTAAACAAAATAAACTAAAAATAACTAAAATAACGCTTATTTTACATATATTGTGGCTAAGTAGCCAACAAAATCGTTTACATTAGGGTGGAGCGTAATTAAAATATGTTTTTCATGACAAAAGGCACAGGACGGATGGATCTAGTGGTTGTAGAAGTACAAATATTGATGCCAACCGCTTACTAGCAGACCGTTGAAAGACGAGGTAGTGACGTAAAAAGAAAGTTAACCTGATTCGTCTCCTTAGCTCTCACTCCCTCATCTATCACGGGTATAGCAGCGTTGAGTTGACAAGTCTTCGTGCATGAACATCGTCCTAGGAATATTTAAGTTCATAGTAGTGCAAAGATTTTTCAATAAGACCCGTCGTTTTTTTTTTTAGCTAAAATAGTAAGTTTGTTATTCGTCGTTTCGATGAACAAAGAAATAAGCTAGCAGTATAAGCTCTCACAATTTTGATTACTATCTTGCAAACTGAATATTCAAATTTGATTCAAAGGAAATTTTAAGTTTTATAAGAAAACAATTTCATTTTATTTTATTCATAAGTTGCAATGTGCTTACTAAAAAACACGGTAATTTTAGAGTTACTCATACTCACCTTTAAGAACGAATTCGAAACGATTTGACGAAACTGCCACTAACCAATATTCGAAATAAAGTCCACACATACACCCTTACTCAAGTAAGTCAGACTAAAATAGAAACTTTTCTATTTCGTATGTGCATTTGTCTGACTTGTACAAAAGGAAAATTGAATTTGCCTTTACACGTTATGTTGGTTTCAAACGTAAAATGTGACATATACACATGACAAAACCATATCGTGTAAAAGGCCTTTAAGCTATAATTTTTTCACGCTCCACCCTAATGAACTAAACAAAAACAAACCCAAACAACAATCACCAAAACATCTACTAAATAATTTATCTAACACTAAATGTTCACATTCAGCAACAACAACAACATCCAAACCAATAACCGCACATTCTGATCTATTACTACACCATCGTAGTACTAATCACCACCATCATCATGAACATGATCTCCATCATCATCATCCACATCGCGCTAGAAACAGTATTGCTGATACATCTTCTTCATATCCATTACACACTCTACTACAACGATCAAAACTACCGCAGAATCATCATCATCATCCGCAACGCCGCTGCTTATCAAATCAGGCGGCAACACGAGAACGTCGTTATTCCTCAATGCTGCTGCCCAATCATTACCATTCAACCGATTCTGTGCGTTATTGTGATGTCGATTTGGATGTAGACATAATTGAAGATGATGTGCAGATGCCGTCATCGCTGCCGTCGCCGTCCCCAATACGCTTATACTTTAGTCCACGTAAGCAAATATTTGCAAACATCCACAAAAGACGTTACACATCCACGCTCGATCTTTATAAATCGACGATTGATCAAGATGACCATGATGCTGTAGATGATGAGCACATCGGTCTACATGATACCAATGCTGAGGAGTATCAACCTCACAGTAATGATTACGAACATAATTATCTGACATGCTGTACGCCACTACCCAGTGGCGAATATTTGAATGCTAGCGACTTTGATGCCACATCTCCACCACAGGACACCTCATCAATGTTGTGTGAGGATTTCAATGACGATTCAATGAGTTTTTTGAAATCAAGCACTCTAATTGATACGTCTTCTGTTGCGGCTGTTGTTCCTGCTGCCAACGTAAAAGCATCTTACCCCACTCATGATACTGCACCTCTTAAAATGCCACTGGCAGCTGCTGAGGAAGTTGATTTCATTCATACATCACGTTATAGGCAAAGTACACCACGCATCCATAGGCGCCAGCATCAATTAGTGCGACGTCGGCAACGTTTGACTTCATCCTCTTCATCATCGACACAATATCAATCGCTGAACTCGACGGCAGTTAGTAACGTTATGGGGACGACGGCGACGGTGTCGACGGATGGTGGTGGTGCTGGCAATGGCGGTAGCACTATGCGTACTGAAAGTGGTGGCAACAGTTTTGTTACAGTTATTTTTAATGTTTTAGATTTTTTGTTTTAATACTCGAATTAAAAATTTTTGTTTATAATTACTTAAACTTATTGTTAGTTTGTAATTAGCGCTTATTGATTATACTTTTTTGTGTTTGTATCAAAAAAAGCTTTATGTCATACGCGTACATATGTATGTATGTATGTTAATATAATTAACGGTATATGTGTTTGTATTATTGAATATACATTTGTATCCGTGTATTTTGTGTTTAATTTATATGTGAACAATTTTGTAGATAAATACCAAAGTGTTTTTATCATATTTACTTGTAAATACAAATATGGAAATAAAATTGAGGTTAGGTTTAACAATCAATTTAGGTTATATGCAACTCAAACCTTACCGATTGTATTTAAATTTGTGTCTTTGACGTTTTTGTGTAGTAGATTGCAATTATTTCTGAAAAGTTTACCGAACCTTTTAAAGCTCGGTGATAATATTTTTGTGACTATAGCGGCAATTTCTGACTTGCTTTTTACTAATAAATCCAAATATACCGAAGCTCAAATCTAGGGACAACTAACATAAAAAATACTTTACAAACTTTTTTTAAACGGATTCCCCACTCGGCAATGCTCGGTAAAACCTTCCGAGGGTATTTCTACAATGAAAAGTTTCTTGGCGAAAGCTCAGCTACTTTAACAGATGCCAATTTTTACAGGGAGGTCCGTAATTTGTAGGAAAAAAATTAAAAGTTGCACACCAAAAATAAGTAAAAAAGCTCATAGTTCCGAATGCATCTAATTTTGGCTACTGAAACTGGGTTTCAAACATCTGGGGAAATCGCTCTTTTTTTGACAATGGTCAATCTCCCCGGTAAACATTGCACTGATACATTCGTCAAACCCGCTGCGACAAATTCACACAGCGAAAAAAATCATTTTTTTGCACAATACCTTAGTATTTCTCTGAACTCCCAATCAGAATAAGATTGAAATGATTAAAGTAAACAACTTATGTAGATCTTAGAATGAAATATTTAGAGCAAAAGTGTGGCACTCGGTTTGGAATTGTTCATCATTCATTATTAGTTCTTGCAGAAATGTCAATTCCGAGATAAATTGCTATCGTTTGGAATTAAGTTTAAAGTTTTCTTTTCTTCTAAATGTATTTGTCTTTTTTTTTGTTTGTTTTAAGAAGTATTTTTGGTTTATTATTTCGCACTTTTAATGTCTTGATTAACTTAGTTATATTTTGTTGATTTTGAATGTGTTTCATTTGCCTTTCGTTGGGTTCAATAAACTTTGTGTTCGCGCGATTTTCTTTTAATTTTGACCTGCCCTTTCATTGAGATCCTACACAAACCCACTTATAGCCAATCAATATATTTACGCTTATCCTCAAACTTCTGACTCAAACACCATAAAAATGCACGTGTCTACACTCATAAATATTGACTCATTTCACACTAAACTTAATAAAAAACTACAATACGGTATGACAATTATGAAAGTGAAAGATCTATATACATGTAATTTTCTTTATTGGGACATTTTGTGCCTCAAAGATACACTTATTTTTCGCAGTGTACTAAAGTTGGGCTCATGTGATTTCTAGTTACGATGCATGATTTTTGAAACTGATAAAACTACATGCTCTATTAATGTTGACTTCAAAAATCCTTGTTTTTGTTTTTAGAAGTGTAAATAATAGAGTTGTTGGGGTCCTTCGAGGGTTATGCGGCTCCACAACCAGGAAGTACTATCGGAAGGGGATCGATATTTTTGTTATTCGATACCTATTTTTATATATTCTCTCACATTGGTGAAACAGGTGTAGAAACTTTACGGGTCGAATTACGTTTTACGTTCCGTGATCGAAAGCTAACTTTTAAATCACAATAGCTCGAAGCCCATAATTCGGAACGACGGCATACGTGAGCAATTGGCTGGTCGGGCCAATTATGCATTATTACTCTTTTAAAAAGTTGCTTTCAACGTTATTGTGACTTAAAAAACGGATTACGATCACGGAACGTACGTCGTAATTCCGCTCAGGTTTTTCAACCACTAAAGAGTGGTATAAAAAAGGTTGGCCATGCATAACTCAAGATACCCTAAATTAATTTACGGGACTGAATAGTTTTTGCTCTAGCGCTCGGTATTTGTTTTGTAGGCCTTTTGGACAAGAGAACAAATTTCGATTTCTTGGGTACACTGTAAAAAAATTATGTGGCATTAAGTATATTTAAATGAGAACAGTGAGGAATTTAAAAAAAAATTCGTCTCTAAATTAAATAATTTTGCATCTAAAATTAATATTTCGCATCTCGAAAAAATTCTATATTTTGCAAAAAACTAAATTTTAAATTGTAAAAATTTAAAAGACCTCTATAAAAATTTAAATAAAATTTCCCCCAGAAAATAAAATATTGGCTCATATTTATAAAAAAAAACAATTGTTTTTTCTCAAATTTTCAGAAATTTTACATAAATTTGTATGAAGAAAATTTCGAAACTCCTCCGATTTTATTAATATTGCCCATTATGTAATTAAAATGGAAATGTGAATTGAAAAACGTTTTTGAAAAAAGTAATTTTATAATTGATTGATTATTATTGTAAAAACGAACTCAAACACTATTTTATTTTGTTTTCAAAAAGTTTTGAAATGTTGAATTCAAATATAAAAAAAATTGCCTCAAACTTTTTATAAAAATATCTTGTACTCACCATTCTTAAAAACACCATAAATTGAAATATTGTCATATTTATAAAAAAAAGCAATTGCTTTATCTCACATTTTCAGAAATTTTACCTAAATTTGTATGAAGAAAATTTCAAAATTCGAGAAAAAGGGTTGAAACTTGAACTAAAAGAAATAGCACCAGTTTTGAATTTGAAAGAAATTTGAGTATACAGTGCAATACAGTACTTGAACATCTTTTCTGGGGTCTATAAACGGTGATGGTGAGTCAAAAGTCAGTTTTTATGTGTTAGTGAAAATGAATTTGGGAATTTTTATGGTTTTCAATTCCATGCAAAAATATTTAAAATTCGCTATTATTTTTGAACCACTAAATTAGCTTCAATCGTTACCGACATATTGGTCTTTGAGACAAATTTCATCAAACATTCTTTTTCCAACACCGTCGCTTTCATAATTGCCAAACCACATTATTGTATTTTCAGTTTGTGCATTTTATTCATTGTGCTTATAAAATGCACAAACTGAAAATAATAATAATATACATAATTAATAATTATATATAGAAAATTCTTTCGAATCAAATAATTTTTGAAAATTATATCCTAATACCTTCTATCTTACCATTTCTGTCTATTTCGCACACCTCCCGTGACGGCTCCAACAAAATATACTCAAACCTAAAAAAATGTCCAACAATTATAAATTACCGTTATAATACCTACGTCAACCAACTTTCTGCCCATTTCCACATAAAAATGTAACGATTTACATTTTCGAACTTCGAACCGAAAAATTAGTTGGCAACATCCGTTTGAGTAATAGCGCCGAGTCCATTCAGTATGCTGCCACAACCGCACGACGTCCATCCTCCCGACGTTTAATTGGCGTCAATGTGCCACGTCAATACCCGTTACGTTCATCATTACGTCGTAATCGTGAAAAACAAGTCGGTAGCGGTAGCAGTACAGTCAATGGCAGTGGTAATAGTATCGTTGATAATAGCGCCGGTAGTGGTGGGATGCTACCAATTGCTACGGCGCCATCATCTGTGCGTAATTCAATTGCAGAATGTTGTGGCAGCATTAGTACAATATCGTTGTTACACAATAGTAATCAACATATACTGACACCAACATTTACATTTAATCCTGAAATGGTAACTGACTCTAATACCAGCAGTCTCGTGGGTAGCATACCAATGGATACTAGTGAAACAATAAAAATATATGATAATGTTAATTCCATATATGCTTCGAATGTAAGTGGCAACAATAATTTACTATATACAACGGGTACAATTAATAATGTGGCATCGCCATCAATGTTGGTGGCACGAACTTTTGAAAATCTCGCCGGGACATCCGCAGTGGGACAACATCAAAAAATGGCAATACAAAATCAAATGACTGATGCAACAGAAGGAATTTCAACTATGACCTTTAAGGCACCACGTGTATGAAAATAAAGAGCAGAGAAAAAATAAGAATATTTTAGAACCCATACAAAGTAATTTATCAGGTATCAGTCGTAGCACCGTCAGTAAAATATTATTATCAAATTCGTCATTACCGGGAAATTTGATAATAATTGACAGCTATTGACAGTGTCGATTCGCAGTAGAATAGACTTTTCGATTGAGTCGATTGTATTTTATTTTGGTATTGTGTGACTTGATCGAATAAAAACTGCATATTTTTAATGTTAATTTATATGTGTACTATTGCAAATTACATCGACACGCCAGCCACTGCAAAGTGTCTAGGAAGATGATCGATTAAGTATTCACAGTCGCTCATTGAACGATCAGTTTGACACTCACAATGGTTCGATGATCGCTAATCGCTTCGTAGTCGATTATCTATTCTTGTTCGACACTCACAATAGGGCGCTTATCTTATTATCGAATAATCTATCGATTTATATATACTATATCGTCCGAATTCGGTTGATTTTAAAAGAAACTGTATGTTAGGCCCAACAAAACCTGCCTACCCGAGGCACTAGTACATCGAAGACCAATTTTATGGCATGCTCATCCAGTCAGATTTGTAACACATCAGGCTAGGACTCTCTAAGGGTAGGTCCAATTGAATATTCAAAGATACATACATAGGTACGTGTGAAGTGGTCCTAAAAAAGATTTATTTAGATATGTCTAAAATAAATAAATTATAAAGAAACGAGTGAAATTTTTTAAACTTAGGTTATATGTTTGGTATATACATGAAAAAATAAAATACGTTATGTTAATGTTGAAAGTATTTTTAGTATATAAATTTAATAAAATATTCTAAATAGTTGTTTTAAACAAAAAATGCTAAATGTGTGTTTATTATATTTATAATTTATAACTGCTATATATGCATACAAGTACATACATAAAATTGCCAAAGTAAACCCACTGTGTTGGAAAAATTATTAGAAACATGCTGTGCTGCCAGGTGTGGAGATTTTGCCCCATTTTCGGGATCAATAAAATCATTTATTGTAATTTCTTAATTGTAGGGACTTCAAAGTTTTCCGGTAGATCTATGCCTTAAATAAATAATTGGCGCGATATATACCTCCTGAGGAGATTAAGGCCGAGTTTCTCTACCAATTTGTGGTGTGCTGCTTCTATTTTTTGATACAAATTGGGGGACCTACAGTTTTTTGCCGGTTCCGGACGGTATCTGCAAAGCAGATACATTTTTGCTGAGAAGCCTTCCATAGCAGAAATACACTCGGAGAGTTTGCCAAACCACTACCGAAGGCGACCCCGTTTTTGAAAAAAAAAATTCAAACCACTTTTGATGTTGCCTGTACCAGGCCTCGAACCTTGGACCGTCGGTGTGGTAGGCCAGCAACACTACCGCCACACCACGGGGGCCGCCAAGGAAAGAAAAGGTCCCAGTGCTTTGGGAAACCAGATGAAGACTAACACCCCAACCTAATATAAACGCACTCCGCCAATTTTCTGTCAAAAATGTCTCATGCACATACAAATTGTATGAGAGCAACCTAAACTAACCGCACAGCGTAAACACCTAATTCAATTTCCAATTTTTGTTTTGCGTGACATATCGATTTGACATTTACGCTCAGCTGGCACGTCGGTTTGGTATATGAGGGCTACTCACACACGCAAATTTACTTGGGTTAGAGCTGAAAAAGTCGTTTCTTTTCGTGCAATAAAAAACGCTGTGCGGTTATATTAGGTTGGGCTGTTACATGATTTTCCAATTGGCGTCAGTTATGACCTCTAGCATTAAAGCCGTTTAATGCTGATCGAACGATTTACGTCAATTTAAGCTCGGTTAGCGTTAACCGGACATTGCGAAAACAGCCCTAAATGAATGAATAATAAAGTAGAAATTACAATGGTGGGTGCGAATGCCCTTAAAGATGTGTGTGTAGCCACATTGATGTAATATCCCTGCTAGTAGGTGAAGATATAACGGCTTAATTATAAGTGACATAAACATAGCGATGCAAAACTGTTCATCTAATATAAAATCAATTATCGTACTACATTAATATGCAGATATCAAAAGTTTATATGTACGTACAGTGGCAGCTAAAAGAGGATACATTTTATGGCTTAAAAATAATCAAAATAATAAATAGGAAAATTAATCAAATAAACTAATATTTAAATTTAGTTAAAAAATTTAAAATAAGGTATTAATAGTAAACTTGACTCTGAATATTTATGATAAGTGTAATGCAAAAACAAAATATATAATAAGTATATAGCCATAGTATATGTAGTTACTATCTTAGTTTGGAAAGTTAAAATTTTGAAAGGTTTCAACTTTGGTATTTGCTGAGCATTTTGTACTTGCTTTTTTATATCAATACATGCATACATAAGTATTTCGTATTTCTTCAAAGGCTTCACTTCTCATGTATACTTTCCAATTTACATTAAATTCCGTACGAGAGCATTTATGTCGGTTGTATATTGAACTACATACGCATGCATGTGTACTAGCATACATACTTACATACATGAATACTTGTAAGGTTGGAAACCTTGAGTATTTAGAGAGATATAAACATTTTCATGTAACAAAAAACAAAAACTGATAAATCTAAGCTTAAGTAATAATCGTGTGGAAAGAAAAAGAAATTATTTCAAGCTATTTATGAAGTTTTGGAAGAATTTATATGTATATGTATGTATTATTTAAATTCGAATAATTTATTGAATTTGTGCATCACAATACAATTTGATTAAAAAATATACATACAGCTGTTGTCAAAATCTTAGTTCGCTTTAGTTACCTCCTTTTTTTGTTGTTGTTTGTAAGTTACCTCTTCTTATAACCCAACATTAACAAATCAAATCCCAAAAAATAATACAAATATTAATAGATAAAACACCCAAAATTTTGTAGTAGACAAAAGTGAGAAAGAAATTATTCAAACTATTTTTCAATGGTATTCTAAAAAAATCAAAGCGATTTTTTAAACTTTAAATTTATATAAAATTAATACCATTTTGAAATTTTTTTTTACTATCATTGTATAAAAGATATTCATGAAAAGCTGTGTATAGAATAAATAAATGAAAAATAATAAATTAAAAACAGGTTATTTCATGGACTTGTAACGCGATTCTGTTTGGTTATTGTTCCACAGGTAAGTAAGGAAACAACACTTTATTGTTACATGCTATACCGAAACGTGTAACGACACTCTGAGAAGTGATACTTCTTTGTAACAAAACTAGTAACATTTTCTTGAAACGGTGCCTACAGATTTGATCACAATAACAGAACTGTAACAGAAACAGCAGATATAGAAACAAAACTTGTAACGAAACCTCTGGAACGTAGTCAAAATTATAATAGTTACAGTATACTCAGGGTATGCTTATATGCCTCGTAAATTGTGTAAAGCTCGTATATATGTAATTTTTCATACAATTTTACGAGGTTTACATTGCATACAAAAATTACGAGGCATATAAGAAATTAAACGAATTCGCTGACTATATGAATTACATGTATAGGCTTTCACTAGGGCAAAGTACACATTTTTTATTCGTATAAAGATATACGCTATATAGATAGGAAATATTTGAATCGATTTTTGTTTCAAAATGTCTCACAAAACTTTACGGGATTAAAAAGTTTAATCTACTTAATAGTTCAAAATGAGTAAATTTGTGGTTTAATAAAAATTGCATATGTACGAGTATACATAAATATAAACAACTCACTAGCAGACCCCGCATAGTTTGTTACAGTTTCATTACAGTTCCGGTACGCAAGAAACGCTACTAGTATTGTTTCTATACCTAAGGTTTCTATACAGTTTCGATCACGAGAAATACTTCTAATTTAGTTTTTATGCAGAAATTTTTTGTTACAGAGGTAGCATTTCAGGTTTCGTTTCTGTGCCCAATGTTTCGTGCTAGCTTAAGGTTCGGGCAGTTTTGTTACGTAGTTTCGTTACAATTCTGTTACTAATTGGGAACGGTTCCAATCATTTGGTTTCTAATTATGTTTCTGTATTTATGTGTTTCTGGGAACAATAACAGCACAAACGAAATTTAGTTTGTTGTTTGTTTCTAGTGGCAAAAACACTCGCCGAAGGTTTTGGGGAGTGTTTACGGAAGTAACAGTCGTTTGTCGGATATGAACCCGGTACGCTCCGGTACTCCCTTGTGGTACTGCCCGACTGTCGTGGTAGCGATTTGGTATGACCAGTGGAACCTTCTAGGTCATGTGACCCCTCCCTCCGTAAAGAAGGAGAAAATGGGTAATGAGAGGTGAGAGGCATCATATCCGTAGATCAAACATCGAGTTGCACGTCATTACCTTTGTGCATATTAGTCGCCTCTTACGACCGGTATGCCTACCTCTGGCATATTCTAACCCCCTAACCCGCAGGGGTTTATTTTCTGCTAGGTTCCGTCCAACAACGCGTTTCAGCTGGTTTTACGTTGGACAAAGATCTTAAATCGTTCACGCCTTTGCCCTTCCATCGGAGTGCGAGTCTCCCTCTTCCTTTCAACGGCATGTGCCGATAAAAATACCTCGGTACAGCTCACGTAGTTCACTATTGAAGTCTATAAATCTTTGGAATAAACTGTTTTTTGAATACTTCTAGACTTCTCACCATACAGGCTATCATTAATTAAATGATGGACTCTATCAGATTTCAAAAATCCATTTTCGATCATATGTATCTCAAAAACGATTTCACGTTTCTTCATTTTACCCAAGTATCCACCTCAGATGTTAAGCCTTTTTACACACATTTATCAGGCTAGTCTCTGGCCACCTAAAGTTCATACGAAAGACTTTCGGGGAGCTCCGTATATCGATTAATGTCATTACAAGTATTTCAGAACCAAATATTTTTCGTATTTGACGGCTTTTCTTTGATGGTTTTTCTTTATTATGCAATATAATTTTCATACTGACAACTTTTACTTATATGCTAAATTATCGCAATACGTATAAACATTCATATGTAAGTACTTAGTGCACCATATATAAACCTCGGTAAGTGTAACTAGATAAATTACATATACATATGTATATAAACTTATGTTAGTTACTTCAATGTATCCATTTGTATGTATAAAGATTGTGTTTGTACAAATTTAAGAGGAACACACTGTGGGCTTAACTTATTCGAATTTTTCAAACTATACATACATTCATAATACAAAAACAATTGTAGTATCGTCCGCTGAAGGCAAGATCGCCAGCCGATTCCGAATGCAATATTTCAGCAAATGCTCTATTTCTAAATTTGATTGAAGAACGCTGTATCACAGAAACTGGTTGTGAAAATTCTCGGCAAAATATGTATTTAATAGACTAAGGTTTGAAATAGGGCATTTTTCAACCAAATTCTAAAAAGGGGCATTCGGTAACCATTTGATGGCATGTACCACCTTGGACGAATTCTGAGATATAGGAGTTCTTATTAAGTTATGACTTTGTTAGTTTATTTTTTAGTACGGTCTGTAAATTGGGCACATTTTAAGCCCAAACTGCAGGATAAATGTAAGTAAATATCTGTAAGTATAGAATGTCTTTTAAAAACCAAATTTCCGAATTTGTAATTTACTCACCATTCTTCATTGCAGTGTAAACTATGGCTTCCCTCAACACAAGTTTATTTATAAATATTTAATTCTAATTATACAGCGCTTTATCTACAACAATGCCATTTTCAATAAGAAAACTCTCCACATCGGACGGAAAAAAGTCATCTGACAAATCATCGGTTACACGCACAAAATTTCCAATTAATGCTTGAGCTTTGTATACTAGTAATGCTGGCAGCCCATTTGCACGAAAATCTCGACTCATACCTGCTACTGAACTACAAATTTTACCAAATTTATTTGATGGATATTCTGTAGCTAGTGTATCCATGCAACGATTCAATGTGGTACAAGCGGGTACATTTTTATCATATATATGTATGATGACGGTAGTGTGTTTGTTCTCTTTTTCGATGAAATCCAAAAATTCGTCATGTGTTGTTAACTGAAATACTTTGCCAAATTGTTTTATATGACCGCATTGACGGAGCATTTCAGTCATACGTTGTTTTTGATATTGTTGTAGGAAATCTTCACTCATGAGTTCATCTAATTCCGCATCTATTTCTTCTTGTCGCTTTCGTTCTTCTTCTTCCTGTTCAGTGGCTGTGGTCATTGTATACTTTTTAGCCAGTTTTATACGTTGACGTTCAGATTCTTCACGCTTTTCGGTTTGTAATTTCTTGAATCGTTGCCAATCTTGTACAACTCCTTTGGGTCCGGTATTTGTGGAAACTTGTGACCGATACCCTTCTTCTGGTGGTGGTGGGCAGACGTCTGGATCTATGTAACCAGCAGCTCCTTGTTTACCTCCACTTGCGCCTCGCTCACTGTCATCTCCATTATCTTCACCTTCACTGCTACTGCAATAGTATTCCAATTTTTCACCCATTAATTTATCTTCTAATGTAGCCATTTTAGTTGTTTTTATTTAACTTAATTTGATTTTCTTAAAATTCAATCACTGATTATATTTTTTTCTTCCGAATGCAGTTTTTCAATGGCATTTTGTTAATCAGCTGCTACTAAAGCCGTAAATAGATTGGGTCAATCCAAGGCGAATCTATAGATGGGAATAGCAAAGTTAATTCAACCATATTCGCCCTGATTCGAGTCAGATGTTTGTAACTCAAAATGTCAAAGTAAAAGAGAAGATAAAGGAACAACCTTGGTGAATGTTAACAAATCGTTTCCCATTTTCTTTTACTAACATTCTGAGGTACAAATGTGCAGGAAGAACAAGCAATCAGCTGTTTCTATGCCATCACCAGGTATATGAATTCGCCTTGTGTCAGAGTCTCCCAACCATTAATTTCATGCGCTTATTTCTATCAAATTTTTAAAGTTCTATTGGCTGATATACAAAGAACTTTGACTTTGACAGCCATAGAATTGTTCTTAATCGCTTTACAGTACATAAAATTTTCACGTCTAAAACCAAGAAATTTGCATTCAATTCACGATTTTTGAAGCTTTTTATACACTTATTTTGGTAATTGTTCCCTTTAGGAGACAACGCGTTTTGACTCCGGTATCAACAGTCCGAAAGCGGATTTTTTAAATTTTTTGTTTCGGTGAAAAGTTATTCGCAAAATACCCAAAAATGTCCCAGGTCCGATCCCAAATAGGGGGCTTGATCCAAGGTATTTATGTGCAGAACACCTTTCTGGGTAGGCGGCCTTAGGCCGCGCTTCAAAAAAAATAGCCCTTAGCCGGTTCAACACCGGCTACTTGGTTCACAGTATTTTTGCGCAGAATACACTTTCCACTTTTCGATACACCCTAATCTGTGATTACAACAACCACATGAAAATGACAGAAAATTTTCAACTTTGATTGCAAATATCTCTTCACTGAAACAAAAACTCGAAAATCTGCTTCAGGATTATTGTTACCGAGGTCAAAACGCGTCTTTTGATACCTTTCCCGATAATTTCCTAAAGGAAACAATTACCCTTATATATATTCAATGCTCACAATCAAACGTTTTTGTAACTCCAAATATAATTTTTTGTAAAAATATTCAATTAAAACATAGTGAATTCAAGCATTTTACACGCAGGTACAGTGGTGAATTACCTACCATCGATCACTTGGATTCGCCGTTGGAACTTCTTATAGTTTTCCGTTCTTTGATTTCAGCTATTATTTCCTGTTCGTAAAGCGCCAAATACACCACACAAAATCCTTGCAGAAGTTGACAAGTTATAAGAGAAGAGAAACATGTGCTCTAATTGTATTAAAAAAGTTAGTGCGGCTATACTTTTTGATTTTTTTTACCCAAGAGATGATACCGCTTACCCTACACAAATTTATGGTACTGATAGCAATGTTTTATTCTCAGCAAATACAGGTGAACTGAGTAATAACCACCACACACGAAGAAAGAGCATGCGCAGCTCATTAACGACGTGGATGACCTTCCCCCTGTCTAAAGCGTTGGACCGCCAACTATCTGAGTGGTCGGCAGTCATCGGTTGAAATTAGAGGCGAAAGATCAAAACCACGTATAATTAAGCAGGGGGTGCCACAGGGTGGTGTCCTATCCCCGCTTCTGTTTAATTACTACATATCGAGGCTCCCTACCCCACTAGAAGGCGTCTCCTCACCGATAACTGCACGATCCTGGCGACTGGACCCCTCCGTTGATGAGCTCTGCTAGAGAATTAATTCTTACATTCCATCCTTTCCGGTTTTTTCGCTGCACGAGGCCTGACACTCCTCGACCAAATCCTGAGCCACCTTATTTACGACGTGGACAGCGCAGGCGAACATGGAATTAGACGTTTACGTCGACGCCATTAAGCTTCCGACTGTCACGCACCCCAAAATCTTAGGGATCACGTTCGATAACATGTTTAAATACGGTGCTCATGTAGCCGCGATTGCCACCAAAGCACAAAGCCGTAACAAAATTCTCAAGTCACTAGCTGGCAGTACTTGGGGGAAAGACAATGCAGTCCTACAGGTACAAGCTCCACCTGTTGCCGACGAGGAACGCGAACTGCCTAGGGAGACAAGAGTCACGCTGGCTCAACTTCGTTCTGGATATTGTAACAGACTATACTCTTACCTATCCAGACTGAGCCCTGACATGCCAAATGTCTGCCCGGCATGCGGCATGTCTCCCCACGATACTAACCATCTGCTCAACTGAGCCTACTCTTCTAACACCAATCTCACTCTGGTCCACCCCTGTTGAAGCCGCGAGGTTTCTTAGACTTCCGTTAGAAGAGCCTGATGACAGTGTTGGATGAGGGGTGACACCTTGGGCAGGTTAAGTAGTCGATACAACAACAAGAAAAAGAATGCGCAATGTTTGCGGGCATGCGTAAAAATCTAAATTCGTTTGATTTTAGCACAGTTCTCTGCAAATCAGTCATTGGTGCAAGTAAACTTGTACGATGTATTTGGCGTCTAAGCTCCGTTCAGTTAGCTCTTGTTTAGTAATTCTCAAAAATACACTTAATACCTAGTTCAGCGAATTAAAACAGCGGCTTCGCTGGCTAGGCCACATTGTGCAAATGAGCGAACATGCTCCAGCCCAGAATGTATTCTTATCGGCACCCGCCGGTGGAAGCAGAGAAAGAGGGAGACCACCACTCCGATGGAAGAACCAAGTGGAGACCGATTTGCGATCCCGCGCAACGAAGAAACGACTGGCGAGCTATGTTGGACGACCAAAATCGCCCAGGCAGTTAGATGACCATTTAAATAAGAAGAATATTTAAGACCTAATTAGTATACATGGTAACCTTGTTTAATAACAAAAATTAATTTAACATATACACTTGGTATACCACCCTGTTTCACTTAACACACCACCCGGTTATAAATTGCATTTTCACTCCAGCAAATTATTTGCTTGTGTGTCGGCTTATTGAAAAAAAATTAATTTTACTACCCTAATCGGAGAAATTTTTCAGAAAACTAGTAAAAAAAAAAAAACAAAGCAATTAGGAAGTAAAAATGGAAGCTGTGCCAAGGCTTCATATGCTCTGGTTTGTTTTGAAAACCAGCCCGACGGGCACTTCCTTTGCGAATCTGAAAAAGGTGAGTCAAAAGGTGACCATACAATTGGGCTATAATGCAAATTTATAAATAATTTTTGTTTTTGAAATTTCCCGGAGATCCAATTCCGTCTTAAAATGTGTGAAAATAGATATAAGAGCGGTATGCAAAAACCTGAGGATAGGTTCAAAATGAAAAAAAAAGTAAATCAACGCCATAAGAAAAGTATTTTTTGGTATCGTGCACTTAGGTATGTTGCATGGCAGATCTAATTGCCTGGGATGAAGGGTAAAGAGTGAACGGTTTTCGAGACTTAAGTAGTGTCTGAGTCATTCAAATCAATTATTGTTTATTATTGTATTTTTTGTGCTTGTTTTCAATATTTGTTCATAAACGTATTGCAAATGCTTAAAGTACATACCTACTTCTTTTGTTATGCTTTGTGCTGCAATACTTTATTGTTGGTTCGAGTAGCGCCAAGAACATTCCCCGAAGGGTTTGTTGGAATGGAGCCCCTGACCCCGTTTAGTTTAGATTGGATCCCGACATACAAAAGGTATGTGCTAGTCCAATGCGAACTACATATTTAAACGTTCCATTTCCCTCTGGTCGATGTTGTTGTTGTTGTCGAACTAACAGTCCTTGGCCGGATTTGAACGCGGTACGCTCCGGCACTCCCTTGCGGTACTGCCCGACTGTCGTGGTAGCGATTTATGACCAGTGATACCTTCTAGGTCATCTCACCCCTCCTTCCGTAAGTAAGGATAAGATGGGTAATGAGAGGTGAGGGGCATCATATCCGTAGATCAAGCATCGAGTTGCACGTCATTACCTTTGTGCATATTAGTTGCTTCTTACGACCGGTATGCCTACCTCGGGCATATTCTAAACCCCTAACCGGCAGGGGCCACCCTCTGGTCCATCACGTTCTTCCGTTGGACGATTTTGAATAGTACTTATTGACGGGGTAGGTTTAAAAATGCGTGTTTTGTTAAGCAGAAAATAGGATTGTAACGAAGTTTGGGAGCCCTAATTATAATATTATTTTGCTTCGGTTCTTCGTTTAATTTATAAATGTGTTTTTTTTCAGTACATTGCTGAATTCTATCAGGAAGATCCCGATGCGTATTCCAAGGAAGTATTCGCCTTAGAAACACTCCGTAATCAGGCACTACATCCTGGAAAAGATAAATGTTCAATACTCAAGCGCTACTATTGTCAATTGCATTCACTTCAAAGTCGTTTTCCACAATTGGCCGAACGAAGCATGTTCACGTTCACATGGAAGGATCTCTATCAGAGTCAAGTAAACGAATACACCAATTTACGTTATGAAATGGCTGCTGTACTCTTCAATATTGCTGCCTCTCATACACAAATGGGCGCATCGGTTACACGTGGCGATGTGGATGGAATGAAATTGGCCTGTACACATTTCCAATGTGCCGCCTGGGCATTTGGCGAATTACGTGAGCGTTATGCGAATGTCAATGAAGGCGGAGATTTTATGACGAACGAGTTGTTAGTCTTTATGCAGCAAGTTTCTTTTGCACAAGCTCAAGAATGTATTTTGGAGAAATCACTAATCGATAATCGGAAACCAAATATTGTAGCTAAAGTGACAGCACAAATTGTGGTGTATTATGGTGCTGCATTGGCTGCGCTACTCACAGGTGGCGATGATGGACCATTGGCGCAAGTGGTCGACAGTTCCGTGTTTAAATTGTGGAAAAAATATGTACGTTTCAAAATTTCATATTTGAATTGCATTTTATATTTGTATCAAGGACAACATTCAGAGGAGCAACAAAAAATGGGTGAAAGAGTAACATTGTATCAGGTGAATTCTTATACTAAAGTAGTTTGAATTTAGAATTATAACAACAACCGTGTAAAGCCTTTTTTGACATCTTACGTACTATATGGAACTCATATGGAGCGTATAACCACTGTTTGTGACTTGGGTGTTTTGTTCGACTCGAAATTGAGCTTTAATTCTCATATACTCTCTGTTTCGGTAAACGCTGGGCTAGAGAATTTAACGATACTTATCTCACCAAGGTCCTTTTCACCTCGTTGTTTCGTCCAATACTGAAGTATTGTTCCTGTGTCTGGAGTCCAACATATAACAGTCACATAATGAGAGTCAGTGCAGAAACAATTTTTAATTTTTCCTCTACGGGCTCTTAATTGGAACACGAACCTTAATCTTTCACCTTATAGAAACAGGCTTCTTCTTATCGATTTGCCAACCCTTGAAAATCGCAGAATATTACTTGGGGTAATGTTCCTCCACAAGTTGATTCTTGGCGAGATTGACTCTTCTAACCTTCTAGAACGTCTAGACACTATGTGCCTTTTCAAGTGCCTCTTTGTCGTCTGAATTTTGTTAAAAGTGATCCTTTACGTATTTAGTGCTCGTACTACAACGATTTGTATAAATGCATTAGTATTGAATGTTCGTTTGCTGCCCTACATACCGCAATACTTTCATGTCTTACTTGATATTTTAAAACTTTCTTTTTTAATGTTAAATGTTAGATAACATGAGTAGCTTGTAGCTAATTTTATTTAATACTTATTTCTAATTTGCATTACTTTGTATGATTTGTTAGTCGACCGTTTTTGATTGTCGACTTTAAATAAAAATGCGGGTTAACTACTTACAATATCTCATTTAAGCCAAACATGGCCGCTGAGTCTGCAATAACCTGAAAGGATCTCTAATATCATATTTTGCTTGGAGATGAGGGTTATAGTTTTTTAACCTTCCTACTTTGTCGTCCTATCCGTCGTCTCGATATACCCCTTTCACTCGGTAGTTCTCCCAATAGATTAAGATTAAAACACCAACCGAGGGAGTGTGAAGTCCTTTATCAGAATTAGTAACGCACTACCATATTTTGGTAATATCCCGACTGCTACGGCAATGGGTTGTTTGTTTGCTTTTGGGTTGTTGTTGTTGTGGTAACGACAAAAACACTCTCCGAACCCGAGAGCTTTTGGGTCATCGATTTTAGCCCTGTCACGACAAGCATCCTTTTGGCTTAGCTTTGTTCTTTTCGCATTAGCTTCTTTAAATTTCATTTTCCATCTCGATTTTGGTTTTTAGTTGGGGGAAGTATGTATTTGTGAAAATCAATGGCTTAGCAAACCTAACCTGGGGGTCAATTATAGTTTTGCGTTAAGTCAAGTGAAAAAAATATTTTCTTGACATTTTCTTTCTTCACTTTGCAGAAGAACATTTTGAATTGCGTTGACACAAGTTGTGCTTGCTTAATGATAGTTTATTATAGGATTGTAAAAATCAAATAAATTTTTGTTTTTAAACCATTTCAATTTGTAAAAAATGCGATATTAGAATTTTTTACATTTTTATGGTAACACCAAATTTATATTGGCCTTAACTTTTTTCACAAACATCGGATTTTATACAAATGTAAACATTTTAAGTGATAAACATTACTTTTATTGATTTATTTTGTTGTGTTGATCTTCCGACAGGGTAGTCAGCTGCTTTTTGTTGGGACGATTTTCCGTCATCCCTTGTCAAGCTTGGTTTTGTGACAAGCCGGTTTCGGCGTTCTGCCATTTTCAATGCCTAGTTTCGTTCTCACAAAACCAAACTTGACAAGGGATGACGGAAAATCGTTCCAACAAAAATCAGGTTACTTTTATTCTTACAATTCTATAATAAACTATCATTTAGCAAGAGGAACTTTTGTCAACGCAATTCAAAATGTTCTTCAGCCACACACATCAGAATCGCATCTTAGAACTCAGTGAAGTGAAAAAAGGAAAACCTCAAGTGATAAATAAAGTGAAGAGATTTTTTCACTTCACGTTAACGTGAACCCAGAATTGACCCTCTGTAAAAAAGTAAAATTTTAAAAATTTCAACTTCCTATTATAGGCCGCTTGGGAAAAATTGGAAGAGGCACGCAAGGAGTCTAAAGGTTTACCCGATCAAAAGGAAATCAATGAATCCCTCATCTTTACCGCGGATGTTGTGGAGGGAAAGCGTAAAAATGCTAAAAACGAAAACGAATTTATTTATCATGAATCCATACCAGACCTATCCACAATTGCCGCCGTACAAGGTGCCAATTTAGTGAATGGCACCAGTTTTAGTGTCACAGATCCTGACGTAGCTGGTGAAGACATCTTTGCACGTTTAGTGCCAATGAAAGCACACGAAGCCAGCTCAATGTACAGCGAAGAAAAGGCAAAATTGCTGCGTAAATATGGTTCACGGATTGAGGAAAAAGATGCTGAATTGGCAAGCTTTATGAGTTCACTCACTTTGGATAATCTAAACATAAACGAAGAGAAAGCAAATAAAATACCACAAGGCATTGTGGATCGTTGTGCCGAACTGAATGCCAATAAAACAGCTATACCTGATTTGATTGCCGCAATGTCGCAACTGGCTGAAATATGTGCAGATGTCGAAACGAATCTTAAAGAAATTTCCTCTATACTCGCCGAAGAGGAACGCCAGGAAAATGAATTTCAAAAGCTTACAGGCGTACAACGTACGCCCAATCCACACATGACCGAGTTGACTCGTGAATTTCAAAAATATAATGAAGCGCATACGCGTGCTGGCGAATCGAATGATACGCTACGTAAAGCAATGGAATTACATGTGAATAATCTAAAAATTTTGTCACGTCCATTACAAGAGATACAACAATCTGTACCAAAATTGAGTGCAGAGCTAAATACAACGGAGCTATTCAAAGATGTTAAGCTAATTTTAAATAAAGCAAATGAAATGAAAGCTCAGCGTGCACAATTTCATGCTGATTTGCGTATAGCTGTAAATGAAGATGATGTTACTGCAAAAGTTATAGCACATGGTAGTGAAGAGGGTTTGCAATTGCTATTCGAACGTGAATTAGCCAAACATGAAAAACTAACACAACTACTGGATCAAAATATGTTAGCTCAAAGTAATATTTTACAAGCTTTGACCGAGTCATATGCAAAAGCGGCACCAGTTTTGAAAACACTTGCTGATGTTAAACATAAGCGGGAGGCATTCTTTTCATCACTAGCAGCCTCGTATGACGTGTACGAAGATTTGTTGGCGAAATCAGCTAAGGGCTTGGAATTTTATAAAAAGTTGTCAGGTGGGTCTTTCCATTTAAAAAATTGGAAATAGGAATAAAATTAAACAAAACTAAAATAGTTAATATGTTCTAAAGAATTATTAGTCATACGATTTCATTAAGATCCGTTTAAGACAGGATCTATTTATAAATAACTTGGAATTGATAGAAAGAAAATACATGCTCTCACAAAATAAGCAATACTTCTTTAGGTATCTGCATCACCAACAAGCTTTCTTTTGAAACAGTCGTATTTAACAATTCTAATTCATTTTTCACTTGTTTTTAGGTAATGTTCAAAAGCTATTAACTCGCTTTAAAGCATCACGGGATGTACAATCAGAAGAACGACAGCAACGCATAAAAAATCAAGTAAACAGCGCATCCAATATCTCTGGAAACATGCCCACCATATCACTCGTGTCAAATACGCCTACACCATCAGCAGCTACTTCAAGTGCACCCAAATTACGTGATTATTTGAAATCGAAAAATACCACAGCAAGCAGCATCGTTGCCACAGGCATGTCTGATGTAACATCTGCCAATGCGACAGCACAATCTAATCCATATATTCCCCTAGTGCGACCAAACCCTTTGGGCTCGGAGAATCCGACTCAAGCAGTATGCTCTTCAGGCAACTATTATACATCACACACAATGAATTCTGGTGGTGCTGTGCCTTCGATTGCACCCAACGAACCACCACCACCATATAGTTTACAACAACAACAGTATTATGATCCTAACACCGCTGGTTATACAAATCCAATATTTCACCAGCAACAACAAAATATTGCACCACCCGCATACAAATTACAAGCTTCACCAAATTCACAATTTGGAAATCTGAATGCGAATATGTCGGGGCCAACGACTGCATATAATAACGCAATCAGTGGATTGGGACAGCGGGACAAGCTCGGCCATCAACAATTTAACCAACAACATCAACTAAATCAGCAACAGCAGCATCATCAGGAACAACTAATGATGCACCAAGCTGTTGGTAATAGTGCAATGTTTGGGCATCCACACCAGCAGCCACAAACGCAGTTGCTTCAACAACAAATGCAGATGCAACAGCAGGCATCTACTGCCGCTTATGTCGCTAACCCTAGTAATTTCATGCAACAACAACCGGCTTTGGTCGGAACAGGCACACAAGCGGCATCTGCAGCTACGCAACCAACTAACTTCGCCGCAAATCAGATGAATATGGTAAATATATTAGTTGAATTGTATTATTCCGGCCAGGACTGATTACAATAGGTCATGTCATAAAATAACAGATTTTTGCCAAAAAAAATTGCTGAGCATCAGGCGCCCATAAAAAACAATTTGTGTCGCATCACCTAGTTACTTAAATTTACTTCTGTATTTTGTACATATTTTCAGTGTCAACAGCCATATGCACAAGCCTCTGCGGCCAACTATAACACGCCTCCTTCGCGACCTCTGTATGTGGCCACTTCCAATGCTGATAATTCTCAAGTAAATTCCGGCACTGCGGCACCACCTTCACTACAAGCGCCGTGCGTTGTAAATACTTGGCAACAATCTTCTTACACACCACAACAGCAGCAGCAGCTCACGTATCCGGCTGCAGTGAAAACACCAACGGTGACAGCCAATGTAGCCAGCAGTGAATCACAATCTGTGGCTCCACAAGCTTCTCAAATGGCAACTAACATGCCCAATGCAGCAGGTTCAGAAAACGTTTCCGTCTATTCCACAGTTACAAAACATCCAGGCTATAGTTTTAACCCACAAACGGGTGTATATGAATATGGTAGCGGATATCAACAAGGAAATAATAAATTTTATGGTCAATATACATCATCAAGCACATTACAATCTATTAATGTTGGCACAACCGATTCGGAGAATGCAAATAAAACAAATGTAGCTACAGGTTTTGATGTGAGTACATAGGCACACCCCTACGAATTCATAGAATATTTTTTTATTTTATAATTTTATAGTATTTTGTCTCGTGATATTAAATATTTGTATTTTAAATTTCACCTAAAATTTTTCCTAGTCACCTGTCATATCGCACACCAAACAACCTCCCTCTGCAGCACCATCAGCAGGAGCAACAGCTTCCGCTTCCCCGGCAGATAGTAGTGTGTCCAATTTAAGTTATTACTCAACACCATATGGTTATCAATCACAAGGCATTGCATCGCCATACGCTTTACAAATGCAACAACATCAGCTACATTTACAACAATCGTTGGCTTCAGCGCAGCACCAGCAGCAACAACAAAAACCACAACAAACCAATTACCAACAACAACATTCGACTTATATGCAAAGTGGTGCTGCTTCCATAGCACCCACACAAACCACAAAAAGTGGTACTGAATACACTTTTGGCACAACACCAACTGATGGTCCAGCGCCAAGTGCAATAAACCCAGATTTAGTGGCATCACAAGATGGCGCCAAATCGCCAAGCGCAAAGCTACCTAAAAAGTCAAACAATATTGATTTATTAACTGATATTGATTTCTCCATTGCTGGACTAAGCGTACCACCGCCCATATTGCCACAGCCTGTATTAAGGCCGGAAATTGTTGGCAGTCCGGCAAGTAGTCAAATAGCTGCTGATGCTGAAATGAAGGAGGTAGGAAGTTGTGAATCTTAAATATATCTAAAAGTTGTAAGAAAGTCTTGGTAAATTTATAGCAAGAAGTGGCATTTATCAATACTCAATTTTTTCTAAAAGGTGTTTTACACAATGCAAATTGTTTAAGCTTTTAAAAAAAAAATTTTATTCAAATACAAAAGGTGTAAAATAAAAATTCGTAAATCCTAAAAATAAAGTTGATTTCCAATGTTCTGATTTCCTATATTCGATATGGCAATTTCAAAAACGTTAAATGGTTTATATCTAGACCTTTTAACTCTTTTTAATGTTTTTGTTCACTACCTGAAGTAACAGATTTGAGGATTATTTCGATACACTTTCGATATTCCACTTTTGCCAGGAGCCAACTTTCTAATTCTGAATTAATAGGCCCACTGGCGTAACCATTTGAATTTTATACATTTGACAAAAAATCTCGAGGAACGCATGGAAACCATACAACTTTCAAATCTAAGTTAAATCATTTCAAAAAAAACCAGCCAAAATATACTGATTTTCAAAAAACATTAAACTTTTAAACTGGTTTTTTAAACATATTCATCGAAATTGAAATTTTCGATATCAAAAATAAGTTCTCTTTCGAAAAATTTACATACCGCTATTTCGAAAACAGGCTGGAACTACTATATACTATATAAAAAGCTTGATATGAAATGTTAATTTTTTAGGTAAATTTTAAAACTTACAAATATTTTCATTCTAGCTGTCACCACCAAAAAATTCAAATATCGCAACTGTCTCGATGCTTCCCTCAACAGTAGCAACTACGGATGCTGCCACTCCTGTTGCACCAAAAACACCAGCTGCGCCCGTTTCGCCACCCCTAAACAGCACCAGCATCACTGCAACGAAGGGAAATGCGGCATCGCCCATTGATTCTCCAGCTACACGCAAACCTAGTTGCGATAATCTTTCTATCTGCTCCGATTTGAGTTCACTGGACACCAATTTCGATTGGGATTCAGTATCCGTACGCAACGAACCACATACCATAAAGCAACATTCCTACTTATCTACTAATGCAACAACATTTCAATTGAAACCGTACGATCCCTTTAACGATGATAAAATTTTGAAATATTTCCATAAAGAAGTAGAACGTTATGAAAAATTAATTGAAAGTCTTAATGTAAAAATGTTAAATGGTAATACACACTTATCAGCTAAATGGAAAGAGTTACACGAATTACTTGCTAAGGATACAAGTAAACGTACAACATCGATTGCAAAATTATTTCCAGAAAAGAATCGTTCACTCGATTGCATTCCATATGATCATGCGCGTGTGAAATTAGATAAGGACACTGATGATTATATAAACGCCGCTTATATTAAGGTTTGCATATGAACATCATATTTTCAAAAACGATCTGCCAAAATTATATAACTGAAAATTTGTTATTGTAGAATCTCGGCGCTGGTTGTCCAAATCTAATTATCGCACAAACACCACAGCAGAATACCATCACTGATTTTTGGTCAATGATTTGGTCAGAAAAAGCGCGTACTGTTGCTTGTTTGCATACGCCAAACGAGGTTAGTCTGATCGGAATATAAAAAAAGTTAATTTCGAATCAGTCGATTTCCGATTGACACTCGAGGAAACGGAACCTATATATTTAAGTGTTTTGGTGAAAATGGTATTACTAACTTGTTTCTTCTTACCTTCTAGATGTTGGATCCTTACTGGCCACAGGAAAGTAATGTTGAAAATCAGTATGATGATTTTACAGTGAAATGTGTCAAAGTCATTACCCACTCACATTGTGTGGAATATAATTTGAAGTTGTCCATGCATGGCGCGGATGCAATAATCGATTTGTCGGTGCTGCAAATTAAAGCTTGGACTAAAAGGTAGTGATATTAATTCTTTACTATACTAGGTAAAGGTGAATACAGTTGTCACCTAGCTATCACTTAGCAAAAAGCAATATTAACGCCTAATGGAGCGGGCAAAGCAGTCCAACACAATCCGGAACCAGACGAAGGCCCAATGTGGGGCTGGGAAAAAATATATTTTCGATGTGCAACACTTCAAGCTAACTTATCATAATGCGACCTAACAAATTTTTTTATTATTTTCTCTCTTGTCGCAGTTTACCCTCGCAAACCATTGGCATTGCTCGTAACGCTTTGCAGGCGCACCAGCAACGTTGTCTGGAATTTAATACGCCAACATCGCCGTTAATAATGAATTGCTTAACTGGCTCTGAGCGTTCAGAACTCATTGCAGTCGGGGTTTGCGCTATTTTAGCTTTACAAACGGCGCGTCCAGTACTCATAAGTATGTTCCATTTTTTTTATAAACATATTTTGAAATTATCTTACATGTTTCATAAATGTTTTGTAGATGTGGTTGATATATGGTATCGCATTTGTATGCAGCGTCAAAATGCTTTACGTGATATGGAAACTTTGGAGCAATCAATGCAAATTGTACTAAATCACGCCCATGATGTGCTCAATAAACGTGAGTAAATGGAAATAATTTGTACAGACATGCATATAGTTGATGAACTGTACAAAGATCTTACCGACATATTTTGCGAAATGTTTAAGCTTAACAGTTTAGGGTTTCCATACTGCATTAGTGGATTATGTTGTTAGTGCACTGTGCCCAACATTGGTAATAATTTCATATTACTTAAGAACTTACACTTTTGGGGTACTAATAAATAAAAACTGTGTAATAGATAAAGAGAGTTTAAATAATCTTCTTTTTAATTGTTTTACTGATTTTATTTTAACAAAACAGGTGGCATCATAACATCGTATCAAATGAAGATTGCACCCCAAATCGCATCGAAGGAAAAAGACGAAATTAAGGACCCATTGAACGAACTAGACCCGCTGTGGAAAATGAAGTAAATAAACGCATTCCTGAGCATTGACTGAAACTCTGGGCTCTACAAGCGAACTAAATAAAGCAAGGAAAGTTAATATTTGCATACATTCGTACTAAAAAGGTGCAACGGAAAAGCAAAATGTCGAAAATCATTGTTTATAAAATCAAATATTTTTATTAAACAAACCTTAAAACGATATAACAAAACATATTATACTAAATATAGACGTAATAAATTGGACATACATATTAAAAATGTTACATTAAAAAAAAATTTTTTTTAATCTAAAACTACAAGAAAAAACCCAACCTTATACCATTAAACATAAAACATATATACATACTTATGCATTATAAAATATTCGAAGCAAAAATTAAATAAAGGTTATACATAAAATATCAAATTATAAACTGAGTGCAATTATTGTGTACATTTATTTTTTAGCCAAATACTAAAAATCATAAAGATATGGGAGGTGGGCTGGTTTTCAATGAAACTCTTGCTAGATTTTCTAACAATAAGTATCGGAATTTTCGTTTATTAATTACAATTTTTTTTATTTCACTTTAGAGTATATTTAATTACACATATTAATCACATCGAAAGCCATGTAAGTGTTATTATTATTATTATTTAATGTTTGGACATATACAAAACTATTTTATTACGCGTTAAGAATATTTTATTCGATTTAATTTGTTGTAATTTTGGTTAAGCGTACAAGTTATTTATTCGAGCTTTTCCTTTTATATGTAAACATATAGATATTATCTTAATTATGGCTGTGTTAAAAATATTTATAAATTAAAAATTAAAAGGTAAGTTCTGCGTTACGTACATCTTAAGGATATTTACATATACTTAATTTTAAAGTCCGAAGTGGAATACTAAGGTATTTTAACTGCACTTTAAATACTATTTTCGTAGGTTCCAGTTTTATTGACCTCTAAAATTAAGCGTAATGGCTGGCAGTAACCCGGAAGAGGGAAAATTAATTCATCTCCGGCGTTAAAGATTACCAGCCCCCATAACGCTCAACTTGCTTTATGGAGTGAAATCAAACACAGCATACAGTTAAGCCAAACTCGCAGCTGGCTCACAGAATGTATCTTTAACTAATCGTGCTGATACCACAATTTGATAAGCAAATGCAAAGCTCGTATCGGCGCGTCCAGAAACACGTAGTGTTTAAGCACACATAATCCATCTCAAATTAATTTTGTGAGAAATTTACGTAAAAAGAGTGGGTAAAATAGGTCACTAGCTACAAACGTATCTCGAAATATATAAATGGATTTCGGCTAATAGTTTAATTATTTCCTGTTTTTAAACTGTATTTTTACAATAAAATCTAATATTTTTACAGCTCAGTTTATCTAACAAGTGATCTATTATCGAGCCTATATAGATTTTAGTTTATAGCTGTAATTATAACATACACATCTATGTGGTGTGAATATAATTTGTTTGGACATCCACACAGGCCGTACCCAGTAGAGAGTAGTAAATTAGTGGAAATGTAAATAACTAACCGCATTCTATGATATCTAGCATTCTCCAACAAAATGGAGCATAACTCTCAAATCAAGAGAATATAAGGTTTCCAATTAAATTCTTTAATGGGCCTCTTATGTGAATTTGATTTTATTTGTTCTCGAATAATTCTGGAATCGTTTTTCAGTGTTATTTTCGAATATCTTTCTAGACTCAAAAATAAGAATTTTCTAATGCCAGAGACTGTGATTTCTTATTTATCTAAATTATAAAAAAAAAAAAAATAGTAGTAGTTGCTTTGAAACGTAACTTCCACGACGAGGTCATACAAGAATGCCTAAGATTTTTTACTTGTGGAAATTCAAACAAACGAAATGTTTCTTGAGCCCTTCTTATCTGTAATTTTCTATAGTTGATGGTATTCTTACGAACTGCATAAAGCGCTTTGCAGATAAATTGAAAAAATTAGATGTTTTCATAATATAATAATAATTTAAGGAACAGTTTACAACTAGTTGCTTTTTGTGTAAAAAAATCCGTTTTATAATACATACATTTTTCTTAAATCAATAACTAGTTAATTATATGCAAGTCGGACATACATATTTTTTTACATGGTAAGTTTAAAATAAAATTTTTGCATATTGATTGAACCAGGGACGTAACGACTATTATACTAAAAATGAGGTAAAGGTCGTATTTAACCTTTAACATTGATGAATGCAAATATTTGTTGTAATTAAACCATTATCATAAGAAATATGTTTTTTTTTGTTCGTTTTACGGCTTAAATATGTTTTTTCAACAGGCAACATTTTCCACTGTGAAATGTTGCTAACGACTGTAATTCCAGATACTTTGATTTCACTTCTTGAAAAACAACTTAAAAGGGAAGCAATATGACGTAGAAGCCCTCGTTCTATTTTACTTACCTTGTTGCAACATTTTTCATGATTTATATTTTTTCAAGATTTTTTTTTTGGAAATTTTTCATGGTAGTTATAAACTGTTTGTTATTAGGTCTGTTGAGCACTTTATATACTTACATACATTAACTTTGTCCGGGGAACAAATGTTTGCATTAAAAATTAGGGATATAATATATCTGATATATATATATATATAAAATTGGATTGAAATTATGTCAAACACCGCAAAATATAATAATTTCATTAAAAGAATCTGAAATTAAACATTTAAAAAATAGGAAAGAAGTTACAAAGAAGCACCGCAAGATTCGAGCCAAAAACCCCACGAGAATAGAGGTACACATGAATGAATAACGTAAAAAGTACACATAATCACATTAAGGATAAAGGACTAACGGAAATAAATTCAAGTACAGTAATTTCCAGAAGCACAATCCAAATCCCAACAAAGTTTGGAAGTCGACTCGTTCGTCAGAGGATGAGGCACCAAATGTGCGTTCAAAAGCACTGACCAAAACATTTGCCGAAATCGGTACCTCTCGGGAGGTTAGAACTGATATCGATACATTATTGCGCAGAGAAAAACAGCTCGCAGATACTGTTCATGCCATTCCATTTTTTGTATTGCTTTTAAGGATACGAAGGTACTCCCAAACAGCAGTTTTTGGAGGCTCGGAAGGTTCAGCGGCATTGCTGCGTAACTGGATGTATTCCAGCGAAGGGTGCCGTCCTCCACGAGCTCCCAAAACAAGAATACTTGGGTTTTGGCATGTAACATGTCTATACCTAAAATAGCCAACAAACGACTTTTTATTTCCGACCGACATTTTACTCCGAACACTAACATTGGAAAGAGACTTAAGGACGAAGCCTATCCAACAATTTTTGTGGGGCAATATACAAATGTGGCAAGCGTAAGTGCTCCTTCGTTAGTGCAGGAACCAATGACGCGAGCAATCTCTCCTCCCACTAACCTCACATTTGAAGAGTTTGAGTATTACGGGGAAGAAAAACGCCAACGTCTTGACATATCCCACAGTGTTGAGGGACTAGACAGTGATGTTGAGACTGCCATAGCTAATGAGCTGGAAGGGTTTGCTATAAAAGAACGGGCGTATCAGAAAATAGGCCAAGACCTCCGGATGTCCAATAACGAAATGTGCATTACAATAGACATGCTCAAAAAAACAAATAGAAGCACTTAAGGGGGAAATTCAGAAGCAAAGAAGGGAAAAGAAGAATGATAGGGATGATTCCATAGTACCCCACCCTGGGGCAACGATGGAAGCAATTATATTTGCGAAAATGATAGTTGGGAGCAAGGATACTTGGTACCAGGCCGAGGAAAAGAAAATTGCTTAGAACATTTGCGATATGTCGTCGAAAGCGTATAGATTCATGAAAGACTACCTGGGATTTCATTTACCTAGCGAGAGTACACTGCTACTAGAGCGACCCATCCTATATATCCGTCCGGGCATTGATGATAAGTTAATGGACAATTTGCGGATTATGTGTGCCTGAATGCCTGAAACTCATCGCATATGCCAGATCATGTGGGATGAGATTTCCGTAAAAAAAGACTTGGCATACAACAATACGGTTGATGCTATCGACGGATTTGTGGACAGTTGAGAAGGCTGTCGAGAAAATCGGATTGCGGACAAATGCCTTTTCTTCATGGTGAAGGGTATTTGCAGCAACTGGAAATATGTGGTGGCATACTACGTGTCGAGGAATGGAGTCAGCCCGGAAGACATAATAACATATTTGTTTAAAAATATTGACGCGGCACGTAGTATTGGACTACATGTTAAAGTTGATATGTGCGACCAAGGCTCCCAAAACGTAAGTGCTTTCAATAAACTTAATATAAGCGAGAGTAATACAGGGTTAATTTACAATGGGGAGAAGATATACTTTATGTTTGACTACTGCCATCTCATAAAGAATGCGAGGAACCACTTCGTGAGTAAGCAAAGTGGAACAACACGGGATGGCATCATCACCGAGGCAATAGTCCAAAAGCTATATGATATTGACAAAGGCAACGACAACTATACAATTTGCACAAAACTTACTTTGTCTCACATAAACCCGAGTAACTTTGAAAAAAAGAGTGTATCGCGGGCTATACAGCTTTTAAGTAATTCTGTGTACGTCGGTATCAGAATGATGGAAGACTTGCACCTCTTTGGACATGATACCGCGATTTTAGACTCAGTCAAGCACACAAATATTCACTAAGCGAATGAATGATTTGTTTGACGAGCTTGATTAAAAAGCTTGTTTGACAAGAATCCATTAAAAACACCAATGAAAAGAGGATGCGTCGATAAAAGGGAAAGACTTTTAGACCACATTGGGTATTTGAAGACCATCAAGTTCTCTGATGATGACAGGGTTAAATGTGTCAAGGGATTTATATTGACCATAAAGTCAGTGATAAATTTTTCGGAGGACTTGTTCGTTTCATATCCGTCGTTGTCCTTTGTAATGCTAGGTAAATTAAACCAAGACGCTCTGGAGAATTTCTTTTACTCGATAAGGGCCAGCCCAGGGATTAATATGCATCCGACTGTGTTCGAGGTGCACTACATCGTGGCTCGACTAATGCCAATGAAGATATTGAGACATAATTTTGAAGGAAAGGGGAGCAACTGCGAGGATGATTACTACACGTTCCTGGATTGGAATCGGAAGCTGGTTATGTGATTTGTCTACAAATACTGGGGAAGGTAAACTGTGATAACTGCGCAGAAATATGTGTAAGCCTACTTTGGAACAAGAAAATAGTTCGGAGGCGCTTAAAGGGACGAAGAACTATAAACCGTACGAAGATTTAAGACTTGTAAATCCGTCTGACAGCTTCTTCCAAATTAGTAAGGCTCACATGAGCTGGTACCTGGAAATGTTCCGCTGTTCGTCGCACCTACCTTCAGTCAAAGAAAAAATACTACAGCACATTAAATATATGACGGACCAAAGTGTACCCGGATTGGTTCACGGGAACATCGGTTGAAATTGTTCAAGTTCATGATAACCGTGCTCCTCCATAAAGTGGATGGCAAGAACCGAGGAGCAAGAGGAACGACCGAAGCGGTATAATGCTAAGTTAAAAAAACTGAACGCGCCAGTCTTTGGTAATAGTTGTAAATATAATTGTTCATCATTGAGAATTTTTCAATAAATCGATGGATTTTAATACTGTTAGCGGGAATAAAAGCAATTTTTAATATCAATAAAATAATTGATTAAGTGGAAACTAATGACATAAATTCGTGGATTATTCATATTGAAAAATCTCTCTTTTGCGATATCTATTTTAATTTTTCGACGCTGATAAGGTGGTTGAGCGGTTTGAAAACTATTTTCAGACAAAAATCAGTGAAAGTTATTAAAACGCTATTTTTAGGATTTCACAAAGTCTAAATACTCGAATCAAATGACGTAATCCCTATCTCAATCAGTCGACGCGTTCCAAGGTTATGATATATTATATAAAGTATTCTACAGACGTACTTATAAACAGTTGACAAATGACAAAAAAAAAATATTTCTCATTTATATTGGTTATGGCGACCGAGAAAAAATATTTTTTCTGATATCGGTTAATATACAGTATAAAGGATATTTTTGTTGTTGTTGTTGTAACGACAAAAACACTACCCGAAGGTTTTGGGGAGTGTTGTCGAATTAACAGTATTAGCCATTTTTGTGTAAAATTTTTTCTAAAAACAAAAGTTAAGAATTATTTTCACAATTGCTCTTTTTTGTTAAAAAAAAATTATTCCATTAAAAAATATATATTCGATCACTAATTTGTATAAGGTTTCAAATATCACGGCATAAAAATAAACGTGAATCTTGTTTCAAAGCATGCGCCTTTACAAGTGTGTATATCTAATACATATGAATCTCTAATACAGTTCTGGGCATACTTATAGTAACACACACATTTTGACAAACAAAATAAAAATTTATCAATTTTAGAAGCGATTATTTTATCCGGTTCAAACACTAGGACAGCCGTTACTGAGCTATGCAACGATCATATGGAAGAAGAGACTAGTAGATACATATTTAATAAAGTTGCAGACCCACCAGACAAGCATCTTCTACCGATAACTGCCGCCAATTGGAAACACCAACGGCTGTACCGCCACATCAAATTCATAATTTTGTTATCACGAATTCTTTAATTCTCTTGGTATCATTATAAGTTATTCTTCCGTTGCTTACTTTAACTAGATAGATATCAATAAGAGGTGCTATAAATATGCAAAGTACTGTAAATTAAAATTCAAAAATGTACTACATATTTTATCTTTCGTTTCTCTATATTTTGAATGTATGCTACAGCACGTAGCTACACTATTTATCTGAATTTCTTACGTTTGTTGCCTCGTGTTCCGCCCCTTTTTTCCAAATCTTGTTTTTGTTCCATTTCTTCTTGTGGTGGAAGTTCGTTTGATCTATTAATTATCACTTTATAAATCAAATACTTACATTGTTGAACGATGACATTTATCAAATGTGTTATAAATTTTAACTTGTATTCGGTTTTATATTTCCAACGATCGTACTACTTGCTTTCTCCGACAATCAGCTATTTGTGTATGTCTTTGCTGGGATATTCACCACACCGCCATTATTTGTTTCCAAATCGATTTCACTAAGCAACGCCCAATTTTCACTATCGCTATGCACATGCAAACGTATTTCTTTAATAGCACCAATTTTCATATCAATATGTCCTTCAGCCACGCCCAAACCATCGAAAGCACCCACAATAAGATAATCATCCGTGGTGGAATTATATGAGCTCCAAACAGATGAATTGTCATTCAGTGTATCAGCTGGTAACACTTCAATGGTGGTATTATAAAAACGATCTGAAGGATGTTCACTATTACCACTACGAAAGAGATAATGTCGTAATAATGTTGGTTTTTCGAATATGAATTGCACCAAATCGCCAGGTTGTGGTAGCAAACCCCAGAAGTATGTTTCACCACGATATGCGCGTATTAGTAAATAATTTTTATAAGCAACTATATTTGAACGTACACGTGCCGGTGGATTATGCACATGAGGATGAAATGATGGCACTTTTGATCCAAATTGTTTATCTTTTAACTTTTGTACCTTACCCTTTAGTGAGGAGCTTGTTCCAATGTGCTGGAATAACGATGGACGATAGTGTAACCAATATTTAGCACGTTCCAAATTACAATGCTTTTGATCCTTATCGGAGCGACAAACTTTCGATTCAATAAAATAGAGTAATAACCAATCGACGGGTTTATCATTGTAGAACATTTGAAAGTACGTTATTAAATATGGCAATTCAGCTGACTTGAACATTTTACCAATGAAACCCAGTTGGCAGAAATCAAGTACAAACCATGATGGTTGATCGGGTTTTGTGAGTGCACTCTTTGTTATGGCAAATTTTTTCATCGTTGTTATGAAATGAGATTTGGCTAGTATGTCATCTTCGAGTTGGACGTAGAAGGTTCCTGCAATTGTGAAAATGGAATTAAAATGTTGTTTAACTTAATTCATTATACTTTATTTATAGAAGAAAGTCTCCAAACCCCTTCAGACCTTGACGGGTCACCCCTTGGCTTTCTACTATTCCATATTCTATGTCTGATCCTTTATTTTTTTATACTATTGGCATGTCGGGCTTATATTTTTTAAAAGTATGGGGTGTGGCTTCGCCTAATTTCTGAAAAATGGATATTGATCTAGTATTCGTACCTTCCAGTTAGGCCTGGAAGAAACATCGATTTAATTTCGATGCATTTCGAACATCGATGTGGGTTTCATAGCTTCTCTAGGTTTTTTAAAAATCATTTTCAAAAAAACTAAAATGTTCCTGAAAACTTAGTTTTAGTATTTATTATGTAGTATGCATAAAAATTTTATCGACCTGATGGCAATTTTCTTTTTTTTCTTTTTGATGATTGAAACCTGGTAGTAAGCTTAATGCCTCGCAAGAAACTTCTCTGCGAATTTGTGCATGCTTGCACTGAGTTCTAATTGTTAAGCCATTAATAATATTATCGCACATTAAAATGTAAACACTAATAGCGTACATTAAGCCCGAACAAGCTTATGGAACAACAACTAGTGGTTACCACTATTGAAAACTATTATTCTGTTATCGTTGGTAAGAAGTGCCACGTACGCAACTGCTATTTATCTCTACATATAATAAAATTGTAAATGATAACAATGATGAAAATCGGACTCAGTCTATTATTAGTTCTGAGTCGCAGCGAAGTGGGCCGGATTTACTAGCAGTAAATAAACATATTACTTTTGTGCTTTTCGAATCGAACTTTTAAGTGAATATATCGATTAATATTTTCGATTGTATGGTGAGCGGCAGGAGGTATATTTTCTATTCCATTTTTATTTTAATGGAAACAATAATTAGCTCCTAGAACAGTGAGATCGACAGAGGTAAGTGGGGTGGGTTTCAGCAGCGGTTAAAAATAATTTCCACAGGTTACAGAAGCTTTAATAATGGAGTATATTTCTTCAAAACCTGATCACCCAGTGCCTACTTAAATTATGGAGAAAACACTTGACCTCCGTGCTGCGTACGAGATGGTGAAGCTGATGTAATTTACATTCCATTGCATGACAATGACGAAGTGAGAATGGATATATTCAGGCCCAAAGAGAGTAAGGACCAGGAATTACTACACGCAGAGCTGTTCAAGCTTGCAAGTGCAGGCTACTTATACAGAATATGTATGGAAAAGTGCATGTCGGCTGTCGGGCTAATAATAGAAGATGCTCTAAATCGTCCGGAAGTATTTTTTGCAAAAACAACTAGTTTTAAAGCTGGTACTTCTAGGCTAAGAACGACATTGACCAACACCGACAGCTCCGTCAGGACCGAGCCGTTCAAGACCAAACGTACTTTCAAACAAGCCGACATCCTATAGTGCGTTTGTTTTAACAGCGAGTTGACGAAGAAGAGATGAACATAGTACAGCGAATAACATCTAATTTCCATCGGCAACCGGATTATGCCAGCAGAGGAAAGCGGAGGCCTTAATCAACAAAAAAAGAACAGTTGGACTGAGGCTTGAGAATCTATGGCTGTTTATTTTTTCTTCATCCCTATTGTAAGTGCCGATTTGCAGTAGAACAGACATTTTTCGATTGCATTTTATTCATAAATGATATCTTGATCGAATATCGACAATATCTTGATCGAACAAAAACTTCACCACTTTGAATGGGTCACTTAACTACAACTAGCGGGTTTCTTGTTTGTTTGAATTTTAACTGTTTTTATGTGATTTTTTTTTTTTTTCAATTCAAATAATTATTTATTTTATCCATTTTATTAGCACTTTGGAAATCACGTCAACATGCCAACTTTCTGCAATAGCTGTAGAAAGATGAAATAAATAAATAAGCTAATTAAGCGACCGGTTCGACACTTGCAATAGGTCGATAATTCATAAACACTTAGTAGCCTATTCTCTTTTCTGGATTGTTTTTGTTGTTATTAAAAGTGTAACCCTGTCGACACTGACATGAGGGGTGATTATTTGCAACTTACCTTTCGATTGCGCATACGACATCAAGTAGGCAAAATCCAAATTTTGTTTACTACGCCATTTCACACGTTCTAGTGAATCTTGCAAGGTGATACGCAACGTTTCGAAATTTGGATAATACGATGCCGATGGTGCTATGATATCGATTAGGCCACACTCAATATAAACTTCAAAATTCAATTCAACTTGTCTTGCGATTGTATGCACTAATCCTTCCTCAGATTCACCAATATAAACAATAATCAAAGTTTCATTTTGTTCCTCTTCATTCATATTTTCAATGAGATTTTGTAGAGTGCTGACCAAATAGGATTGTTTCTCACGCTTTACTGTCGGTATACCCAATACAATACTAACATCTGTACGACCCTTCGAACGTATATACGATGGACGTAACGAAGACGTATCATCAAGTAAATGTGGCAAAAAATTATATGATGTCGGCAAACGTATTACTGTTGATGAACTAAAACGTTGTGTTGTATGTGAATGTGTAGCATTTTTAATTAATTGTCGCGCTTCGGGACTTAGCGATTGTAAAAGGGTAGGCAAACCATTTATCGAAGATGGCATGGCGGATGTACTTGAATTGGTGTTTTCATTAGTACCAACACTCTCTCCAAATGGTAATGGTGCTACGGTGGCCATAGAAAATGCTGTTGTTGTTGCATTCGAAAGATGTATATATTGTGATAATATGGCAACATCTTCTTGTCTCGAACGATACATTGATTCAAGATATTGGAGACGAAAACGACACTCGGCTAATTGCTGTGACAGCGATTGTTCGGTGGATAATTCTGGACCCATAATGAGTATAATGACAATACAGGGTGTTAGTACCAAGGCGGTAATTGCCAATATACAATTTCGTTCACGTATTTTAAACATTTTCAATGCAGTTACACGTCGTCTGAATTTCGGAAGTATGAGTGGTATGAGATTGAAATTTTTGGCGCTATGAACCATTAAATACGAAAAATTGGAGTAGGCTTTTACTTAGTTGGATAAGCAATCACAGCTTACGTCGAAATTACTTCGCTGTTGTATGATTTGTAATTATAATAAATAGTATCCTTCAAAAAATTGTTTTATTATTTTTTTCATCAATTCACATTAAGTGCATTCGCTAGTGGTTTTTATTAATTAACTTATAAAGTATGTAGTTATTTTGTATTTGTTGTTTTCCGCGTATAAAATTTATAATGATACTTTAATGATCCTGCCTTTTATTTCATTGTTTAGGAGTTTTTAATTTCTTGGTTTTGTTGTTTTCGTTGCCAGATGATTTATTGTGTATTTGGTTTGATCATTTCAAAACATTCGATTTTTATCACTTTTCATCTTTGGATTATTTTACATAGTTAGCATTAAAAGCAGCCGACATAAATAACTTTCATAATTGCTGGTCTTGTTGTCTATAGATCGCTGGGACATAAGAGTTACTGCAAAGAAGAATTGAGTGCACAAACAAATAAGCCATTAGCTTTGATTGATAGTAATTGATTTGTAAAGAAAGTAAAATAAGAAAAACAAAATAGTTAACGTGGTTCTCAATTAAATGTTTATTTCAAAAATAAAATCTTGCCTATAATTAGATGATAAAAACGCCCACTCTAAAAATTTGATAGTTCAGTAAATAATGCAGATAAAAATCGTCAGTCAGCAAACAAATCCGTGTAATGGCCTTACCTATTTAAATTAGTGTCAGGCCGTCCATGTCAGATTCTTTACTCGTGTTTTAGTATGCAATGGCTCAAGATATAAGAAGTTTCCTTCCATTGATAGAGCTACTGGCAGAATTTAGAGCAAAATATTTTTAGCAAGATTTCGATTAAAGACCTAATATGGCAAAAAAAAGTACTAAGTTTGATTTCAGGCAATTTTCTCCACAGAAATTTTCGCTAAATAATAATGGCGCAATACAAACAGACATTGTACATGGCCTTTATCTCGTTGTCAGTTCCTAAATAATTAGTCTTACGTCCTGCATTTAGAATCAAGTGCTGTATTTCGGAAGGTAATACAATATTTTAGAAATAATGTAAGAAGTGCTTTTTTAGTGGTCGACAACCCTCGGAGTGTACTTTTGGCATGACTTCTCAGCAATTATTCAATGCCGGCATGAACATGTTTGCTGGAAGCAATTGAAGTACTGTCAATTTTCACCCTATATAAAGTTGAGGATGTACCACTATGTTTCATAACTTAAAAAAATTAAAAATCCAATGACTATGGACAAAATTCGATCTCGACAGGTTTCTCTATATAACAAAAACATATCAGAGCGAAGTTTTATATTAGTCAGAGACATAACTATTATAATAACTATTCATAAGTCCCAAAATAATTATTTCATTTCAAAATATATTATTTTCTGTTTTGAAAAATTATTATTTTGCACCAGAAAAAATAAAAATTATTCATAATAATTCTGTGACAATAAGCACAAACTACCAAACTCAAGTTTTTGCGAAAACGAGTTAGTACCACCATTGTGTTCTTCGTGTGAGGATCTATAATCAAACAAAATTTCACGACTTTTGCTCGAAAATTGTGGATTTTATGGACAAACAACATATCCCAATTCCATACATGTACACTACAATTTCAATTTTCAAAGCGCTCTACTGAAAACCTCACGAAAATGACTTTGGTAGTTTGTCCTTATTGCCACAGAATTATTAAAAGAATTTTAAGTGAAATAACAAAAAATTATTACTGGAAGTTACGAATTTTTACTGACTTTTTTTTTGTCAAAGTGTTCATTAAAGAAAGAGCGTAAGAGCTAGAAAGACTTACTAATCTTTACAAGTAAATTTCTTGCTAGTTAAAAATTTGTAAACTCAATGAATTCGCCGTCAAACCCAAACTGAAATATAATTAGTAAATATTTTTTTTTTTAATTTAAAAAAAAAAATGAAATAAATTTTAACTTGACATAAATAGATAGAAAAGGGAAAATAGAACAGTGCGTAAGTACTAAATTATGTGATAAAATTCAGTTTATCATTTTGTACCCGAATGATTAACCACATTTTTTGTTGGATCCCAAGTTGTGTAAATAATCTATTTAATGTTAATGGGGTAACTAGTTGTCGATATGGTAGAATTCATATACGTCGATAAGGTGGTATCATTTTTCTCGCTGCTTTGCCCTTGAATTTAGCCAAAGGAAACTCAATATATTGTTTTAGCACATTTCACTGTACTTCATTTAGGCCCGGTTTTTCAGTACAAGTTTAACTCAATTTGTCAGTTAAACTAAGCTTAAACTTGTTACGCAGTTTTTCAGTCAACTTTAAACGAAGTTTAAACGGCTTTCACCTTCACTGGGTCATGTTCTATTTTTAGCTTCAGCTTAATTGGACTTTATTGACAATGTGATTGTAAATAACTTTGTGTAACTTGCCTATTTTACGACAAAAAAACTAAAACAATATTTTTCAAAGACTTAAAAAATAAAAATTGTCCGAAATTATTATCGAAAGACTTTTCTTTTAAAAGACTCAAAAAAAATTGTTTATACATAATTATTATTTTGAAATAATAATTACGGATGACTCAAAAAAATATTTCTCAGTTATAATTATTACGAAAAGATTTTTTTATATTTGCCGAAATTTTTGTGATTTTTATGAAACTCAAATTACAAATAGTTATTAATTTTCTAGTATAAATCGCTTTAAAGGTAGTACATATAGGGGAAAGCTCTGGATGTTTTCCGTTTTTATTCAAAATTGATTACTTTCAAGAATACTCATCAGCTTGATGATGTTTGGCAGTACTAAATTGCTGCAGAAAACTTGTTGCTAAATACTTGAGCATGCTGTGGCATGACCAACCTCTAGCTGCTCAGCTATCAAAGTGTTCGTCTATCCGTCTTGCCACTCATCTTCCGTCGCTGTTTAAAATGGGCAAAATCGGATTATAGCCAAGCCCACTTTCTATAAATAGAATATTTTATTATGCAGATTGATTGAAATTGTGGTAAACAATTAAACTTTTGTAAATTTTTAAAAACTGGAGTCACGTCCCACTTTTCATTATGCTAATTTTACAATTATTATCAATCATATTTATATATAAAATAAGTGGGCATGTTTACCCCTGCGGGTTAGGGGTTTAGAACATGCCAAAGGTAGGCATACCGGTCGTAAGAGGCGACTAATATGCACAAAGGTAATGACGTGCAACTCGATGATTGATCTACGGATATGATGCCTCTCACCTCTCATTACCCATCTCCGGGGTGACATGACCTGGAAGGTTCCACTGGTCATACCAAGTCGCTACCACGACAGTCGGGCAGCACCGCAAGGGAGTACCGGAGCGTACCGGATTCATATCCGGACAAGGATTGTCAGTTCGACAGCACTCCCCAAAACCTTTGGGTTAACGTTACAACAACAACAAGTGGGCATGTTTCCAGTAATTGTGTATATCAAACTGCCAAAATCGGTTGTTAACCACGCCCGCATTGACGAAAGTCTACAAATTTATATTTCTATACGGGATGAAAGGAAGATCTACGAAACTTGCTCTTCGCGATACTTATTTAATCGTTAATTAAAAAAATTGATTCATTTTGGAAAAAATCAAGGGACGACCAATAAAGCCTGTCTGAAGCGGTACAGGAAAATTCAAAGACACGACAGTGTAAGATACTGCAATTGCTGGTCGTATGACGAACAAGGTTGTAAACTATAGTACAGTCAGTTCTAACGATTGACAAATTTTCAAATTAGTTCTGAGTTAAAAATATAACTTGCTGTTGTGCAAGAGGGGGAGTATTTTTGTCGTTGCAACAACAACAGCAACAACAGGGCCTCGACTCCCTTTTTTGTTTATTTGTGTGTTTGATGCGGCCTGTGCGGGGTTAGAATATAACTTTAACCGATTTTGGCAGTAATAATAAACAATTTTTTGCTAATAACCCGATTCCGATGACTCTGAGGCATTCTTCATTGGATTTGTAAAAAATTATATTATAATAATTAAAAGGAAGTATTAAGTATGTATTTCTCAATGCCTTCACATGTACATATTACGTACAAATGTATCTTTCTAGCCAGCAAATGAGTCCTATGTACATAAGTCATTAAATGTGTGTCTAGTGGTTATTGTGTGGCTGTTGCGCCAAAAAGCATTGTAAACATAAACTACATTCTTTGACTTTTGCAGTGTCTAGGTCATTGCACGACAGCCGCATGAGTGACTCACCCATAACTACAATGAAGGGAAGAAACTCATAACGTACTTATGTTTGTATGAAATGTCTCAGGGTCCAGCCAAAATAATCAATACTTAATTAAACATGGTAAATACCACATGGTTCGCTCCGTAGGTGGAACCTATTTTCAGTACATTACGGCACAGTCAAGCTGGGATATTTAAATAGGATACACTTAAGTACCAGTTTATTTTTATTTAGCGGTATTAGTAATTTAGTTAAGTCTATTAAGTCTATGATAATAATCTGACAGACTACATATAAGATATTAAAAATTAAACCATAAATAAAAAGAAATGTGTGTCTCTGAATGTATTTGGTTTAAATGAATAATATTTGGATGTTTGTGTCCTTTGCGTGTCCACATTTTAGTGTTTTATTCATGTCCAAAGTTTATTGCCCATCTCTATGAAGCTTTCATGTTAGGCCATTCAATAACTCTGGGGTTGGTGTTGTTTGTAGCGACAAAAACGCTCCCGAAGGTTTTGGGGAGAGTGGTCGAAAGTGACAGCTCTTTGAGGGATATGAACCCAGGACGCTCAAGTACTCCCTTGTGGTATTGCCCGAATGTCGTGGTAGCGATTTGGTATGACCAGTGCAACCTTCTAGGTCATGTGACCCCTTACGAAAGAAGGAAGGGGAGGATGGGTAAAGAAAGGTATCATATCTGTAGATCAACCATCGAGTTCCCTTTGTGCATATTAGTCGCCTCTTACGACCGGTATGCTAAATTTCAATTTAGAGTGGGATGTGACAAATTAGACAGGGTTACATTGAAATAACAGGACTTGTAAAACAAAACCGGGCCATTCCGATACGATAGAAGCGCCCGTTGTGGGAATGCCTCTCTTGGTTTATCATGGCCGGTACTTTCTGGGACCGAAGAGCTTTTTTAGATGTTTAGTATCATTAGGGGGGCCATACCACATGCGGGGAAAGTATTTGGTAAGGTGGAGTTCAGTCTGGATAAGTAAGAATTTAATCTGTTACAATATCCAGGACGGAATTGGGTAATGGCGTGTAACTTGATGTTGTTGTTGTAGCGTGTAACTTGATGGTGTCTGGGAGTGCTTTTGCCGTTAAAAGCAGGGTAATTGTTTACGGCCGCCACCGAGCGATAAAACACGTCCAAAAATTTCGGGAGATGTATCAAGAGACGCGTATCGGCCCCAGGAATCGTAATCCCGATCCGGAGAACAATTATTTTGAATAGTTTGCAAGAGGCTGATTTTCATTACGTGGACCGAAACACGTCTTTAGATACCCATATCGACATTTTTGGATGAATATAAGCACTCGGTGGCGGTCGTAAGCACAACAGCCGGTTCTACGTACCGGAATAACTCGGATTTTTACATCACCTGTCACCCGGTCGTAAGCAATTACCAAAAAGAGCAACAAAACCAATTGGGTACTATGTTGACTTATTTCTATTATTATTTATAGGTACCTAAATTAATGCAATTATACATGTACATACCTTTGCTACGTCGTACGTTTTCAGTTCTTTTTGCACAACGTAAAAGAAGTTTTTATCTTTAATGTACGGCGATTCATTTATCAATTTATTATGTGCAGAAATTAGAACACAAATTACAGTAGGAACTTCACTGGTTTTCTAATTTTTGTTAAAGATTACATTTTTGCTGACAACTACATGTGTCGGGCGTTTTTGTCCATTGCCGTCACCTTTTGTGGAAAAATATGCATTCAATTATATAAAAACAATGCACAAACCCTCATGATTTTGTCCTACTCTCCGCACATAAGATTTGTATTGTATTATCCCGTAATATGGTTGTTGAAAAATTAAATTATCTCCCAAATGTGTAAAAACAAATGTTCACTATTTGCACTAACAACATCATCAGTGATGCCATATCTAACTCTTCTATAAGCCCCTGTTTCTTGCTGAGTAATTTTTGTTTGGCAGATTTATCCAAGACAAATTATTGTGTGAGCTAGGCGATTGTTTTCCTTGGGTTAATCCACCCAAACCCGTGTAGTCGGAAGCGTTTACAACGCATAGAAGCTAAACACACATATATTTGAGCAACCGCAATTAAAGTCTGTGATTCAAAAAATGGTTTTTATGTAAATAGAATTTGAAATTCATAACGGTAATTGTTTCCTTTAGGAGACAACTGCTAAAACACGTCCAAAAATATCGGGAGAGGTATCAAACAACGCGTTTTGACTTCGGTATCAACAATCCGAAAGCGGATTTTCAATTTTTTGTTTCAGTGAAAAGTTATTTGCAAAAACCCCAAAAACTACCCAGGTCCGATCCCAAATAGGGGGCTTGATCCAAGGTATTTATGTGCAGAACACTTTTCTGAGTAGGCGGTCTTCGGCCGCGCTTCAAAAAAATAACCCTTAGCCGGTCCAACACCGGCTACGCGGTCCACAGTATTTCTGCGCAGAACACACTTTTTGCACTTTTCGGTCCACCCTAATCTGTGATTACAACAACCACATGAAAATGACAGAAAATTTTCAACTTTGATTGCAAATATCTCTTCACTGAAACAAAAATCCGAAAATTCGCTTGCGGATTAACCGAAATAACAAAAATAACCAAATAATACATGAAATAATTACAAATGTCAAAATTCGGAATTCCATCTTGGTTGCTTCCATACACATATGTATATGTAATACTTCTACCCCGCAAAAACCATAATGCGCCAAGCAGATACGATACGGCAGTACGTTGATAAAAATGACAGTTAAGTAGAAAGCGAGAGTTTGTGTGCGTAATGCGCCAAGCAGATACAGTACTTCGCCGTCGACGTATCCGTCATACGTCAAAATTTAGAACAAAATCTACTTTGCCGTATCCGTCGAATCTGTTGTAACGCACACAAACACACACATCCTACTTAGCTGTCAGTTTTTTCAACGTATCGCCGTATTGTATCTGCTTGGCGCATAATGCACCAAGCAGATACGATATGGCAGTACGTTGATAAAAATGACAGCTAAGTAGAATGCGAATGTTTCCCTACTAGACGAACCTACCCTGCAAAAAACGGAAATACTCCGTTTCATACTCCATAGAATACTCCTAAAGGAGTATCAGAGTACTCCAACACATATCCTCATTCATATAAAAAAGGTGGTCCAATTTACATGGCAATGTCCGGTGATTGGATCACCTAATCCATCTCGGAGTACTCCGTTTCTTAGCTTGAATACTCTATAGACCACCTACGTGAGAGTACTCTCAAAATACTCCCATGGGATTACTCTATAGAGTATTCAACAGCAAAGCGAGAGCGGGAGTAGGTGGTCCTCAAAAGAACACATACTCCCTTCTCGCTTTTGTCTAGAGTACTCTATAGAGTAATCTTTAGGCAGAATTTTCAAAGTACTCCAACGTAGGTGCTCTATAGACTATTCAGAAGCAAAGTAAATGGTACTCCGAATAGGATTAGGTGATCCAATCACCGGACATCGCTATGTAAATTGGACCACCTTTTTTATATGAATGAGGATAAGTGTTGGAGTACTCTGATGGTCCAACGTTTTTTACAGGGTAACCACACTCACTCATACATGCAAGCGAAAATTGTAAATTACTAACACACACAAAGTCTTCTGTCAAGTTTTGGTTTTCTTTGTGTATCTTCTCCTTTGGTATTGTGAGCGAAATGTTAGTGCGTCCCCTACTAGACGGGCCTAACCACACTCACCAATACATGTGAGCGAAAATTGTAAATTACTAACACACACAAAGCCTTTTGTCAAGTTTTTACTTTCCTTTGTGTATTTTCTTCTTTGATATTGTGAGCAAAGTGTAAGTGCGTCGTTAAAAAATTTATAAAATGTTTAACTAGGAGTTTTGCAGTGAAATTGCAACTAATACGCTAAGAAAAGTCAAGTATATAGTGCAAAATTTTGTTATCTACCAATTCAAGTCCTGGTTTATATATTTATGCACCAAAAATTTCATATTTTCAGGTAGACGAGCAAAGGAATTTTCAACTTGCGGCAAATGGAGTGAAATTATATTTTGTAAAGGTTTAGGCCCGGTTTTTCAGTACAAGTTTAACTCAATTTGTCAGTTAAACTAAGCTTAAACTTGTTACACAGTTTTTCAGTCAACTTTAAACGAAGTTTAAACGGAGTTTAAGCGGTCAAGTCGGCAGGGTTAAACTCTAGTTAACCTGTCAGCTGTTTTGCATATTTGATGGTTGTGGTTGTGAAACAATAAGCTGAACGCAATTAAAAAAGGACGATATTTTTATATTTAATTAAATACTGGATATATCATCTGCCGAAAGTGATTATAGTGATGCAGAAATTGGCGAAATGCTAACTATTACAATACTGAGGAGAGGCAATGGCGTTGAATATGTATACAAATATTATCTGTTGCCGTATCTAGATAAAGAAAAAACCAATGTTGCCGTATAAAAAGCAAATATTAAAAGCGGCCTTAAACTCACACTGAAAAACCGCTCTGCAGTTTAACTGGAGTTTAAATTTATGCCGAGTTTAAGCAAACTTAGTTTAAACTGAGCTTAACCAAGGACTGAAAAACCGGGCCTTAGTGGTATAAATATGTATTTATTGATGTTGTTGACTATTGTGAACGTGAAAATTGTGTTATTTTAAATTATATTAAACATTAAAACCCAAATCCAATAATACAAACAATTGTATTTTCATTGTTAGCTATATATGAAGTTTCCATCATTCATTACCATTAGGCCTGGCGCATGTTTGACTGTTAGCGCTAACCCAACTTTTCATTATGGATAATGAGAGTGAAGAGTGCAGACAGATGTAGTTTTACATGCGCTAGAAAGGGATGCCGTATACTGAACGTGTGCACACGGACAGCAAAAACATGGTTAGATTTGGCACACTGCTCTTCAGATACTAATTGAGAAAAATAAGCAAAAATAAGGCAACGCAAGTCAGGCCGAGAGGTTATCTGACCAACCATATAACTGCTACCTGTCTAGTAGGGATGGGAGGTTCTTAAAAAAAACCACGGATTTATTTAAGCTGGCAATACCACGCGCAAGGAAATTCGAAGCAAAGTGGCAGGGTTATATTTCACAAGTCTCCGTTGATTTTTCAGTGTACGACACGCAGTTAAAAGGAGAGGAGTTAGTAAATAACCATGAAGGTTTTCTATTTAAGATTGAGAACAAATAAAAATATTTGAAGAACTATTCTGTGCTAAAATAACATAACATATAATTTCTATTGAAACGAAATCTAAGGGATAAAAATCTGAAAAGAAAATTTTTGCTTCCTGGACGCCATTTAGAAAGTGAATACACCAATACCAAAGTAGAGTGTATAGTTTTGTGGAGATTTGAGAAAAACAAAGTCTCAAGTTGCGGTGAGTTATTACAACTCTGCGACTACACGTTGCTATTATAAATAAAAACATTTCCAATATTTTAAGCTATACAATGATTAATATCAGTTCATAAATGTGACCTCAATTGGATGGAACGTAAATTTAGAAGCTTAAGAATTGCTGAAAAAGACGGATCTGTAAATGAACACGACATAAATTACAGTAAATTTCTACGTTACTTATTAACAATTGACGAGAGAAAACTATTCGTCGAAATAAATTTACTCGCTATTGACTTTGAGAAAAATTGCGTTTCCAATTTTATTGCTTTTAAGATTGATTTTAAACAAATTTTGTGCGAAATAAAAAATCATTTTGTGCAAAAAGCCAAAGCAACTTAACAACAAGAACAAACCAACCATTTAAGGTTGAAGGTAAAAGAAATACTAAAAGGCGTGTACGAGTGATGGAAATAGCTCTGAATTCGGCCATTGCGTCGTCCACGCATAATCCTATATCAATAATCGGCGGAGGACGAACGTTTCCAGCATCTTCGTTATCGGATCTTAAGGATAATATTTGTAACGAAAAATATAATGTTGAACAAAATAATAACATAGCCGTTGGACATAGCATTTTAAATTTGTTTGGCGGGCCAACGGAACGTTGCAAAGATGAAGTGAATGCGTTAGCATCATTAACTCTTAAGAATGCACTAAATGTCAATAGCAGTAGCGATTACCATGTCCATGGTGTCCATAAGCTGCTGAAGGATAATGTGAAATTAGTCCAGTGCAACAATAGCGGCGAAAAAACGCAACAGCAGAAACATACAAATAATCATTCGAAATCATCGGAATTATTGGCGGCATTGAAAATAACAGCAAATAAAATAAGTACAACCAGCAATCATGCTAAAAATAAAACGAACAACAGCTTAAATGAATCAAGTTTATCATCATATTCATCTTCATCATCGTCTTCATCAACATCATCATCAGTATCCGCGACATCATCATCGGCGTCATTGGTTTCAACAGTATCTTCGTTATCACCATCAACATTGTTATCAACATCACCGCCAACGTCAGTTATCAACACCCCATCAGCAACAACAACATTAACAACGAACACTCCAAACGTCACATTTACAACAACAACGGTTGATGCAGGAGCTCCTGTTATACTAAAAAACTGTTCTATGAACGGAAAAGTATGTACTAAGAATGGTTCACAAATTCCGTCCGATATACTTGATGATTTGGCAAGTCGTTTCATTATTAATGTTCCCGATATGGAATTGAATAATATGATCAGGATTTGTTTTCAAATTGAGTTAGCACATTGGTTTTATTTGGATTTCTTCTGTGCTTCGGCGGCAGCTGCATCAGATTCTCAAAAAGTAGTGGGAGCCGAAGTTAACAAGAAGAGGAAACTTCCATCCTGTGGCATTAAACAATTCGCAGTACAATTATTTCAGGTAAATTTTAGCATTTTTTAATATATTATTATTTTTAACATAGTTTACAAAATCAATTTATAAACTATAATGAATAGGGCACCTGGTTACCAAGACCATTTGGTTCCCTGTTATGGAATATTCTCTTGTTGTTGTTGTTGTTGTTGTTAACAGTGCTTCGCCCTGCCCCAGATTGGACAGGGTTACACTGAAATAACAGCCCTTGGCCGGGTGAAAAAACCCGGGTCATTCCGGTGCGATAGAACCGGCTGTTGTGGGAATGGGAATATTCTCTTGTTTTGGCTTAATTCTAGGTTGTCTTAACTTAGTGCATTTTTCCAGTTTTGCTAAGTGTTGTGGTCAACGTTATGTTATTTCAAGACATTATTCACCAAGTTGTTTCAATGCAATGTGCATTGGGGTTGGTCAATGGTGTCGAACATGATGAACATTTCATCTGGCTATTTGCATTGTAGTGTTGGGATGTATTGAATAACATGGTTTCCACTCGCATTCTTGCTATATTTATACATTGCTCCGTTGTGAAGTTTATATTATAATTTGGTCTCTTTGTTTGCGGATTGTGTAACCGAGGGAATGAATTTGAAGATCTCCATATTTCTTGTTCTTCTTCTTGTATTTTGAAACAGTAGTTTGTTATTATACTACTATGGCAAGCCACTTCTACGGTTAATGGTAGGCATAGTGCTTCTTGGCTTTTTGATCTGCTTGTTCATTCCCTTTGGTTCCTACGTGTCCTGGGACACAGATGATTTTTATCATTTGTCTTTCTTGAGCTCTTGGGAAGTCTGGTCCATTGTAGTTAGCCGAAGCAATGTATTTTATAACACTTTGACTGGTGAAAACTTTCTACATTTTTTGATTAGAACCCACGTTTAGGTCATATTAAAGTAAATTCGAATTTTCTTTATTCTTTTTTTACAGCATATTCCATTTCTATGTGAGCATTTAGCATCAATCGATAAAATTTTAGATGATTGGAAGAATTACAAGTTAGCAGTGCCTACTTTTGGGGCGATACTAATATCTGAGGATCTCAATTTTTGCCTTTTAGTGCAATCATATTTTGCTAAGTGTTCATGGGGCTTTCCAAAGGGTAAAGTCAATGAAAATGAAGATCCAGTGCATTGTGCCACAAGAGAAGTAAGTAAAGAACTACCAGCTCGACCACAAATAAACGCACAGCGTGAATTTTCTGTAAAAAAGTGCTCATGTGCATATAACTTGTATGAGAGCAACCGAAATTAAGTTTCGTGCTTTAAAAGCTGATTAAAAATTGGTTTTGCGTGAAATTTTTTTGACGTTATGTTATTGAGATAAATTGTTTTTTGGTTATTTTTTCTTTTTTTTTGTAAATTAATTGTTTAATTCAAATAAGTTTATTCAAAACGGATACTACCTCCATTTATTAAAACCCCATGATTTTTGGACTCGGAAAAGCCACAGACAACTTTAATTTCGTTTGCTCATATATTTTTTCGTGAATGCTGATGTGGTTCAGCAAACACTGTGCGTTTATACATGTGCGAACCGTACTACAGTCATGCTTTTTTTTATATTTATTAAAATCAATCTAATTTGATTAAATTGTTTAAATAGGTTTATGAAGAGACAGGCTATGATATAACAAATTTAATAGTACCAAATGACTACATTGAGGCTGTTATTAATTATCAATATACCCGTTTGTACATAGTACGCGATGTATCACTTAAAACAGAATTCTCACCGCGTACACGAAATGAGATTAAATGTTGTGATTGGTTTCCGATTGATTCGTTACCAATCAATAAAAATGATGCCATATCAAAAGCCAAATTCGGTTTAAATGCTAATTCATTTTTTATGATTATGCCATTCATTAAAAGGCTAAAAAGATGGGTACATGATAAGCGCTCGGGTATAGATACACGACGTAAATATACTGACAGCGATTCATCATCAAATATACCAACAACTTTAATGGCAACAGCTGCAGTAGCTGCAGCAGCTGCTGTCGGTGGAACTCACAACTGTAAAAATATAAATTTTAATAATCAAAAGCAAAATAATGCACATAATAATATTAATAATAATAGTGGTAAGAAGATTAAACAACAACATACAAGTAATAAGTGTGATGATAAGCATAATGCCTTAAATGGTGGTAATGGAAATACTACAATCAATGGCAATAATAACATTTCTGAACCAACAACAACAACAGCTGCAAGTAATAAATGCGACAATAGTAAACGTTCTAAAAGACAGCGCCATAAATCTATGGGTGATTTGGATGGTATTAAATTAAACAATTTAAGTTCAAATATCGGTAATTCGAATGTGAACTCGAACACGTGTAAAAATGTATCTAACATAATAACAAAAACAACATCCACAATGGCATCATCATCCACTGAAAGTATTGTTGGCACTGACGAGTCTAGCAATTGTAAAACAATTGTCAGTCAAAAACGCATTTGTGGCGGCAGTGCAGTAAAACTTGTTGCTGGCGGCAGTAGCACTCATAATGGACACAATAATAGCAACCACAACAGTGTTGGTTGTATTTCGTCTAAACGTCAATTGTTTCATAGTCAGAGTCAGAATGGCAGCACTCAGCATGGAGAAAAGGTGTGTGCTATTTTTTTCTTTTTTAATATTTAATATAACTTCTCACTAAATATTGTTTTACATCAAGCTAAATCATATATTATGAGAAAAAGTAATAGTCCAATTTATTTCTTTTTAAGCTTATTTCTAAACAAAAAATTTAAATGTTATTTTTATTCACTGGCTAAATAAATATATCTATATATTGTAGATTGTAAGCTCCTTTGATTTGATACGCAAAGAAAAACAACAGCTGTTAAAGACAACAGCAGCATCAACAGGTCAATCTCAAGATAAAGGTACAAAAGCACAAAGGCAACCACAATTGCAAACGAATGTCGCTTCTAACAGTGGCCGCGAACGCGCTAAATCACAGGGTGATAATATGTGTGTTCAACAACAACCAAATTGTAATAAAATCTTTATAAACAACACCAATAATATTGGTGGCAACCCCAGCAAATATGGTGTACAAAAACAAACAACAATAACGGTTGCTAATTTAAATAGTGCAAACAACAACAACAAAGATAATATATTAAATAAATATAGCAATAATGCGATTATCAACAGAAACACTGCCACCAATACTGCTAGAGTTGTATCAAATCCATCACCATCTTCTGGCTATGAACTATTAGCATTTGCCGCAGAAGCCGCTACAAATTTTACATCACTGGCAAATCCATCGTGTTCTGTTCAACAGAAACAACGGCCGGCATCAGTATCATTACATTTTGAAACAATGCCCATACCGGCAGCTGGTCAACTAGTACAACAAAAATTGCAACGTATGGCTTCAGGCACGAATTTACGAATTCTAAAACGCAGTACATCGTTCCAAAAACAAATGCAATTAAAGCAACAACAGCAAGCAGAAATGCGGTCAATTCAACAATCGCAACCACAACAACGGCTACAAAATGAAGCAACACTTCAACAGCAGCATCAACAACAACCAACTACAGATTTGAAATTTAAACCCAGTTTCAATTCATGGACGAATTTCTCATTTACAAAAAATTTTATTGCAAATGTATTTTGTTAAAAAAGAAAATATGCATGCCAATGGACGCAAGTTAAAAATTGATTTGAACATCAAAACAGTAGTGTAGTGTATGCATGACTGGACAGTTAAAGGTCATGCGTAGGAAATATTTTGTAAAACAGCATTAAATATGAGAAGATTGTGGGTTCGATTTGAAATCATGTATTTTTGTTTATGAAAGCGCAAGGAAAATGTGAGGAAATTGTAGGTGTAGAAAAAAAGAAATCATTTGTACGAAATAAAAATTGGTATTGATAGTATTTGTAAATATTTAAAAAAAAAATGAGAAAATGCGAATTAAAGAACTAGTTTTTGCCTTTTCACGAAATATTTCCTACATTACTTTAACTGTTTTTGAACTTCTACAAAGTTTTTATTATAATAACTTAAAAAAATTTAAGGCAGGTTCTTGTATTTTCAGAGCGTCAAGTCAATATTTGTTACCTACAAAATACATTTAAGAAATAACATTTGTGACAACTCTTAAGTACATTAAGTTGTTATTTTAATACCTTAAATGTACTTACTACAAAGCTGCTTTATTTATTTTTATCCAACTTTTTTTTTTGTAATTTGATCAAGTTAAACACTTCAAAACTTTGTATCGAAAATGAAAATATACAGACGAAATTCAACTGATTATAATTTTTTTAGTTTCATATATATGCAATGAATGACTATTACTTTTCACTCATTATTTATTTTCGTTTATTTTTTAGCTAAAGAAACAAAAAATTATAAAGGTATCACTCTTTTCTAGTTTTGAAGGGGGTAATTTGCCTTCAAATCAATGAAGTTTTGCAAAATTTTTTTCTAAATATTGATATCTTTAAAGGAAAAGGTTTTTTTTTTTAAAAACAAATCTTATTTAAATTTGTTTTAAGGCAATTTTCTTCAAAGTAAAATTGTGTATGCGAAAGCTATCAATTTAATACCTTGTTTGGTTATGATATGTTAGAACCTCGCAACTTGGAGGAATCAATCTCTTTGAAAAAAAAAAATGCAAGTCATTTTAGATTATGTAAATGTAGAGTAAATGATTCTGCAGTTTAAGTTTAACCCTCTAGCCTCTTGGAAGTTTTAGTCATTGTAGAGTTTTACCTCGTTTAGATGTGTAAATGAAATAGCTAGTAAACGAGCTGAAGTAATACGACGCCTTTAACTGTGCTGAAAAAAAACTTTCAAAAGTAGCCATAAATTAATGGTGGAGTATGAACAACGACAACAAAACACCATCATTTCATTCCATCAACTACAGACACTTCTACATATACAAATGCCTTTTGATAATACAATAAATTTTGCTTTTAGTTTGTTAATTATATAAATTCAGATCACGAAAAAAACGAATGAAATGCAAAAAAGTAATCTTTTGTCCGTCAAGTGCACATATGTATATGCCACAAAATACCTATTTTTGTGTATACACACACAAGTATTTATGCATGTACATATGTATAAATGATATTAATTTCTCGGCGCTATTGCATTACTATTTTTATGTGGCAAAAAATTCATAATACCCCAAGTTATACTGCTTTTATTTTTCAAATGAATTACTCAGATAAACATAAAAATTTCTGACCGCTGGTAGTACAGGATCCGCCTAAATTAGCACATAATGTAAGTGTTAACACTTTTGACTCTTATATGATACCAAAACATTTGCTGGCAATGAAGGTCAAAATTTGAAATTGTACTGTAATAATTTTACTTTTTCCAATTATAAGTTCCTTCTTAGTCTTTAAAAATCGATTTATAAAATTTAAAGTGCAAAATTGCGTTACTATATGTATATCGAAAATTACTGCATTAGAATTACATGAAATCATTTGAAAGCAATCCCTTATTCTTAAATTTAATTTTAAGCTATTTCTTTCTGTTCTTTCCGCCTAGTAGTCAAAATAAAGTCAGTTTACAGTGTGACTTATTACAATGGATTATCTGTAAACAACAAAAGTTTTCTTTAAAATTGACTATTGATGGCACTATTTGTGTTAATTTTGGAGTTTGTGTTCGTACTACGACAGTCGGGTCTAAGCACCGGAGCAAAGCGAATTCATATCCGGCTAAAGGCTTTCGCTCTAGAAACACTCCCCCAAATGCGGGGAGTATGTTCTCTTTTACAACAGCAAAAAGAGAAATGGATAAGCGCCCTTGTTTTTCAACAGTTACTCTTTATTGGGATGCGTATGAAACTTTTTTCACATTTGAAAAAAAAAAATGTATGAAGTTTGACAGCTTCCGAATCGCATTGACTTTCGCATCGCGATACAGAGTAACTGTTGAAAAACATTAAGGTGGAACCGTTTTATAACATTTTTGAAATTTTTCAGTTATGAACAAAATTAAAAATTTCTTTACCGCCTGCATTTACTTTTACGTTTTGCCTCAAACAAAAACAAATGTGTAGATATTCATGCCTATTCCGATATCCAACGGATGTGCGGATCGATTTGTGAAAAAACCGTAGCGGATTTGAGTTTCAAAACAGAAAAATTTACTCAATCGATTTCCTTTAAATTCACCAGACTAGTCAACACAAGAAGTATAAGAAAACATCTTTATAATGTCTAGTTTTTAGTTTTAAAGAATAAATCCGCAACTATTTTGTCGAAAATCGATTCGCACTCCCTCCGCAAAGCGTCCGTCGGATACCGTAATAGGGATGATTCTTTTGTTAATTTTTTTTTTCGGAAATTGAATTTGAAATAATACATTGTTCGAAAAAAAAGATAATGGTTCTACCTTTTTTATTGAGGAGTAAACTATAATGTAGGCATCAAATGTGTTTGCATATTTTATTTTCTAAAACTTGATTAAATTTGTTAGTGCTCGTTGAGAAGTTGTAAACGATATTTAGGTTAATACGGTTATATGAAATTTTAATTGAGAAGATCATGAGGGTTCACCTAAGGCATTAATTATGAGTGGAAATGCCTCTTAAATCCGCATTACACACACTTTGAATCATGAATAAATCATAGGGAAAACATTTCAAATTCATAAAAACTGCAAACACATTTGATAAAAAAAAACTTAAAAAAAATATGCCAATACCTAATGCCAGTTCTTGAAATTCTATATTTCATAGTATTTTTTTTTTAAGTCAAATTCTAGCTTTTTAAAGAAAAAAAATAAAATTTTGGATTTCTAATTTTTTACTTGAAGTTAATTTTTAGTGCAGAAATTAAACATGTTTTTTTTAAATAACACGCCTGCAAACAACATTTTCCTTCTAAAATTGGTATGGGAAAATTTAGAAATTGTATACTATATTTGCGCCTGTCACGAATTTCAAATGAGAGGAATTCCCAAAAAATTGTAAAACAAATATAGTTATTCTTAGTAGGTCAATTGTGAGTTGGTTGGCAAATAAATAAAAATTTTTCACACTTTGTTTTTGTTTGGTTTTATAATTTTTGGGAATATTTAATTCACGTGGAATACATGATAGGACCAATTATATTTTGAAAGTTCCAGTTGGGATAGTTTTTTATTTTTCAATTTAATCGTGGAAAAAATTACCAATTATAAAAATCCTAAATTTCTATAACTGGCATTGGGTAGATTTGACAATCTTTAAAAACAAATATGCATGAAAATCTAAAAAAAAAAAAAAAGATAAAAAATATCACCTGCAATGCCCAAAAAACTTGTAAAACAAAAAAATAGTAAAAAAAAACAACTGATAACATGATAAAGAACATATTCAATAAACCAAAATAAAATTATTGTTTTTGACGAAGTACAAAATAAAAAAGTGACTTGCAATTTATTCTAAAAAAGTCGGAATAATATTTAATTTTTAATGTTCTGTAAAACTACTCGAGAACCAATTCTATTCGAATTTAATATTTAACTAGCATTTCCTTAAGTCAAACTATAATGAAAGACCTTTACATATTTTTATGACGATTCAAAACTTACAAAGCTAGATGTTAGAATTTTTATAAATTTGGCAATTTAAAAAATATCAGTAAAGCTGAAATTAAATTTCACTATTCAAAATGTATGATGTTTGCAATCTTTCCATTGATTTTAAGTATAGTTATTTATGTTGTGCATACGATTGTGAAATGCAATTGAAAATTAATTTCAATAAATCAATAAAAGCTACAAAAGTTATCCACAATGAACCTGTACATTACGAAGTACATACTTTTGTTGTAATTGAAAGTATTTCCATGATGGATTCTAGGGTCGAAAGACAATTACGTGATACGTCATTCGCATAAGCCAATTGGATTATAACACGTTTTAAGTTTAAAAATAGGCTGAATAGTATTCACAGTAAATATGAACCTCTTGGATTTGTTGTCAAAATATGAGTAAATGATCAATGTAGAATTTACGTTTTGTTACTCGTTCACGTATGGCATTATAGCGAATAAGAATACATGACTTTAATATATGTGTAGCTTTTGATTCTTATTCCGGCATCAATTCAGTTCAACTTCCACTAAATACTCGTACTCGACACTTTGGTCTGCCTTACATGTAGTACTTTTGTGTTTAAACAACAAAAGTAAGATAAATACGAAGTTATGCATACTTCATTTAATAGTTACAATAAAAGTGCAGCTTTCGTTTTGAATTGCATTTTTCAAACTACTAAATATGTAAGTTTCTTCAATAGCGCAATTTATATAAACCTCTTAAATTTGTATGGAAAATCTAATTATTTCTAAATCTTTTACAAAAAATTGTTTAATTTTAAAACTAGATGAGGAAACGGCCTTCAAAATTTCATTTATGCAGAAACACATACACATACTATGTCGCAAAATTCAAAATTTTTGTAAAATTTTTTGTTTCGACTTTGATGAAGTTCGAGCACTCAGACAAAAATCGATCATTTCCACCTATTATGATGAATTCAATTACCAAAGTTTCAACAACTCATAAATAATCAGATTTTAGGATTACAAAGCTAAATTTAACCAAAAATGGTATTTATACAACAACACTAAGATCCTTTAAATTAAAGGTTCAAATTTGCCAACGAAAAGTACTTACATAGATTGTGATAATTTGTAAAATTCAGAAAATAAATATAAATTACTTTTAGGTTTTCAAAAATACAATAAAAAAAAAAATATTCATAAAGAACTAACTATAGACATACACACCATATTCAAGACTCATCATGATCACAATTACTATTTTACACTAGTTAACAATGCCAGTCACCCAAACATATTTGAACTCAAATATCGCCACTTTGTTCCTCGCTGCCACTGTTGTTGCAGTTTTAAGAAATCTTTTAAATGTACAAATTATCTACTATTTTTAAGAAATAATATTCAATTACATAAAAAAAAAATATTTTTTAACAAAATTTTCGAAAATAACTTTTTATGTTTTAATTTTTTTAAATGTACAAATTACGGCTTTTAGCAAACAAAATTGTATTTAAAAAATGTTAACAAGGATTTTTTCGAACTCGTCAAATATAAATTTTTCGAACACAAAAATTTATTTTTAATGTTCAAAATACCATTATTGCCGTATGAAAATATATTTTAAGGCAAGTTTAAAATTGTTTCTTTTTTTTTTTTTTGAAATTTCGAAAACATTTCGAACATAAAAGTTAATTTTTAAAGTACAAATTACTAATTTTTACAAAAAAAATTTAATACCTAAAAAATTATTTTAAAAAATTACTTTTCGAACAAACAAAAGTTTTGTGTAATTAGATTTGTCAAACAAGTTTACGAGCTTTATATAGTTTATAATCTTTGCGAAGTCTTACATGTTTATATCAATTGCAATTTTTTCCATAAAAAATACTTCAATAATTTTGAATAAAAATAAAACTTTTTTATTTTGTACTTTCGGAAAAAGACATCCACCAAACAAAATATGAATGTGTTATTTCTTTGAATCCAACGTTAGGATTTGATAACAGGCTAAGCACCGCTGATTTTGGGGGTCATCACTAATTTTGTAGCCAGCGTTATTGAAGCAACATTTCGTCTAACAGGTCCTTCGCAGGTGCCTCCTGCAGTAAGGCTGGAGGGATGCGTAAGGGAATTTAGAGAACGGCAAGTTACCTTTATTGAGTTGCATATCACTAAAACTTGCGGCACATCGCGACCATCGCTCTAGTTCCGGTCAAGGGTTTGCAGAAGCGGGTCATGGTCGGCCTAACCTACCTGAATTTCCCAATCAATTCAAGTCCGGTCGTTAATGTAAGCTTTATTTTTTAATAGAATTCCATTTTAAAAATGATATTCAAATACTTCTATGGCCTTCATCCATATCATCAACTCTGACCACAATCTCATCAGTCGGTTATTTTGGAGCATCATAAAATCTTGAAAAAATTATAATTTTTAGTTACATCTGTTTACAATAAGACGTGCGATATATATGTAGTATATTATGTACATATATTTATGTCAATAATTACGATTATAGAAATACAAAATTCATTTCAGCAAAAACCATATTTTTCTTCAAAATTGTGGATTCCCAACGTTTCGAAAGTCATAGCAATTCAACGAAATTTTTCCTAATTCAATGTCTGTCGACAAGCGCATCATTCTGCAGCAATTTATACAGACATGCATACACGACAATTGGTAATATTCGATTTTGATGAAACCGTTTCGAGTGCTGGAACTATGCGTCAATTATTGAAGATGGTACCAGAATATAGACGGCCATCGCAGTATGATTTTGCAAAATATGGATGGATTGATTATGCTAATCGTACATTCAAGGAACTCCATGCAATGGGATACTCAACACAGATATTAAGCAAATTTCTTTGTTGTATACCACCCATGCCAGGTATGGTGAAATTTATAAAACATTTGTGGTGGTCAAGGAAACCTAAATATGATCTTATAATGATAAGTGATTGTTACCGATATTTTATCGTTGATTGGTTACAGCAGCATAACCTTTTAAATTGTTTCACCAGTATTTATTGTAATCCAAGTAAAATTACCGATTGTGGTGAATTAGTTGTAAGCGCTTATCATTGCGCTAATTGTCCATATGGTCCACCAAATTTGTGTAAACGGCAGGTGATGAGTGAATTTATATTGATGCAACAGTATTTTCATATTAAGTATGAACGTGTGATTTTCATCGGTAATGGACGTGATGACTTTTGCCCAGCACTGAGTTTGTGCCCTTGGGATCTTATGTGTGCACGTAAAGATGATATTTTGGCAGATAGAATTGTGCAAAATCGTAAGAAGTTGAAAATTAAGACAGAAATCTTTTTGTGGATTAATGGACATGAATTGTTGGAGAAGCTGGAGCGCAGAAATTGCTAGTGTGCTTTGTTTTGAAAATCGGCAACCTTATTTTAATGTACACGGATATACGTACATACATAAGACCGAATTAAATAAACTTAAGTATGATAAATATTAATGATTTCTTTGGTGAATATGAAATGGTATCTATAATAATTTTGGTCCAATTTTTGTAAGTGTAAGAAGAAGGAATGGACCTATCAATAGTACACCGAGATGATCAGGACGATGTGCTGACTCGATCCACTTGTCTGTTTGCATGCAAACGAGTCCTTCAGTATTACATACAGTTGTGTTCAATATAATAGTAGTGAAATAAAACTGAATATTGTTCGACGAAAATAAAGAAGCTGTGTTTTTAATAATTTTCATTTAAAACAGCGAATTCCATAACAGAAACCAAATAAAAAAAATTTCAAAGTTTACACAAAGTTAATTAAACTTTTAAAAATTTACATCAACATTTCAATATTTTTAAGCAGAGTACGCAGTTCAGAGTACGCTCATTCAATTTTAGCATAACAATGTGTAAGTTAGACCATTGACAAAAAAAGTTCTGAAAATTTAGGGAAATTTTTGAGCGAGTTCTAACTTGCACAATATTTTCTAGAAATATAATAGAATATGCCCGAGGTAGGTATGCCTATCGTATGAGGCCACTAAAATCCGCAAAGCGTAATGACGTGCAATTTGATGGTTGATATGATGCCTCTCACCTCTCATTACCCATTTGACATGACATGGTTGCACTGGTCATACCAAATCGCTCCTGCGTCCCGGATCCATATCCGGCAAAGGACTGTCACTTCCGACAACACTACCCAAATCTTTCGGGGAAAATTCTTTGTCGCTGAAAACAAAAACAACATGTAGCAATATATAGGCAACTGTCCTCTCGGTTTTACTTGTTCTATTTAAAGTCACGACTGGTATTTTAATTTATTGATTTCGATTTTTTTTTTACATATACATTCAAATAAAGATGCATCGAAATGTAATCACTTAAGTACGCCAAAATATACTCTTAAGTTCTAAGTTTTATTCTGGTCCAATTTCGCCATCAGTTCATAACCATTCGCCCACAAAAAGATTTCCGGTTTTATATGAATTTTTTTACGATTTTCTTCAATTACCTTTTCCAGCCAAGCGCCTTTACGTGCGCACATAAGATCACAGGGACGCATACTCAACAATGGACAGAAATCATTTTTTCCATCACCAACGTAAACCAAACGATCGTAAGTGATACGCAGATTCCGTTGCATCCGAAGAAACTCCTCGATTATAAGACGTTTACACAAATTTGGTGGACTGTGTGGACAATGAGCAAAATGATAAGCGCTCACAACTAATTCACCACAGTCGGTAATTTCACTTGGATTACAATAAATTCCTGTAAAACAATTGATTATTTTGTGCTTGTTTAACCAATTGTTGATAAAATATCGATTACAATCACTAATCATAATGAGATCGTATTTCGGTTTTAAGGAGTAACACAAATGCTGTATGAACTGCACCATGCCTGGTATAGGGGGTATCATACAAATAAATTTGGCCAAAGTCTGTGGTGAATAACCCATTGATTGTAGCTCTTTAAATATTCCGTTAGCATAGTCGATCCAACCAAGTTTCGCAAGATCATATGTGGGTGGACGTCTGTAATTTGGTAAGAATTTCAATATTTGTTGTAAAGTGCCCGCACTAACAACGGTTTCATCGAAATCAAAAATGACCAAGTGACGTGAAGACATTACAATTTGATTATTCTTTTACGTCAGATCAGCGAAATTTTCTAGTTTTTATAAGAATAAGATATCGAAAGTTATTAACGATTTTAAAGTTGAATTTTGTGACTGGAAAAATATGTTTTGCCTTTTTTCGAATTTAAATTTGACAATGTCTACCAAGTCTATCCAAATGCTTTCAGCATAGGGTATGTCGTGATAATAGAGAGGATAACAAGTTTCGAAAAAGGTTAAGGTATAGACGAATAGTGAAAACAGTGACCTAATTCCAGTTTCGAAAGCAAAAGTCTGTTCGAAACAGAGCTGTTAAATAATGATTACTAATCGCAATGATTACCGGTTTGATTAATTACTTTTTTGTAGAATCCATTTAATGATTGATAACCATTAACCTTCAAGTTTTAATGATTATATTCCAATTAATTCAAAAAATAATCATGCTTTTTTACGATTATTAGAAAAAAACAAAAATATCCAAAAAATTTAGTTTTGATTACTTTTGATATTTTTGATTTTTTTCAGTATTGTTGTAGAATCACATAAATATACATATCAACAATACTAATATAATAAAAAAAAAATATAAAAAAAATCAAAAGTAATCAAGGCAACTTTTTTTTGGTTATTTTTTGATAATTTTTTAATTTTTTCGAATCGTAATCAATTATTTATTAATTGCCTTTTCTCGAAAAACAATTAAAACAATCATTACCAATTTAAACGCCTTCTAATTAATTGATTACTAATTACTAATCAAATTTAACAGGTCTGGTTCCAAAAAAAAAAACGAATTTGAAATAGTCGATATAATGAGAATGTTCGATAAACAGCGAAGAGCAAAATATGGAGTATCGTTAATTCATAATAGTCTTAAGCAGCCCAGGTGTCACTGACGAAACGCCAATGACTGGCGTATGTCTACAACAATGAAAGACTTTCTTAAATTTTCATATTTATTAATTTCAATATTTTCTTTTTTAATTTTAAATATATAGTTTAATTTAATAGTATTTATACCTTTAATATGTTTCTATTAATTACTTTAATTTTACTTAATTGATGATTTTTATTATGTATTCATATAAGGATATCTGATGAAGATGTCTTTTGTATAAGTTTTTATTTTCAATTTAAGTATTTTCCATAAAATTTTACATTTATTTAACTATGTATATATTATGTATGTATGACTATTTCTATGGTAATACAATTTATTTTGTATTTATACAAACATATGTATGTATGTTTATTTTGCGCTGAAACTGCAATGAAACTTTCATCTGCAAGCAGATATTTAGTTAGTTTGCTCAACATTTATGAACTTTTAACAATCACGTATGTATAGTTTTTTAATTAACTTTGAAGCGAAAACATTACATGCAGATAGTTAAATGGGACAAATGGTTGAATTTCGAATATTGAACTGCCACATAAAAACTAGCCCAGCTTGTAGGTGTAAACACATCTTTGTTAGATTTTGGCGAAAACATGACTTATTTCAGACTAAAATCGGGCTAATGTTACTGAGTGTGCACAATTTTTTTTTTATTCAGTGGGGTAGCATAAAGTTCTGTTTATTGCATAAGGCTACTAACAAGATTTCAAATACTGAGTAATTCCATGTCAAATTGTTCACTGTTTGGAATCGAACCGTCACGATTCGGATGAATGTTGGTCTCAAATTTTCTTCTACGAATTTAATTTACTTTTTAAATTCAAATGTTGGTTTTCCTCAAAAATATAAATTTTCGCAACATGCCAAATAGTTTTTTTTCGCGATTTCACTTGATTAATTTGTTTAGACCAGACCTGTTAAATTTGATCATTAATTAGACGGTTTATTTTATTTGGTAATGATTATTTTAATTGTTTATAAAGAAAAGGCAATTATTAATTGATTAGGATTATTGTTGATATGTATATTTATTTATGTGCTTCTACAAGAATATTGAAAAGTCAAAAATAATAAAACAAAAAATCAAAATAATCAAAAGTAATCAAAATTATTATATATATATTTTTTAATAATAGTAAAAAATCATGATTTTTTTTGATTATTGTGTTTAATAATTGGAAAATAATCGTTATAAATTTAAACTAATGGTAATCAATTATTAAATCGATTCTTAACAAAATAATTAATCAAACCGGTAATCATTACGATTATTAATCATTATTTAACAGGTATGGTTTAGGCTCGACACTTGATTTTGCTCAAAAAAACATTTTTACGTAAATGAAAGAGAAATAAACATTTTTTATTTTCTTTTATTTTAAAATTTTACTCTTTTAGAAAATTCTAGTTTGACCAACCATATAACCAAAATAATGCATATATTTTGTACAATACCAATCGGAAATGGTTTTAAACTTGTTTCTGGATATACATGGAAGATATATGGAAGTTAACTCCAATTTAAAATAAAAGCAAATTTTTAGAAAGATTCATCCAAACCGATTGATCAAAACTCCGCCAAGTGAATTACAACTATTGGTGTATGTATTTGGCATAGAGTTCTCCTTAGGTATAAATAATCTTTTCAGTTGATTTATATAAATTTTGTGATGGAGAAGTATTTATCAAAAGCAAATGCCTTAAATATTATATTTTTCAGAACTCAATAAAACTTTCAAAATTGAAATTTTTTATTATAAATTACAAAAAAAAAACATGCAACAGAATACATATATATTTAAGTCTTAACGGTTTAACAAGGTTACAGATCTTTAAATTTCATAAGAATTAACACTTCGTAAGCCAATTCTGTAACTCGAATCGAAATAAAGTTGCCCGAATAAATATGAAAAGATACATTTTAGTTACAGAATAAAGCTCATGCGCAAATGGAATGCCAAAAACGAGTTACATATTTTCATTACCAGTACAAATTCATGAGAAAATTTTTTTAAATTGTTAGCGCAAATCAATATTTAACTTTTAAGCAAATGAAATAACATCTGTTAATGTTTTCTTGTATGAAATTATATGTTAAATTTCAGTATGTTTTAACGTGATGCTTAAATTTAATACGCTTACTGTAAAAGAAAAAAAAAATAAATAAAGAAAAAAACAGCTGCAAATCAGTACATACCGTATTACAAACTTTATTATGTTAGGGATAATTCCATGTAGAATCAAGAAGTGCTTGAAATGGATGCCTTTCGATTTGGTTGATTTGTGATTACAATTTTACCCTTACTGGGTTGTGTTAAAGGTCATAACAAAAAAAAACTCCGAAGTTAAGCAGCACTCACACTTTACAAGGACAATACTAATTGTGGCGGTTCACAATTAAAACTCGAAGGTTCTTACAGAGAAATAAAATCTTAGAGATGAAAAATTATCGATGTTGCTACTAATGTCCTCTATCTATCGATGCTACTATCTAACCCAGTGGATCCATTATAAATAATTAATTATATGTGCTTTTTTATAATTATAATATAATTATAAATAATTAATTATATGTGCTTTTTTAGTGACGAATTACAATTCTTTTAACTTATTTTGATTCGAAAAATCTTTAGTTAACCACATCGTTTGTATTTTACTAGACACCTCGATAGTAGCGATATATCCATCAAAAGTACTTTCACTTGCCAAGAGCGAGCGCTGCTTTCTACTTTTTCAATAATAGTAAAGTACCTTCTGAATCTAATTTGTGGCTGTTCGGACTTAAACTAGCAAGTTTTGACACCAACAAGTAAATTTGTAATGTACCTTTCCTATTTGCTAGTTTCGGAAATTGTCAATCAAGAGTTTAAAGAGCTTTCTGAAAAAACGCCTTCAAAACACCCCATAGCATGGGATTTCCTAGCCCGAGAAGACACGTGCGAGCCCGAGGTAGATACCGGCAGGGTTTATGGCATTCCGTTGACAACTTGCAGTCTGCTCCTGGACAGATGGGCCTCGGATCAGCTAAGCAAGCGCTGGGCTGATACAACCTCTTGTCGGGTATCGAGGTCCTTCTGTCCAGTAATAGACTCTAAGCGGCCGGCGGAACTGTTGGGATTCTCCAAGTCACATCTGTCTATGGTGATTGGAGTGCTGACTGGGCACTGCCCGACGGGGTTGCATGCGGTTCGGCTGAACATCCTAGAGAATTCAAGCTGTGTCAGCTGCATGGTTGAAACACCAAGCCACTTCATGCTAAGTTGCCCAGCTTTTGCTAGGACAAGGCGCAAATACTTCGGTCGGGATGTACTTGACTATCCAGAGGAGCTCTCCGGGATTGAAGTGAACCTTATCCGGAACTCTATGGCTGCCACGCAGGGTCACCGTTAGCCAACGTGGTATCACAACGGACAGTGTAAGTGTCCAAGTGGGCTGCCCCTTTGAGCGACCACCACCGTACCTAACCTAACCCCATATCAGCTGCAAATGTATTGGATTTTCGTTGGGATTGGACGTTATTCAAACAAAGTTCTGTCATAGGGCAATCTTCCATTCAACCGTCGATATGAATTTTTAACTTGAACTTCAAACTAGCAACATTTTAGCATTGTTTGCTTCCAAACTATGTCGACCTAACTTCATGATATAGTGCAAGGCTCCGACCACAGCAGGTCCATCTCGAAAGGGATCCATTCCGATCATTGTTTGATTTAAGTGACTTATATGATGATTATGATATTTAGCAAGCTAACAGCTAACATAATTATTATTAAAAAGAAAGAAAAAAAGAAAATCGAAACAAAAACCAATGCAGGCGTCACTAAACGGGGCATAGTTTGTTGCAGCGAAACGCAGCGAAGCGAATAGCATTTTCGGCGCTATTGACTAAGTCATCATCATCCTTCATAGAGTTTTCTCACCATAGTTTTTTTTTATTAAATCTCGTAATTTATTGCAGGCACCTTTTATTATCAACTGCTTTGTGTACAGAAACGCTTTCAAAGGTTTTCGTTTATTTTCATTATTTGCTTTGTGCTATCACACATTGCTATCGGTGCCCACAGCTCCAGTAAATGAGAACGGTTGTGCATTATTCACAATGCTTGCGCGATCGCTTACTGTGGGTGTTCCCGCTAAGCCTGCTTGTACAGCAGCTTGACGCATTTGATCGGCGGAAGCCCTAATGATGAAAGAGAGTAAAAATTAGAAAATAAATATATTTTTTTTAATTTTATGATTTTTACTATTTATTTTAACTAATATTTACTACATAATATAAATATGCATGCACACAGATGTTTAAAAAAAATAATGAAAAATGTCTATTAAAACAATTATTCGCGAAAATGCTTATCGCTAAAAATATATATTTGATCACATCATTTATTTATTAGGGCTGTGCGATTAATCAATTGAACAATTTCTTCTATTCCTGATAAGCAGCTAAATTTTCTGATTAATCAGGTTGTGATTACTCATTTTCCTGAATAATCAAAATAATTAAATCATAACTAATCAAAATGTGATTAATCAGGAAATTAATAGATCTTGATTGTTCTCTGATTAATTCATAAATTAACTTTGGTTAATTGGCAAGCTGAATTTATTGATTAATCGTAAAGTGCACGAAAAGTATGACAAATTAGAAATACCATGAATACCTAGTAAAATATACACTATGATCAGACCTGTTAAATAATGATTACTAATCCTAATGATCACGGGTTTCATTCATTACTTTCTTGAGGATCCATTTAATAATTGATTACCAATTACTGTAAATTTTTAATGATTAATTAAAACAACAATCAAAAGAAATCATGATTTTTTACGATTATTAAAAAAATCCAAAATAATTAAAAAAAGTTATTTTGATTACTTTTTTTCAGTATTGTTGTAGAAGCACATAAATATACACATCAACAATACTGAAAAATTTAAAATTATTTTTAAAAAATCAAAAAAAATCCTAAATAATTAAAATTATTAATTGATTACGATTAGAAAACATCAAAAGTAATAAAGGAACTTTTTTTTGATTATATTTGATTATTCTTGATTTTTTTTTGAATATTTCTGATAATTAATTTTTTTTTCTAATCGTAATCAATTAAGAATTGCCTTTTCTTGAAAACCAATTAAAATAATCATTACCAATTAAAAAATCCGTCTAATTAATTGATTACTTATTACGAATCAAATTTAGCAGGCCTGACTATGATATTCTACAGCTAAATATCAAAAATATTCATTGCGGAGGTCAAAATTATTAATATTACTATTGTAGCATCGACCTGCTTAATCGGCGCATCCATACATAGAAAGGGGCGTGACGGACCAACCAGGGTTATGCTGATGTCGAGAGTCCTTTGCAAGATATGCCGGTGCAAGCACCTTGTGGCACCGTGGTAGCAATTGTTGACCCCTCAATAGGGATCGATGTCGACTTTAGTCGCTTCTAACTAACAATGGTACGTAGCACCATCAAGTACCATTCAAGTGGTAAAAAGTGTGGAACAAAACTAATCATGTCGGTAAGAGAAATGCTGAGTTTTACGTTCCAGCGAGGCAACAAGTACAAGCTAAGTCGATACAAGATAGATTGACAAAAGCAAGTTTGAAGCCGAATGTTAGTTGGCGTCCCAAGGCAAATATGAAATTATACGACGTTGTTGACTCAATGCCTCTTCGTACTAAAGAATAAGATTCATGCAACTAAATACTACTGAAAGTAATATAGACAATACTTAATGTGAAAAGAAAAATTACACTTTCGTTTTAAATAATAAGGCTATATATACTAGGTCTAAGTTGTACATATAATTTTTGATACCACTAAGTTTTTGACAGTGTCTTATTGAAATAAATTTAGGCATTAACGTTTTTAGAAAACAACAACATCAATGATTGTTTCGAAATTCTAAATAGTAGGTACGTTTTAAGTATGATAAAATCACAATACTACTTAATAAATGTAGTCAACTAAAGCGCAGGTATAAAAAGAAAAACTTAAGTAACTATATCATGTGAATAAATAGTAAACAGGCTTAAGTAATACTGACAGCCATATTCTGATGAGCTGACATTACTTGTAAAGTTGTTTGAATCACGTGTTTCATTTGCAACAAAATAAAAAGAAAACAAAAAATATTAGCGCTCACAATTTTGGCTACTAGCTTACAAGCGACAAGGTCACATTTGAGAAATTTAAAATATTGAAAAAAATATATATTACCCAAAAAAACCCGCGATTACTAGCCCACATTTAAATAAAATCGTGAATAAAAATTCTAACACGTATTGCTCGGACTTCAGAATAGGGCTGTCTATAAGAGTTCGTAAACTACCGTTGTTGTACTATCGATGATGACGTACTATTAATATTATGCGCATATACTATTTGGATCCTAAATAAATTATTTTATTTTACATCGAAAGAATGGCATTTTCTTTAAGTAACAATGCTAACTGCTTTCTAATAAAATTTAGTCTGGAGCGCGTTTCGGCATTTTGCCACCTTTAGTGTAATTAAAAATGTATTGCTTTTGGCTTTTTAAAAGGGAGTAATTAATTACAGTTATGCATTTAAAAAGCTTTATTAAGAAATATTCTATGCTATCGATAATTTGCGAACTCTACTATGCATATAAATATGTACAAATAGTATATCCGCATGACTACAGTGAGAAAAACTAGTAAGAAGAATATCATAAGAATTTAATATTTGCCTTTCTTTAATTTCACATTTCGTTTGCTGAGATTCCTGCGTTTTAGCCGTGAACTTCAGTGCGGTATAGAAGTTATTGTATATAATGGCATTTGTATGTATGCACATATGTTTTGTGTGTGAGAATTGGCAGTATTTGCATATGTAGACATACATACATAAAATATTCGTAACGTTTTTGTTTCAAAACTCAGCTGCCATTAATGTATTCCTAAGAAATATTGTTGTTTGTCTGATCTGCTCAATGGTGCAATAAGTACAAGCACAGTGCTAAAGGCAAAATCATTATCTACCTAATAAATTTTTTTTTATATACATACATATGTAAATATAATTTTTTTGTCAAACTCAATGCGCAAAGAGGAACAAACGCTAAATAATTAATAATAAATAAATTTCACTATACGGCAAAATTACGATGTTTCTATTTATACAAGTACCTAATTTCTAAATTTTTCGAATTAACACCCCTATGGTAGTAGAAAGATTATCGCTCATTAAGCTGGGTTCGACACTCGCAATTGCTCGATGATCGCTAATCGCTTAGTAGTCGATTATCTATTCTTGGTCGACACTCACAATAGGGGTGTAAGTCTCCGAAATCGATGCATTCGCCTTTGTTGCAGCATTTTTTGAAACATGATAACTTCCAGCCTTCGAAGATGTTGCTTTTGACTACTTAATAATAATATCGGTTAGCAAAAAAAAAAATGTTTACTCGCTTGCAGTATTTCAATTCCGGACGGCGAATGAATAGAAATTTAGCACTCTATCGAACTTTTTGTCATGAAAATATATAGTAACAGTTGTTCTAAAATTCTTCTTTTTTTACTTTACAAATACACAGTGAGATTATTAATTTACAATATTTGTTTTTGTTATGTTTAGCAGAAAGCTTATAAACAATACATAAAATCCTTAAAACATTTTTCTATATAACGATGCAAGTTTTTAGTTCTACAATATTTTTATTTATATATATTTTTTTTGCCTTTACATATAATACATATATATACGAAGTTTTCATTATTGCATGCTACAATACTATTATAGTATAAATAAAATATCGAGGATAAAACGAAATTTCGGTATAACCAACAAAAAACGATACGATTTTTTGATAAAGTCTTTTGTTTGACTTTTTATGGGGTTTTGTTAATATTTGAAAAGAAAGAGTTTATATCATGAAACTTTGTATATTTTCTAGTTTTTGTATGTGCACCAACATTCTAGCAACGTTTTTCAATCTTTGTGCTATTATCATTTTTTGCAGTTAAGCTTTTTTCGCTGTCACGTTCAATGTGCTATTGTGTCATCGATATCAATAAAATAATAAAACCGATTCAAGGCACAACGTGGGTGCCAATGGTTAGTGATCCATTTTGTGATTCTGATAATTTTCTGGATCAATCCGTATTTTAGATCTGTTAGTTATATATTCTATATAAAATTTTTGACCAGCTAACCCTATCTTGTTCTCATCAAGAATTGTACTTTGGCTGTATGAAATTATGATCTAGCTACTTAATGGAATAAACATAATAATAATGATAATTGGCGCGATATTCTGTTCCAATTTATGGTCGTCCTCCCTACAAATTGGAGGAACCTCCATGTTTTATGTCGACTCCGAACGGCCTTAACCAGCTGTAGGAAATGTTGCACATTGCCCATGCGAAGGATTTGATCGACCCGAGATCGACACTTGAATTGTAAAAGCTTCGTATTATGCTTAACAATCCCTTAAATCGACTTATCCCTCTAGTATCTTGGGTATTCTGTTAAACATTTAAGGTGGGCTATAAGTTTGAGCTGTCCGCTCAGTGTATATAATTTCAAGGAAATAGCTCTAAGGACGCAGGCGAGCCGTAAGCTTGGAACGTTGACTTTTCGCATATCAGTTACATTCTGTTCTTCCATAGATGGGCATCGGGTCAGCAGAAGAAGCACTGGGCTGACACCACCTTATGTCGAGTGACCAGGCGTTTATGGGGACAGTTTGGTGTAAGTAGCACCGTCACGAAAGGCGTAAATCGTACTTGTTTTTGTTTAAATGGCGTTTTGGTGTTTTATAAAACTGCTTTATTGTTGAGTATTTTTTGAGATCAAAGATTTAATTTGGTTATATCGAAATTGCGGTAAAAGCCCGATATGATTCCATATTTACTTTTTCGTTGGGAGATCATTCATTCATTCAGTGTAGTCTTAGTACATAGATGTGGCAATAACAACAACATTACTATTTTATTTATACTTATTTAAGTCGATAAACCTTAACCTTTTGTTCTAAATATGTATGCTTGCTTATGTAACAGTTATCATAAATGGAATGTTTCTCCTCAACTGAGTATTGTAATATTAAGGTAATGTTCGTTTTGCATTAACTATTATTTTCTCGAATTTTAGAAGCATGTTTTCTAATTGTAAATATGTTTTTTATTTTTTGCAAATATGCAAGCAATTTTTGTTTATTAATTTTTTATTCTTATGTTTCTTGTTTTTACTTTATACTACCCTTTAGTTTATGTATGTATGTGCCTTCTGTCATTTGGTGGGGCAAGTGACTATTACAATTTTAAAATTTCTTTAATTCTTTACAATAGTTGTATAATATAATCTCTTAAGGCATGGTTTCCTCGAAAGCGGCGCCGCTATATAGCGGCCGTCACATAGCGTAGGTTGTCAAAAACATTTCAATGTAAAAGTAATTACGTGTAAAATAAGAAGACGGTGAAGTTCACCGTAACGTAATATAGCGGCAAGCATGAAATATGACGGCCATCATGACGATAGCGAATTTTTTGTCAACGTTTTTTTCCACCGTCATATTCATGATCCAATAATACAGGTGGTGTTAATAGACCAGCTGATTTTTACTTTTGTCTCGAATTTTGACATTACACTCATTTCTCAGTACGATTTTGACGTTAAACTCACAAATTACAAAAACAAAATATATGGAAAATTTTTGTGTGTCTGTATGTTTGTCGAGCTCCTACGCCCTGTTGTAGTTGGATCATGGTCATATTCAAAACGGTGAGAATTCAATGACATATTTTAAATATATTTATAGTTGTGACATTACTGTTGTTTTGAAAAAAATATTAGAAATAAAAAAAATCAAAAACTGAGAAAGAGACAGCAAAATAGTAGAAAAATAGACCGCAACGCTCATCGAACTTTACAAGAAAGCGATCCCGCTAATAACGGTAAGCATGGCGGCCGCTATATAGTGAACGTTACATTGCGGCACCGCTTTCCAAGGAAACCAAAGCTTTATTGGCCATTTGCATCTCTCAAATATTAGGCAAACTAAATTAAATACATTTGAAGACTGCTTTGTTGGTATGCCTAGCGCGCAGCGTACGTTTCTAATTTTTTATTTATTTTTTTATTGATTATTTCCGTGTATGGTGAATAGCTTATGTAGGACGCCATACATCTGGATCTTCCATTAGTGTGATATGTTGATCGGTGCCCATTTGCATTTGGCCACCACCAGGTGGCATTTGTGTGGGCGATGTTGCGGCTGCAGCCATATCCTCGCGGGAGGCTCTAGTTTTTTATTATTATTTATTTTAACATAAAAAATTAATAAATAAAAAGTAGACAGATTTTTTGAGTAATGGATCGCATGAGACGAATAAACGAACAAACAAAAAGGACAACAATTCAAAAATGAAGGAAGAGAGAACAGAGAGAAAAGTTACATATAAGTGTAATTAGTTATTTAGCCTTTATTATATTTGGGAATTAATATTCAATATGTATTTGTGTTTTTAACTACTTTCTGCTCGGCTCCATTCATTTACAGATTCAAATTTCATATGTACAAAAGATAATAAGTGCAGCAAAAATTGTGGGGACGGAATAATTTTCCCTCGCTGGATAAAATAATTCATCGATACAATGAAACTTTTCAAACATTTTATATTCTCGTTTGTTTTCGATCATGGCAAGTTTCAAAAAACATTCAAATTTTACTGGTTTTTTGCTAAATATTAGGTCGGAAATTTTTTTGTTTTGTTGACGAAATATCAGATCACTTATATATTAGCACTTTCAGATACTGCTTTCAGTTAATGCTGCTGCTGCGATACGACTACGTCGGGCCTTCTAGGTCATCCCATACCCAACCCCTTCCGTAAAGAATTTGTTTTCGTCATTATTCGTATTACATACATATTTTTAACATCATTATGGTATGTGAAGTTTACACTAAAAGCTAAGCAATAAAGTAATCTACATGAAGTATAATCGAACTTTCCGAAGAATTCATGGGCTAAGGGTTTTCTGAGAGAATGGACTATAAATTTAAATAAAAAGCGATATGCGCTTATTATTAGACCAAATAAAGTTTTGACTTGGGAAAAACAGAAATTTTCCCCAAGAGCCTTAATATTGAGGAAAACGATTTTTTTTTCAGCATAATTTTTTGTATACTCGTTTACGAGCCTTTTTCTAAATTTTTACGATTTCGAGAATCGCTCGTAAAAAACAATGATCGCCAAACATACGCTACCTGCTGCTTGGGTACTTGTGTTCTTTTGTTGCCTAAACCCTGAGGGGAAAAATTTGATGTATTGTTCTTGATATATGTAATTTTTTATTCTCCTTTCTATATGACACTGAAGATGGCACAATCCCAAGACCAATTTGCCGCCAAACCAAATTCAACAACTTATAACGGAAAACCGTTCCATTTCACATCAACTCTTCATGCTGTCGGAAAATCAAAGAAGCAAAACCACTGAGAAAGATTTCTCAAGCATCTTGTTTGATTCAAAAACTTACATATGTATATGTAGCGACGTACGCCTCTACAATTCTGTATGTGAGGTCAGCTTAATATGTAAATTGCAATGCAAATCATTAATGCCTAATCAGCTGAGTGAATTCGCCGTGCACTGGACATTGAACATCAAAGTCTCTATTCGGTTTCTAACTTTCTGTCTCTCGCTCTCTTCTTGGCGAACATTCATCAGCGACGGACACGTTTTTAATTGACAGCTACAAACTCCCCAACTAATTTGATAAAATCAGTATTTTTATATTGGCATAAATTTAGCTGTGATTTTTATACTAAAATAAATATTATACCAACGAATCATCTTCATTTGTACATTTTGCATTCATCGATTGGTAAGTCGCCCTTCATATCTCTACACTGGTGACCCCGACGTGATGCTTTAAAGCATTTACGTACGAGATTTTAGTATTGCGACTCACCATAACCTGCATTTGCAAATTTATCAAATTGTCACCCGGGATCAGCAAACACATTTCTACGAACATAATTACTTTTTGAAGGAATAGCAAAATTTTTATTCGCATTCATAGTTTCGCACTTTACGCTTCTTTCCATAAATTTTTTTGTTCTGGATTTGCTGAAATACGCACGCAATCAATATGACTAACGAAACCAACACGGCGCCTGAGGTCAAACCTATATTTGCCCAATCCGTAATAAGGCAAATTCAATTCAATCCGGATAAGCCGTCACTTTGGTTTGCACAAATCGAAGCTCAATTTATTATTTTAAACGTCTCAAAAGAGGTGGATAAATTCTACCATGCAATTTCGGTAATTGATGGCCGCTACGCCGCTGAAGTGGAAGACATCATTGTGCAACCCCCATCGGCGAAGCCATATTCTGCGTTGAAAACAGCACTCATAACACGGTTTTCGAAATCCAAGGAGGCAAAGCTGCAACAACTCCTTGATGGTGAAGCTATAGGTGACCGAACTCCTTCTCAATTTTTGCGCCACCTCAAATCGTTAGTGACTGGTGTAGGTGAAGATGTAATTAAGGCAAAGTGGTTGTCTGCACTTCCAAAAGATACTCGAGCCATGCTTGCTTTACAATCTACCTCTACTTTAGATGAGCTAGGTGCCAGTGCTGATAAGTTGCACGAAATTCTTCAAAACAGGCAGACAGCTGCAGTTTCTTTAAGCGCAAATGACATGAGTACCCAGATATTAGATCTAACCAAGCAAGTGGCAGCTTTGACCACCACTATTAATAACCAACGGTCCAGGCAAAGTAGCCGAAAACGATATCAGCCACGACATAGGTCACGTAGTTACTCTAAACCTCGCAAGCTAAATTCAAGCGGAATTTGCTACTACCATGCAAAGTTTGGCAAAGATGCTAAACGGTGTACCGAGGGTTGTAAGTTTTCGGGAAACGCAAAAGAGAATCACTAGTGGCGGATAGCGATTCCCAACCTGACTCTCGCCGCCTCTTTGTCAGGGATCGCACCTCTGGTACATCATATTTGGTGGACACTGGCTCCGATTTGTCTGTTTTTCCTAGAACGCAGCTGAGAACCCAGCTATCTCCGGTGAATTACCAGCTTTACGCTGCGAACGGTACCGTGATCCAAACCTACGGTACAAAAACACTTTCTTTAAACCTTGGGCTTAGGCGAGATCTAACATGGAATTTTATAGTTGCGGATGTAACAAAACCCATCATTGGGGCCGATTTTTTGAGCCATTTTGACTTACTTGTCGACCTCAAAAGAAAATACTTGCGTGATGGACTCACAGGGTTTACTTCGCCAGCATATTTTGCCACCGCAATCGGCACTTCATCAGTTAAATCCATCGAAGGCGATACAGTTTTCCACAGATTGCTTAGTAGGTACTCTGAAATCACCAAACCAGACGGTGTTACGAAACCTAAGAAGCACGCCACACAGCACCATATTCAAACTACGAAAGGGCCTCCAGTAACTTGTAAGGCGCGCCGACTTGCTCCGGATAAGTTGAACATCGCTCGCGAAGAGTTCAATAAAATGATAAAATTAGGCATTGCTCGACCTTCGAACAGCCCCTGGTCATCACCTCTGCATCTGCAACCTAAACATTCTGGCGAGTGGCGACCTTGCGGTGATTACCGTGGCTTAAACGCTCGCACTATTCCGGATAAGTACCCAGTACGTTATTTAGAAGATTTTACGGCAACTCTTTGTGGTAAAGAAATATTTTCCACTATCGACTTAGTTCGCGCGTTTAATCAGATCCCAGTAGCGCCACAGGACATTTGCAAAACCGCCATTATTACACCGTTTGGGCTTTTCGAATTTCCGTACATGACGTTCGGGCTTCGAAACGCCGCTCAAACCTTTCAAAGGTTCATCGACGAGGTGACCCGTGACCTGCCATTCATTTTTTCTTATATAGATGATATTCTCGTTGCGTCAAACAACGAGGCAGAACATCTCAAGCATATGGAGGTTTTGTTCAAACGACTTCAGGACTACGGCCTCGTAATCAACCCTTCGAAGTCCGTTTTTGGTCAGCAAGAAGTTCGTTTTTTAGGCCATACGGTAACCAAGCAAGGCATCAAGCCATTAACTGACAAGGTCGACGCTATTTTAAACATCGAATTACCTTCCACGATTAAATTTTTGAGAGGATTTCTCGGAACAATAAACTTCTACAGGAAGTTCATCAAGAACGCCGCTGAGATTTTGGCACCTCTTAACAAACTATTGGAGGGACCTGACGTCAAAGGTTCGCAAAAGATTGACTGGACCGACGAACGAAAAGCTGCTTTCCAGCTAGCCAAAAGCGCTCTTGCGCAAGCCACACTTCTGGCACATCCAAACATCAATGCGCAGTGGGCCATTTTCACGGACGCGTCAGATTACGGTGTTGGGGCTGTTCTGCAACAATTTGTTAACCAAACCTGGCAACCATTGGCATTCTTCAGCAGAAAAATGCCGCCATCAATTCAAAAACTGTCAGCTTATGATCGCGAGCTGCATGCAGTGTACGAGGCAGTGAAGCATTTCCGGCACATTTTCGAAGGCCGTGATGTGATCATTTACACAGATCACAAACCTCTGCAGCACGCCTTTCAACAACGCACCGAGAGAGCTTCACCATGGCAGTTCAGACGACTGGATTCGTGGGCCAGTTTACGTCTGATATCAGACATCTATCTGGGCGTGACAACATAGTAGCCGATACTCTTTCGCGCGTAGAAGCTATCTCACCCACAGTATCGACGCAACAGCTTGCAGATGCACAAAATAGTGACACTGAGCTCCAGCAGCTAATCAATAACACCAGCACCGCTTTGAATTTGCAGCAACTTCATATGGACATCAACGAGCCTCCATTGTACTGCGACATATCCGCCGGTACCATTAGACCATACGTCCCTGCACCTTTGAGAAAAAGAATCTTTGATTCGCTTCATTCTCTTGCTCATCCAGGCATCAAGGCATCCCAAAAACTCATTAGTCAGCGTTACGTGTGGCCTTCTTTAAACAAAGATTGCCGAACATGGGCCAAAGCGTGCATTAATTGCCAGCGCAACAAGATACAGCGCCATGTGTCTTCGCCAATAGGAACTTTCACGCCGAGTTCGCAGCGCTTCGAACACATCCATATAGACTTGGTCTCATTGCCACCACCAAGAGGTTTCAACCAATGCCTTACCATAGTCGACCGCTTTACTAGATTTCCAGAAGCGATACCGCTGGAAAATGGCACCGCTGAGACGGTAGGCCGTGAACTAATACGACACTGGATTGCACGCTATGGAGTTCCGAAAAGAATTACATCCGATCAAGGCCGCCAGTTTGAGTCCAAACTGTTTCACACACTTTCGCAAGTTTTTGGCATAAGGCACCTAAGAACGACACCGTATCACCCTCAATCAAATGGCTTAGTTGAGCGTCTTCACAGACAACTTAAGTCATCACTTTTATGCCACAATGAAACATGGTACGACGCTTTGCCCGTGGTGCTACTAGGTCTTCGTGCTGCCTGGAAAGAAGACATCGCGACAACTCCTGCCGAACTGGTATATGGTGAGCCGATACGCCTTCCAGGTGAGTTTATCGCTCCGTCTAATTCTCATATCACAACCAGCGAGCTTCTACGCTCGTTAAAGGACTTTTTCAACACTTTGGCGCCAACAGAAATGTCTCGTCATGGCAAACGCTCAATATTTTATTTTAAGGCACTCGATACATGTTCACACGTCTTGTTAAGAAACGATCACATCGAGATATCATTTTCTCCACCTTACGAGGGTCCATTTCGAGTCATCTCGCGCCACGACAAATATTTCATCGTGGATCAAAAAGGAAAACATAACGCGATATCAGTGGACAGGTTAAAACCAGTCTATGTAGCAGATGACGATCTACAAACTCAAAACACATCATCCTCTACACCGGCTGCAACTCAACAGCACGCAGCAGTTTCATTTCAAAATTAACTTTTCATAATTTCTTGCTAAAAGTAACTTTAACGATTAAAATCAGAATTTTGTTTCTCAGAATTGTTATCTCTTTTTCAAAACTTTTTGTATTGCAACCTAACAATTTCATATCAAATATCATATTAATTTAAAATATCGTAAGTTTTTTTTAAAACAAGGGGAGTGTGTAGCGACGTACGCCTCTACAATTCTGTATGTGAGGTCAGCTTAATATGTAAATTGCAATGCAAATCATTAATGCCTAATCAGCTGAGTGAATTCGCCGTGCACTGGACATTGAACATCAAAGTCTCTATTCGGTTTCTAACTTTCTGTCTCTCGCTCTCTTCTTGGCGAACATTCATCAGCGACGGACACGTTTTTAATTGACAGCTACAAACTCCCCAACTAATTTGATAAAATCAGTATTTTTATATTGGCATAAATTTAGCTGTGATTTTTATACTAAAATAAATATTATACCAACGAATCATCTTCATTTGTACATTTTGCATTCATCGATTGGTAAGTCGCCCTTCATATCTCTACATATACATATATAGAAGCGTTTTTAAAATACAATGATGTATTTTTTACAGCCTAGCGATCAACTGCTTACTGACAACCAACATTGAACACATTCACGCGTTCAGACTTATTACTATTTAAAATCTAAGTTGCATTACTTACTTTTTACCCAATCCCATAAGTCCATATATCACACCAGTACCAAATACGAGACCACATGCAAAGATGCTACCCAAGCCCGGGCACAAAATTATTGGAGGTAGAGCAATACTGAAAAGAAATTAAATGTATTTTTTTACTCTGATTGAAAATAAAATACGATTTTATAATTTACTCACACACAATAGAATGCAGCACGATTCCAAAGGGGCCGTGCTTCTACCTTAGTAGCCAACTCATTTACATGTTCTATACAAAAGAAGCAACAAGGCGCTTCCAATGCCATCACTATAAATCCTACTATCATTTGTACGATACCCGATATGAGGCAGGCGATATTGAGGAATAGTATGCTGATGATATTATACAGTCCAAAAAGTATGCAGACTGAAATTAAAGATACATATATATATATATATATATATAGATATATCCATGTGAATAAATTGTAGCAAGCTGATGAAAAAAGAAGCCACATGAAAAGATTTTTATTTATTTGCATCACCCAAAAACGGATATTTGGAATGGATGTGAATTTCACCTATGTATTGTTAGAGGTCTAACTTAAAGTAGAGAATCCATTGTACTCTTACTGCCTTATGAATAGGTTTGACAGTGTTAGCAAGTCCCCACATTTCAGTCGAGACAGCACCGCCACTAAAGTTTATATTGGTTTTATCCTATGTGTAATAGATCTCATTGCCAATACATTGTAAAGGATAAAACACCGAACTCGGTTTGTCACCAAATCAAAATTGGCCGGGGGTGGCGGAAGCCGAAAGAGTGCGTTTACTCCAGCATACATCATATCACAATAGAAAGCTTATCAGCACAATATCTGTTGAAGCAATTGTCCCTCGGGCTCGGCATAAAACTGAAAGCCTTACCAACTAGTAAAAAAAAGATTTAAAGGAACACACAACAAATAGGACCACCAGAACCAGAAAAAATTACGTTTCATGAAAGGTATACAAATGAGGTTATCAAATTGTTTGCATTTTGCTGTACGCGTATGACGTCATACTGATAAACAAAATGCACGATTATTAGCCGTATAAATTTAGAGATAAAATAGGGCATTGATTATTGTTGTTGTTGTTGTTGTTAACAGTGCTTCGCCCTGCCCCAGATTGGACAGGGTTACACTGAAATAACAGCCCTTGGCCGGGTGAAAAAACCCGGGTCATTCCGGTGCGATAGAACCGGCTGTTGTGGGAATGGCATTGATTATTATTTTTATTTAATTAGGGTAGTGAAAAAATACAAATTTCCTTTTTGAATAAAATTGAAGAAAAAACATGTACCCCAACAACAAGACGTACCTTCCCTCCCTATCTCTGTTTTTTTTTCACCATCGTATCTTACCAGGTTCATGTAGATGGGATTGAATCGGTTCCAAAAAATTTCTCACTTTTCGCTTTAAGGTCTGGCATGGGTTGTATAATCTCCCCACCCTTTATAGTAGCACGGAAATGCTCGGAAGCATATTTAAAATTAAGTTATTAAACGGTTTGCGGTCTAGCCCTTATCTACTAAGTGAAGTGAACTTTAACAAGACATTTTAAACAATATGTATCATATAAGACACTTCGAAAATGTGTGTGGGACTACAAATAGTCCAGGCCACAGAGATTTAAAATTTTTGACAGATGTTACAATTACCGAAATAATTAAAACAAAAACAAAAAAATTCACTTTAAATGGCTGCAGAAAATATGCAATTTTTGGATTATTTTTTTACCCTTTCATGACCACTAGCAGGAGAGTTAGATAAACCAAAAAAACCTATGGTCCGAATCACTTCCGTATTCAGTCGATTTTCTGTCTTCCTCGTCTGGACTATAACGCATAATGCACATAAACAAATACACAAATATAACACCAACAATGCATTGAGGTGATTCACCTCATATCAAGATGGTACAGCGATTATCAGCATTTACTAATATTTGTTTTGGACTTTTCTGATTGTTTTTTTTTTTTTGCCCAAGTGGGCCGTTTAAGTTACGAAAGTTAAAAAATACCGTTAAATTAACGATGCATGAAACGTCGCGTTTTAACGATAATGAAGAAGTTGCATTCGATTTGTTGTCGTATTAGGCGCACATGCGTGTAAGTAAATGTTCCACAAACGGTCAATCAACGCTTGGCAAAAAAGTTTAAAAATAAACCAACCCGTGGCACAAAGAACATCAATTGTTAGTATATCAACAAAACATAAAAAGTCAACAACAACAATAAAAAAGCGCGTCCCAAACTAGAGCTGAGTAACCGGTTCCTACAACCAATGTTGTGTTGTACCTTTTTGTTATAAACCTACATAGAACTCGACCAAGACCATACATATGTACATGTCTAGTATAAACCATATAAATATAACATAAGGGTGCCTTGCAAGAAAGATGTATAAATCGTCAGCTGAATGAAATAAACCCAAAACTTTAGGCAAAAAAATAAATATCTTATAGTACTACAAAGATAATAAAAATTAAAATATAAAAAAAAAATTTACTTAAATATAAAAAATAAATATCTTATAGATCTACAGAAATAATAAAAATTTAAATGCCGGCTTATTGGCCCTTGTCTCGCTGCCACCAATGTTCTTGTTGTAACACCAATGTCGCCAGTGAAGCATGAATATATTTTCAGCGGATTAGAAATGCATGCGGGTAGATTGTTTATTGGGAAGCCATATAATAGTTGACTAGCTACTTAATCTGGCTTGAAGTAGAAATAAAAAATAACCACAAGAAGTAAAAGATGTACACAACAAAAACCTAAAACTTAGATACATATGTTTGTTTAGTGATGAATCATATTCTTTATTCGTCACATTTCTGCGTTAACCACGTATGCAACTATGTATACTTTTTGGGAAAATTCTTTTCAAAGTAAAATACCTATTATGCTTTTTGGTGTCAGTATTCAACTAAATTTATACATTTTGTTAGAAAAGTCTATCAAAATATTTATTTCCAAACTGTAGGCAGGAACCTTTCGGTTTCAATAGGATTGGACCACAGTGAAGTTGGTGTTAGAATAGTCTGCTCTGTCGAGCAGGTGAACAGATGCTGGGTGTTGTGGGGACACACTAAATAAGTAAAATACAATTTTTTGTGTCTATCACTATTAAAACGTTGTGGTTTGAAATATTGAATCTTAATAAAACATTATATAAGTTGGAAACTTAATACTAATATAAAATATGTATGTTGGCTGGAATTCACCTCTGACCACTGTCAAGCAATGAAAAACCAGCATTTTAACTTTTCGTGTTACCTAGGCCAATAATCGAACCTTTGACCTTTAGTATGGCAGCCATTAATTGACAAATGCGTGCATATTTGTCCTGTAGGTCTTTACTATAGCAGAGTTATACTCCTAAACTAGTTGAAAGGTAAAGTTGAATATTTAAATTGGGGAATAATAGATTAGTTGAATATTGATAGGCGTCTAGCAGGGCATACTTGTTGTTGTTTGTAACGACAAACACACTTCCCGAAGGTTTTGGGGAGCGTTGCCGAAAGTTACAGTCCTTTGCCGTATACGAACCTGGTACGCTCCGGTACTGCCCGAGCGATTTGCTATGACCAGTGCAACCTTCTAGGTCATGTCACCCTCCCTCCGTGAGGAAGAAGAAGATGGGTAATGAGAGGTGAAAGGCATAATATCCTTATATCAACAATCGAGTTCCACGTCATTACCTTTGTGCATATACATAAGTCGCCTTTTATGACCGGTATGCCTACCTCGGGGATATTCTTAACCCCGAACCAGCAGGGGTCGGTAAGGCATACTGCAATTCTTCAGCCTAAATTACTACCAAGTACGCATCCTGGAAACAATTTAAAAAAATTAAATTGCCAAAAAATGTGCAAAAGAATGCTTGAAGTGTATATTTTACACATTCGAAATTGACACAGTAATCATGTAACAGATTGCACAACATGAGAGGAATGTGCTTGTTCACAAAAAAATGTATGCAATGAAAAAGGACGTTTTTTATATATGTATGTTCCTTATAATTATTCGTGTTTGTATGTGCATATGTATGTATTTTTTTATCAATGTCAGTGGCAATACAAAGGGGCGGACGCGCATGGATGTACAACATTTATACATCTATGTATACATAGCTACATAAGAAATGTTGTCCATGAGTTTTTGTGGGTGGCTGAGACCCCAGCAACATAAAACTGCAAGCACAAACAAAACTACGTTACTGCCTGCATACGTAGGAACGGTTTGTTGTAGCAGCCGTATGTATGTGTCTATGTTTGTTATGTGTCCCAATATGTAAGCTTAGTAATGTACAGAGATAACAGCATAATATTATATACAACAGCTACATACATCTGTGTATAGAGCCAAATGTAGTCGGAAAATCGATTGATGCCCTACGCATACACACCATCCGTGATGTGATAGCAAAAAAAACATTAAACATTAAAAACAGCTGACATTCAAAAACGCCCCTTACAAATTATCTGATGTATATACAAAGATCTATATATTGATTACATTAAATAAGTTGAATCCCATCATATTTCCAATCAAAATTAATGTATTTACTTACAGAATGCGCCAACGATACCCAATAATCGCACACCATATTTCATATACCATGGTGCATCTGTGTCATTCATTTGATCTGGTTGATTCGGCCGCGCCATCAAACCTGCCATTTTCTCCGCAAAGGACTGCATATTTTTAGTTTGTTTACGTTTTATGAAATAAGAATTAAATGTTATTTGTATTAGCCAATCAATTACGAACTAAGTTGTATGTATATAAGGAACGTATTAAACTATAAGAATTTTAACATAAAACAAAGAACGTATAACGTTCTACGTTTTTTGCATAAAATCGACTTTTCCAATTGGTGTTTAGCCAAATGCCGAATGAATCCCTGTCCGCATTTTATAGAACAAATTACCATTTTGATCTGTTTTTGTTGCTTTCTTTAACTATCTAAAACTTTCGCCTACTAAAGCATTCACTTATTTTTTTAAATAACACTTATCTTAACTGCATACGAATACAAATAACTTTTCCATAAACGATTGATCAAAAAAATTCTGTGTTCTTCTTGCCAACAACCGAGAAAAGCAACGAGTTTTTTTGACACATAATAACTAACGAGTAAGAAATGACAGCAAATAAATCCAACGAGCATGAAAAGTCATAAATGTGTAATATTGCCAGACGGTACCAAAGAGGATAGATATGACATATCTATCCTCTTTGGCGGTACGAAATTCTGGAAACTGCCTGGGGTTTAGAATATGCCCGAGGTAGGCATACCGGTCATAAGAGGCGACTAATATCAAAGATAGATATGTCATACATTAAAGGTTTTCAAAACATGTCGACGCACGACCTCATTAAAACCAGTTATTGTAAAAGTTTCCAGAATTTGTTGTTGTTGTTGGTGTGGTAACGACAAAAACACTTCCCGAAGGTTTTGGGGAGTGTTGCCGAATTAACAGTCCTTGGCCGCATTTGAACCCGGTACGCTCCGGTACTGCCCGACTGTCGTGGTAGCACTTTATGACCAGTGAAACCTTCTAGGTCATGTCCTCCCTCCTTCCGTAAGGAAGGATGGGATGGGTAATGAGAGGTGAGAGGCATCATATCCGTAGATCAACCATCGAGTTGCACGTCATTACCTTTGTGCATATTAGTCTTCTCTTACGACCGGTATGCCTACCTAGGGCATATTCTAAACCCCTAACCCGCAGGGGTGATCTGCGTAATTAATAGTAGTGATAGTTTAAAAGTTTTAAAGGTGCTCTGCTCAGAAATACTGTGGATCGAGAAGTCGCTGTTGGTCGAGTGATGAAGAATAATCTGAAAAGTAATTTCAAAGAGGATAGATATGTATATATATATCTATCCTCTTTGGTAATTTATCAATTTTGAACGCCAAACACAATATGTGTGGCAAAAGATTTTGTGACGTTTTCAGTAGAGCCATTTTCGTTTTCGTCATTTTAAAATTAAAACTCCGTCTAAGACATAAAATGTATTTTAAGTTGACTATGACAGACATGAAATGATGTTTATTTTAAAATAATGTTTAACTATTTTAATTTGACTATGAATATGATGCAAAACACTGATAGTTAGAGTGACAGCCTGACTATCCGATGTATTTTTGTAGGGTAGTAATCACGTATCAGCGCTGTCAATAAAGGGTATCTGTTACTAAAAATAAAATGAAATGCAACCGTGTGTAAGGAAGTGCAACCTTGTCTGATGGAGGTGAAAACAGAAAGTAAATAAACAATTTTCGCTGGAATTAATAAAGTTTAGTTGTGCATATGATATTTTTAAATCTAAAACTAGTAAAAGTAATTATACTAATATAAAATTAGACACATACGGATTATTTAGATTTTTTATCTTTTCCGCCAAGATGCCAAAGACATGTGTGCGCAAGTGCCCAGGAGGAGTAACGATGTACAAGTTTCCATCGCAGAATGAAATGTCAAGGTATTGTTATTCATGGAACATTTATCAATATACCAGTGGTTAGAAGGTTGCACTGGTCATAACAAACAGTCGGCCAGCAGTCGGGAGCGTACCGGTTTCATATCCGGCAAAGGACTGTCACTTTCGACAACACTTGCCAAACTCTGGTCGTTACAAAAAAAAAAAAAAAGCCCTCGCTTAGCAAATTCATTAACCTCGCTACTCGCAATATTGCCTTTAATTTTGTGTAATATCACATTCTACATTTTCCTTATACTTACTTTTTTAAAACTACATTTTTATTTCAAACTGTAATGGCTGTTATTAATTTAATAGGCGCCTTCAATGGATGAGGCTTCT